>PVLD010000899.1:0-236145 GCA_004027595.1 Dinomys branickii | reverse complement strand
CCCGCTCCTTCTCCAGCTTCTTCCCTCTGTGAAAGGTCTGTCTCTGTCTTCTCACATCTATTATTTTGCTCTTTAATTTATTTACACTTTGGGTCCATATAAGAGAAGCCGTGTGATATTTAAGTGGTGCATCTGATTTATTCCATTGAACATCGTGGTCTAAAGGTGCCTCCATTTCCCTGCGAGGGACCCCAGTTTACCCTCCTCAGGGCAGAGTAGGGCTCCACGGGGTGAATACCCCACTTTCTTGTTCCATTATCTGGCAATGGGCACACAGGCAGCTTCCAAGATTCATATGGTGTTTGAGAGCATTTCAGGAAGTGCATCGACTCCTGTCTCTTCGGGGTAGAGGTCGCTCTGTCAGGACCTGCTGAGACTCTGGGGGCAGAACATGGTGACAGTGTATAAGCACCCTGACCAGGCACACGGTGACAGCACCCTGTGCGGGCTGAGGTTCTTTGCTGGCCAGGCTGCTTGACTGAAGGGCACCCTCGTCAGGCCCCAGCGACCCACTCCTTTCCGTGTTCCGCCTTCCATGGTGGTGCTGACCTGTGAGGGCGGGAAGGTAACATTCACTCTTGAAATCTGACTTCTGACTAATTGAATAGTTTTTTACTTTGTTGTTGTTTATTTTATCTAACTTATTTTTCATTGGCAAGTTCAGATTGTATACATTTACCCTGACTCCTGCATCATTTTGAAGCACATATGCCTTGGGAAGTGGTTAAACAGAGCTAGTTGCCATCTACCTTGCCTCACGGGCCAAATTTTTATGGTGAGAATAGTAAAGTCTACTCTTTTGGCAATTTTTCACAGCACGCCCTGTATTAGCTGCAGTCACCACATCCACAACACATCTTTTGAGCGCGTCCCTCCTGTCTGAGACTTTATACCCCTGGACCAACATCTGCCACTGACCCCCAGCCCCTGGCCCTGGCTGCTGGATTCTTGTCTCCACTTGGATAAGTTAGGAATGCACTCACACCCGCCCTGTGTGTCTCTCCATGCTGGCCTGTGTGACTTAGCATGATGGCCCAGCCCTCTGTCTTGTCATAGACGCAGGACCCACTCTGCGTTTGGCTGAGGAGCGTTCCACAGTGTACATTCATTCCCAGCCATTGGCCGAGGACATTTAAGTTGATTCCACATCTTGACTCTTACTGAACTTGGCGTGTAGACCTCTCGCTCACATACTGATTTTAATGCCTCTGGAAATGTGCTTGGCAGTTGGATTGTTGGGCCAGTTGATGGTTCTAGCTTTAATGTTTTGCAGAATTTCCATACTGTTTTCCATAATGACTGTCCCACTGTCCTGCTTTGGCTTATGTTTCAGTCCCTAGCAGGTCGTTCTCAGCCCCTACCCTAGTAGGCTGGGCCCAAGGCAGGGCAGAGGGGCCTGGCGGAGGACAGCTGCTGGGCGCATGGTAGACAGGAAGCAGGAAGCCAGAAGCAGAGAGAGAAGGAGGGGCGGGTGAAGGGACCTCCAAGCCGTGCCCACTGCTGCCGACAGAGCACCCTGGTTCCCTTTGCTCTGCGTGCCTTCGATAACAGCCACTCTGACAGGCGTGAGATAATTTCTGACATGTATGGTTTTGATTTGCATTTCTCCATTGGTTAGTGGCTGAGTATTTTTCATACACAGTGCCCTGTTGTGGTTTCTGTCTAGATGTCCCCAAAGCCTCCTGTGCTCGTAGGCAGGGCTTTGGGCAGTGACTGGGTCATGGGCTATGACGCTTCCGGGGATCAGTCCACCCATGAGATTATGGCTGGCGTGTTTTTAGGGGGTGGAGTCTGGTGGGAAGAGGCAGTCTCTGGGGTGTGGCTTGGAGGGTCCCTCCCCTCCCCCTCCCTCTCCCCCCTTCTCTTCCTGATTCTGGCTTCCTGTCCACCATGCCCTCAGCAGCTGTCTTCCGCAAGGCCCTTCTGCCCTGCCCTCCTGCCTTGGGCCCAGTCCACTATGGACCGAAACATGAGCCAAAATAAACCTCACCTTCTTTAATGTGTGGTTTGTCTCACTGACAAGGGAAGTAAGACAACTGGCACTCACTTGTGTTTCTTCTTTTGGGAACCGTCCTTAGATCCTGTGACCTCTTTTTGAGTTACTTGTTTTTTCACTGTTGGGCTGATGAGTTGCTTGCACAGTTTGGTGTGAACCCCTCATCAGATGTGTGGCTTGCAGACGTGTTTTCCTAGCCTGCTCGTCACACTATCACTTGTCTCCTTGGCTACGTAGATTTTTATTTGATACAAATAATCCCATTGGTCCAGTTTTGCTTTTGTAATTTGTGCTTGTAGAGTCAGATCCAAAGTCATTGCCTAGAACAGTGTTAGGGCTTTCCCCATTGTTTCCTTCTAGTAGTTTTATAATTGTTTATGTATTTCCTTTTAAAAATATATTCACAGGTATGTGTTTGTAATACATAATAGCTACTTTCACGATGAGTGTCTGGAACATGTAAAATTTCCGTCCTTCCCAGCTACTCTCCCACTGGCTATCTTCTAGTAGTTCTATGGTTTTAAGCCTTATGTCTAAGTGTTTAATCCTTCTGAGCTAATTTTATATCGGGTATAACAATCTACATCATGCTTATGCATGTGGACATCCAGTTGTCTGAACAACATGAAATATTTTATTCTACCTCAGTTCCATAAAAACTTAGCCAAAAATACCAAAAACTTAGCTCTTAGAGCAATGCACTGCTTTTAGCTTTCGTCCTGCTTTGCCACTTCCTGTAATCTAACAGTGAGGAATTTTACAGTAGCTGCTTACACATTTCTTATGCTTGTTCTTAGAGGAGGGGCTGCGGTGAGCCTCCGAACAGCAGACGGAGCTGTGCTGCCTGCTGAGGTGTGGGGACCCTGAGCTTGCCGTCTAACATCCACTGCCACCTCTCACCTCCTTCCCACCGGCAGGCACCTGAGTGCTGCGCAGTCTTCTTGGAGAGGCAGCTCTCATTCACTTGCCCTTCTGGGTATGGACAGTGGAGTGCTGGACGGAAAGAGGGCATGGTCAGCAAGCAGGCCCCAAGTGCCGGGGAAGCATTGGGCACCACTTCTCGTGCACCCCAGTCTTCTTCCTTAATTTCAGGCATCATGGAAAGAAAAACACAATGTCTCCCCAAGATATCATTGACTCTTATACAAAAGACCTCCAACTGGACTAAAGCCTTGCTCTGCATAACAGATTCTTTGGGAGAGAGACTGGCTTGCCCTGGGCGACCTGGCTCTGCTTTCAGATGCACACTGGGTACCTGCTAATTATTTGTCCTTGGTCAGCTGGTGCTTCTGCCCTCGAAATAAAAGGACAACAATTAGGATGAAAGTGTTTGAAAATGGTCAAGTTAGTTGTTACACCAATGGTGGTAGAAGAGAGGGTTTGGTTTCCCAGTTTGAAAGTGGGCATTTCTCTGCTCAGCTACCCTCCCTAGAGAGCTCATTGTCATGGAGGAAGTTTCCCTCCCTGGGCCAGGTGACAAGATCACGAATTTGAGCCTAGACTGTTTAACTTAGCAGCTTAGCAAAACTCTGTCTCAAAAAAACCCAAAATTAACAAAAAGGAGCTGCGGGGCTGGGGATATAGCTCAGTGGAATAAGCGCCTGCCTAGCAGGCGCAGGGTCCTGAGTTCGATCCCCAGTACCGCCAAAACAAAACAAAACAAAAAAAACAAAAAGGAACTGGGTTCTGGGGATATAGTTAGCACAAAGGCCCCGATTCAAACCCCAATACTAAAACAGAAGCAAGTAAGAGACCGAGGCTGAAGTTTCCATTCAGAAGCACGAGGGTTTGGACAGTGTAGACAGTGGCTGTCTAGCCGTGTGACCGAGGGTCTCACGTCTGCGGAGAGCGCTGTGGGGTGGGGTCCCTGTGCAGAGCCGGCCACCATGCCATCTCACGCACATACGCGCACACACACGCACACACACGCGCGCGCACACACACACAAGTGCGTGTGCATGCACGCACCGCTTGAGCGTCAGCCCTCAGGCTATGAGGACAGTTGGCTGGCCAACTTCCCATACTGTTAAATCCCAAGGGTGTCCTCGGTGACCCTTCCCAACGGCCTTGGGAGGGGAAGTGGAGCAGGCGGCTCTGAGGCTGTTGGCTGTGTACACAATGCGAGGCAGAAAATTGAAACAAGGATTACTGCTGAAGACACGCTGCAGCCTCTCTCCAGCCCGCACTACTTCCCTTTATTAAGTCCAGACAGGATAAAGAGCCGGCTCCTCCCTGGAGTGTGGACGAGTGGATGTCTAGAACCCTCGCAGGCGACAATTATCTTTATAAATAGCCATGAATGCCCGCAGCCGGGGCCCCTCCCACACACAGCTCTCGGCCCTCGCCTGAGGCTCTCACAAAGCCCCAGGTATTAGTCATGCAACCTGCGCCCCAGAAAGGCTGGGACACAAAGCGGGTTCATCAACGGCAGCCCCACCTAAAAAACGATTCAGAGTGGGCTGCAGCCGCACTCGAATTCCCATTAGAGAAGAACAGATGGGCCCATCCACCCTGGCCCTCAAGAGAGGCTAGGCAGGGGACAGAGATGGTTCTCACTGGCTCCTGAGCCTGGAACGTGCTCTGGAGAGATGGCCACAGCTCCTGACCCCAAGATCTGCCAGACAGCACAACCTCAGGGCCAGCAACGCAGAGGACAGTGACCTCAGTTCCTCCAGCAAAGGCAGAAGCACCTTGCCAACGACAGTCACCCAAGCCTAGGCACTCTGGGCCTTAAGGTGAAGCCACTGTCAGTCCCTCCCTAGGGACATCCTGCTGGGCTGGGGCTGAACCCTGTGCCTCTTGAGCCTCCAAGCCTGGCAGTATGGGCCTGGGTCGAGTCTCAGTTAGTGTGGCAGGTGAAAGGGGCCATGGCGCCAGAGGCCAGCAACTCCCTCCACAGTGACTCTGCCTTTCAGGGCATTCGGACAGCATGTAGGCCCTGAGGGCTCAATTCCTGCAGTGGGCAGAGTGAGGCCACAGTCTGGGGATCTGATCCAGGTTATTCCTGCACAAAAGCCCAGCTGAGATCCATGGCGCCATCTCAGTGATGAGAAGCCAGGCTGGGTGAAGCAAGATTTTGAGGTCTATTCCAGGGAGCCACAGGGACAGGACAGCAGGTCAGAGGGGTCGGGCAGGGAGCAGGGACAGAGGGACAGGGCTGGCAGCACATAGTGGGGCAGTAAGCAGGCAGGCAGGGGACCAACACCACAGTGCCTTCCCAGCACCCAGCACAGAGGCCCTGTCCTCAGGGCAGGTTCAGACCTCAACATCCGTAGAGTGACCGCCACATGGACCTTGCCCAGAGTACTCAGCAGGACAAGGCTGCACCCCTGACCCAACACCACTGCTCCTCTCAGCCGGGGAGCGGCAAGCATGGAGTGGCATGGGCACCCCAGACAGTTCCATGGGACTGGGGCGTGGGCTCCCTCAGGAAGCACTCCGATGCTTCAAGGCTGCGCCTGAGAATTAGTGATCAGGTGCTCTCAGGAAATACTGCACCATGTGTCCCCTTGGAGGTTTTGCTAAAAACTCACAAGGCCCTGGGACACCTGCAGAAAAGGCTGTGTCACAGTATTGCCGCTTGCCCAGTGGACACTGGCCAGTGTGTTAGGGGATGCTTGTCCACGGGACCAGAGAGTGTTGATTCAGCTGCCAGAAATGGAAAATCTGAGCAAAGAGCATGAGAGAGAGAGAGAGTCCACTCCTGCCACTAGAAGGTCTTCGTGGCAGTTCCAACACCTGTGTGAGGGTCACCATTTCTACAACTCCCTTGATCCTTTCTTGTGGTCACAAGATGGCTGCTGTGTTACTACCACCCCTGTTTTGTCCACTTTCAAGGCCAGGTGGAAGACGCTTAGCTAGGGGTAAGGGAAGGTGTACGGCTGGCAGCTTTTCACCCCACATGGGACATGGCCACGCGTGGCCACTCCAGCTGCAAGGGGGCTGGGAGAAGCTGTTGAGTAGAGGACATATGTTTGAAGGGGAGGAGGCCAGGGTGTGGGACGGGTACAAGGCAGGAGGGCAGGGCAGAGGAGCCTGGCAGAAGACAGCTGCACAGGTAGCAGAGAGGAGGGAGTAGCAAGAAGCTGGACCCTCAGGCCACGCCCATAGCTCTTCCCACCAGGCCCCGGCTCCTCCCGCCAGGCCCCGCCTCCTCCCGCCAGGCCCCGCCTCCTCCCGCCAGGCCCCGCCTCCTCCTGTCAGGCCTTGCCTTCTACCAGAAAGTCAGCGGAGCACAGGCTCGGAGGCCTGGAGTGGGGACACCTGGATCTCTACCACAGCAGGGCTCACAGGTAGCTGCACCAGAGGCCTCTCCTCAGGGAGTTTGCAGAAGTGAACCAAATATTTCTGTGAACTACAATCGGATCCTGTAGCCAGCACCTCACGAACCTACACACATCACATGTTCTTACATGTGCAGTGGCCTGGAGCGCAGCGAAGGCCCCTGCGGCCGCCTCTGTCGGGGCCCTTAAGGCCATGTGGGCCCGGGGTGGGGAAGGCTCCCAGGGTTCCTGGCGGTGCAGGGCGGCTTTCCACACTGGACCAAGCTCCTGAGAGAAGCCGCCCACAGGAGGTTAGCTCATTTGGCTCCTGTTCAGAACTTCTGTCCAGGACACCTCAGCCCCTCATAGAGGCACAAACATCTAGGTGGTAGGTGTGAGGGAAAGGGGTCCCCTCACAGCTGTGGAAAGCAAGCAGACAGGAAGGCACAGGCTGTGTCCCTCAAGGGCTGGTCCCCAAGACCTGACTGCCACCCACCCAGTGGCCTGCCAGAAGGGTCCCACCACAACCCATCAGCACTGTATTGTCACAGGAACAATGCATGCAGGTGACAAACGACACCAGTGGCTCCTCGTGCTGGGCACAGAGGGACCAGGACAGCAGGAGGCCACTGAGTTACCCGCTCTGGTGTCTGGGGCCACTGAACTGTCCCTCTTAGGGGTTGCCCTGGCAGAAAGTCTCTCACACAACACGTGCTAGCATCCGTCACCCGCAGGTGACTCAGCACCCCAAATGCTGGTTGTTCATGAACCACTGTGCGATGATGCAGGGAGGGAGGGGGACCTGCGTGGAGCACTGGCATGGTGTGCTCGGGCTGCAGGGAGAGGGGCTCAGCCCAGCCAAGCATGAGGAGGCCCTGAGCCCACCCCAGGGAGGCCTCATGGCCAGTGGCTATGCCTGCATGGGTCAAAGTCAAAAAGTAGCCAGGAGTCATGGCTTCCCTGCCTGTCTCAGGCCAGCGTGAGCCTCTCCGTGCCCAGTGCCATCTGTGGTGGACCAGGAAGCACCCCATGAGGCCAACCAGGCCCACGCACACATGCGTGCCTCCCTCCCAAGCCCTGACCGGCGCAGCTCTTGCTGTCTCCAGCTCAGAGGGGCGCTGAGTCCACAGCAGGCTCTGGTCTGCCACACCCTTGAGAAGCTACCGAAACACCAAATTTGAGAGACAGCTCTGTTTCCTCCCAAATCCCTACACCTCCAGGCAGAGCACTTTCCCACCTGAGAGCTGAACTGAACAGAGAGATCCTGGTGCTAAATTTAGTAGACAGCCTCTGCTCAGCTGTCACCGAGCCACCGCAGAGGCCAGGCCTCTGTGAGCAGAGCCGAGAGGAGGAAGAGTGGGCCCAGAGGAAGGGGCGAACAGGAGCGAGGACAGGGCCGCTGTGTCCTCTCTTGCCTATGTCCATGCTCTGGTCTCCCCAGGAGGGCAGGTGAGGCCAACCCTGGAGGAAATGGCAGAGGCCAGGCCCAAAACAGCTGACCTGAAGTTTGGTGAGAAGATGGCATGGGTGAGCAATCTGCCAGCCCGTTCTGGAAGGCAGTAAAACTTGGGTTAGCGATTTAATTAACAGTCTGAAGTTAGCTGCTCCTTTTGAGGTGGTAACTCATACTTTCTTTACTTACTACTTCTCCTGAAGGCTGGTACCAGTCATGGAGACCTAAAAAGAAAATAGTTAAAAGAGAAAGAAGGGGCAAACAGACAAATCTGTACAAAACAGGGCTGGTTCAGTAGACGCATGGTCTACAGGAGTCGACATCTTTCCTGATTTCCCTTTACTTGGGGCAGGCCTTTGCCTTCGTGGTCCAAATACCTGCTGGTATTCTGCCCCTCAGATCCACATTCTCACAGTTTGACAGGTCGTGAGCAGAGAACACAGACCTTCTTTCCCTCTCAGAGAGAGCATTTAGAGGTCTCATTCAGCACAAGAGTTCAGGAATGTCCAGGTCATACAGTGGCAATGGGTACTGCAGGAAAGCTTGCAGCAGTGTGCGCAAACAGTAACCAGGGTCCCATGTGCCCCAGATCATCACGGTACACGAATCAGACACACAAGCTTCAGTATCACACGGTTTACCTATGTGAGAAACCCAGAGTGTATAAAGTAAAGAGCAAATAGGAGGCAACTCACAGAAGAAAGGGAGGTGGACCTTGGCCATGGGAAGGGGACATCAAAAGAATTAGGGTGTGCTGTGCACCCATGCCTGCTCCACATGATGAGGTAACCATGAGGCACTGCAGATGCACGTGAGCAAAAAATCGAGACAATAAGATGCATAGAAAAGAAGAAACAAGGTGGGGCCACAGTTTGTTGGTGACATTCAGTGCCCTGCGAAAGCTACTGTGGAAGAAACGGCCTGAGCATGGCCAGACCCTGAGCACAGGCACTGCTGTGGGCTGAGCAGGGTGCTGCCTGAGAGTCCCTTCCCCAGGAGGCATCCTAGACCATGCTGGCCATGGCGATGACCAGGATGGGGATGGCCAGGGTGGGTGGCGGGGGCAGCTAGGGCTCTGGGCAGGGGTTATGAGCCATGCTGGGCATCCACAGAGGCCTCTTCCACACCCCAGGCAGGGAAAGTGGCACCAGGTGGGAAGAGGCTGATCCAGGCTAAGAACCTTGCTTCGGAGGCCCCAGCTGCCTCCCACCGGTGGAGAAGACTGCGGTTGTCACTCTGACCACGCTCCTCCTGTGGCCCGGCACTGTGGAGAGAGTGACACCCGCCTGCACTGACCCCTCAGCCTGCCAGGCATTGTGGGGAAAAAGGACATGAAGATCAATACAGCTTCATCCTCAAGAGAATGCGGTACTGGGGACGTGCAGTTGAACGGAAATACAAAGAATTGAAAAGAGGAGAAAGCGGGTTGGCTTGCTGGGAGGGGGCCGTGTGTGGGCGCTGCCGCTGTCCACGTCTGAGCAGGCCAGTTCCTTCTTGATTCTACCTGTGTTTCTTTTAAATCTTCCTCATTGTTTTCTTTACCAGTCGGAAGTGAAAACAAGCCTGTCTCCTGCATCTCTGTCCTGGAGGCCCATGGCCCTCCCTGGCACGGCCCCCAGAGCATTAGCGTCTTGGGTTTCCTCTCCAAGGTTTTTCATAAATGTAAGATACTATATATGAAGCAAATAAACATAGTTTTGTTTTCTCTCCACCTACATACACAAATGAGCATGTATGAGAGAGAGCACATTCTGCCCCGTTGGAATTCTTAGATCAAAGCCTACCCATCTGAACATTCATATGCTACGCTTTCTCGATTACAGATCGGCCTCCTCTGTGAACCTTCAGTATTTACCCAATTTGCTGTTGCTTAGTTTTCAATATTTTAAAATAACAAACAGTAAATGAGATGCACAAGGTATCTGAGGGTCAGATTTCTAAGACTACAACATCTGTTGGGAGTTGAAGGCGTTTTGACTGTTTGCCAGCTGCTGTCGCAGACACACAGAGTTCATACAGACTCTGTATATTGATCTATCTTTTACCAGGGCTTGTTGTGTTAAAAGACAAAATTATAGCTGACCTAGGCTTGCAGTTCTTAGCTGGCTTTATTTTTGATTCTAGAATTGGTAGTAGTCTGAACCAAGGGTGGTTCTGAATATCCCCACCCTCAAGGGCAGGTTCAGTTTATAGCTACAGAACGGGAAGTGGTGTAGGGGCACAGTGATTGGCTTCGGCTTGCATCTGTCTTGTTTGAACATGGTTTGATCAGTTGGCTTCTTCTGATAGGCTGAGACTCAGCTCATTACATGATAGGTAAGGGTCAAGTTAGGTTGCAGTTCACAATGTACAGAGAAACCTTTAAGCCAAACTTGAGATATACACAGAAAAAGCCTTAGGGCAAACAAATAAATTTAACTTTCAATTAAATTTATGGTCCTGAGAATTAAACCTAGGATCTTCTCATTGAGCTACATGCCCAGCCTTTAAAAATTTTTTATTTTGAAAAAGGGTCTTATGAACTTACTAAATTGTCAGATTGAGATCCTCCTGCCTCTGCCTCCCTAAGTGCTGGGATTTTTGGAGTACACCACCCACCTGTATTTTTAAAAATGTTATCTTGTGTCTTATTGTATTCATTTTGTGATTTCATATTGGGAGTAAAATTTTTTATCTGCCTAGGATTTAACTTGCTGAGGGGTGGGGCAACTGGCTATCTCCATACTGTTTGTTAAATGCCCATCTTTCTTTCACTTGTCTGAAATGAAACCATTATTTCCTAAGTTCCCATACATAGGTCTATAACTAGACTTCCAAAGCTGTTACCCCTCTCTGTGTACATGCTTGTGCAGCAGTCTGCAGCCATTCCTCTGTGTAAAGCAGCTTTTCCTGGCTGGGCCCCCACACCTGACACACCCAGCCTAAAGGAGGGGAGGGTTTATCTTGGCCTGTGGGGACCTCCGTCTGTGGCAGGCGGGCCAAGGGTGGAAGCAGCACAGCAGAGGACGGCTGCTTCCTTCAGGGCAGCCCGAAAGCAGAGGACGAAGGGTGTGGAGCTGACCACTGACTTCCCTCCGGGCAGGGCCTGGGGCCCCTATCGCCTACCCAGTTCGCGTCCTCACTGGATTGACTCCCTGCTGAGGCCAGTGCTTCAGGGCACACACAACTATCTATTAGGCCTGATAAACTTACTCACTGTAGCATTCAGCAAGTCCTGTGTGTCTTTTCCCACATGAGCCAATTTATTTTGACCACCCCCGGGAAAGACTCGCTAGGTGTTTTTCTTGCTCCGAGCCCCCCAGCTTGCAGGACTTCAGCCTAGCTGCATGACGTGTGGTGCTCTCGCTGTGACTGAGGGAGCTGTGGCCCTGCCTGCGGTGAGTGTGGTCCACCTACGCCTTGTGATTCTGTGCTCGTGGCTGCACCAGTCTGCCTAAGGAGACAGGTTCTTACTCCATGGTGGGGTCTCTTCTCCACAGGAGCAAGGTGTTCTCATCATGACCTCTTTGTAAAGAAGAAATGCTTAAGTTTCCCTGTAATCCTAGCACTCTGGGAGGCTGAAGCAGGAGGATCACAAGTTCAAGCCTCTTTGGGCAACTTAGCAACTATGCAAGATTCTCCCTTAAAATTAAATAAAATAAAAAGTGCTGGAGATGTAGCTCAGTGCAAAGGCTCTGGGCTCAATCCCTAGTCTTGCAAGAAAAGAACCTTACCACCCCAACTCTGACTATGCCTTCACTCTCTTCCACAGGCCCTGCCATCGCCTCAGCGCAGCCTGTGATGACCACGCAGCTCGCACAGATGTGGCAGCCCAGCTGCCCATAGCCACAGATCCTGTGCTGCATGGTGGTCAAAGCATGCATCCGTCAGCCCTGTGTCTCCAGGAACTGAACACACATCCTCCATGCCCCCCTTTGGGTGCATCAGCACCTGACAACGTGTAGGACCTGGCTCCCAAGCTGACATCTCTGCCTCGAGTCAGGCCCAGGCAGCTTCTGCACAGTGAGCCTGCATCCCTGGTGCTACGGTCCCCTGGATGCTGCCCTGCTGAGGCGAGATCGGTGTCCCTTGGTGGGTTGTGCACTTTGAGAATGCTGAGACCTTCCTGTTCCACAGCTGAGATGGCGCGATGCCCGAAGGGTTTCAGAGTAAAGGGCAAAGTGGGTCCAAGGGCTCAGCTGGCAGAGGGAAGCCACAGCCAGACAGGGCATTTGAGCACCTGGGCTAGTGGAGGAACCACAGGGCACAGATGCACCGCCAGGCACTGTGCCCATCCTGAGACACCAAGGCAGAGTGATGCCTGGGGCAGGGGCAGAGGGAGCAAGCCACAGCCCTTTGTCCCCAGCCGTGGTGTTTGAACATCCACTTACCACTGTGAGTCTCCACCTGGAGCTGCCTTTCTTCCTAAAAGGAAGGCCTGGACCCAGCACCAGGGCCATGGGTGGGAGAGGCCTTCCCAGAGGACGTGGGGATCGAGAAACTCCCTGGAAGGTCCAGCGCTTGCACCATCCCCAAGGGGTGCGACCTCGAATGTGCCCCGTCAAGGAGGCTGCCAGGGAGACAACAGCCACTGAGGACACCTGACATGTTGTGGACCTGGGAGGTCCATCAAGGGCGGCCAGGGACAGGGATTTGGAAACGAGTTGGAACAAAACCCCAAACACACATCCAGGGTCTGTTCACACCAAGCAGAGAGGCAGCTGTCAGGGACAAGCCTTACAGAAACACGCTGCCCATCTCTCCGAGGGCTCCAAGGTGACCGCGCGGACCGGGGGTGGAGATTGCAAGGCATCAGGGACGGAGACATCTGTGCCCCACCAGGTGCCACCCTGAGCCTCAGACCTGGAACAGGGCACAGGCAAGACCCTGCCCTTGCTCTCGACACATGTGGGCCTCTGTCCTTCTCAGAGCCTCGGTGACCATGCCCAGCTAGGCCTCCTTGGTTCCTGATCAGCCTCCCAGTCTGGACCTGACCCAGATCTGCAGACTGGTAAAGCTCCATGTGGATTACAAATTGCGACAGCTGGAGTGTGGGAGACAATCCAGCTTCAGAACTTCTCTCTCAGCCGGGACTGACCACCAGGTGCTGGGCAGCTGTGTCCCCTGAACGGTAAGGCGATGCCTGCTTCCTGGGCTGGGCTGGCGACTGGCAGTACAGGACACGCTGCAGTGCTGGCTTCGACCAGTGACCCCAAGCTCACAGCGGGGCTCAGCCTCCTGGAGTCACGGGAGCTCGCTGCCGCTCCCTTCCCCGCCTCCAGTCTCTCTCACTCAGAGCGTTCCGATGCTCAGGTGGGGTGGAAAGCTCAGATGGGCAGGAAGGTGGGTGCTGCGCGGCGGCACCGGGTGTGGGGCCTGGGCCTGGTGAAAACAGGGCTCAGCAGCTGGGCCAACGCAGCAGCACTTTTGGTCAGAGGTGTCAAGAGTGGGCAGGGGCTCCCGCTAGGAGAGGGGTCCAAGCAGCTCAGGCGAGGGTCATTAGTAGATGACATGGGCAGCTCTCATTGGGCCGTCGGGATGGACCAGGGTCTGGTGATGGTTGTCTCAGTGCCAGTTCTGCATTGTGGCTCTGGAGAAGTCCAGACCTCTTGAGCACCAGTTGGTTCCTGTGAGGTCAGTGCCCGGCTTGGGGGTGGACAGTCCTGGTCCCTGGTATGGGGTGATTGCTGGTTTAGGGGGTGATTGCCAGCGTAGGCAGTGATCACTGGCTTAGAGGGGGTCTAATTGTGGGGCGATTGTCTGCAGAGGCTGTGCAATCTGGGGACCGGCGTTTAGGGAAGGAGGAGACGCTGGGCACTGCTCCGGTGGTCTGAAACAGGACACGGATGGAATTCCCTGCAAATAGGGGCGACGCTTCCTTCCACTTAGCCTGGCGTGCTCCGTCCTGAAGGGAGATGAGGAGGCTGGGCCAGCGTGGGGTCATCACATTGGTCTTCAGCCTTCCTGCTCCTCGAATGACAAACACACCTGCATGCAGCGCCGAGCAGGAGCCCCGGGTGTGAGGTGACAGGAGAGTTGTGCAGGAGAGATGGCCAGCTGTCTCCTGCTCTAGGGTCAGTGTGTTTTAGTAAAGCAGCTTTGAAGTCCTTGAGCACCTCAAAAGAATCACCAGTACTAAGGAAAATAGGGTTATAACTATGTGGGTTGAGTACAGTTAGTTTTAGAAATTTTTGCAGTAGACAGTGAAAAACTGCTTTTGTCCTGCTTTTCTATGTTCTGAGAAAGGATAATGTCGTGGACAGGAAGCCGTGGAGTCCACTCATGGGCATCTGCGTGTCTGCATGGGTCAGGGGAGACTGTGTTGCCTGGAGGGGATGGGCCCTGGCCAGGGGCTGCTCCACAGGACTTGTCCCAGGGCCCTCACCCACAGCGGTGGGCTCTGGGTCATCACGCTGGTGAATGACAGGATTCCACAGGCTAGGGCCGGGTCTTCTGTCCACCCTGGGAACCTGATTGTCCTGTCGGGATGTTCTCTAACCTGCTTGCCTCTTCTGCTCCCCGTCGATGTGAGATGATCTCACCCTGAGTGCTGCCACCTGGACTCCTCACTCAGCCACCAGTGAAATGCACTCCACATTCCGGACACTGTGTCCTCGCTCTTCGGAAGTTCTACCTGGCCAGTTCCCTTCCTCAAGGCCCCTGTCTTCATGCTCATGGGTTCATATCCTCATTACTGAATGGCAAGGCCCTGGCTGCGTTCCTCTGTCTCAGCGCCCCAGCATCTCCCCCTTTGCTGCTGTCCCCATGGTCCCGTTTGGGGGATCTCCACTCGGCTGCGCCCTCCTAATCTCAGCTGTGTCTAGCTTTCCTCTGTGTCTTTAGAGAGTGAATTGTCATCTGCAAACTCCCTGTGCGTGCTGGCCCTGGTGCTGCTGATCCCGGGGCTCTTCCTCTCCAGTGCCTTCAGATTTCCTGACAGGGGGCTGCCTCCCTTCCATCCTGTCACTTCTTACACACTTTTGGTGGAAGAGGAGACTGTGTGAGACTGGACTGAATGAATGATATCTGTGGCTGGACAGGGCACCCCTTTCACTTGGCTGCTGTGAAGCCAAGTCAGTCTGGTCAGGACTGGTGCTGAGGTGGGGGTTTGTTGTTACCAGGGTTACCTTCAGTGCCCCAACTTCAAATCCTCTAGCTGTGTGTGGTGGGTTGCTTCCTTCCAGTTCTGGGCCTTCAGTTTCCCTGTGCCCCACATGGGTCCTTCCCGTGTCTGCTTCCCTTCTGTGGATGGTGGACACTGGGGTATGGACAGTAGGGTATGGATGGCGGGCCCTGTGAGGTGGACAGTGGATGGTGGGGTGTGTGAGGTGGATGGTGGGCCATGTATGGTGGATGGTGGATGGTGGGCTGTGTGACGTGGGTCATGGATGGTGGACTGTGGACAGTAGATGACTGCTCTTTTTGGGTACCTGCAGCCCAGGCGGAACTGGTCAGGGCTGCGCCCACTCTGCGCATACTCAGGCAGGGGACGGGTTGTCTCCTCAGGACTCCTCCCTCTCTGGGCTATGGGATTTGTCCTGGCTCCAACCCAAGAGTTTCCTGCCCTACCTGGTGTGATGCTTTCTGCTGTACCCTGGGCAGTGGGGCTGCTGCTCCTCCCATGGAAAGGGCTGGGAGTCCTTGCCGCTGCTCCCAGGTCTGCCCCAGCAGAGGCCAAAAAGCTGTGCCCACCACGTGTCGGGGACAGTGCCCCAGGCTTCTTGAAGGTCCCTGAAAGCCACAGGGTCTGTCCCACAGGCACCTGCCTTCCCCTGGACCCCAGCCCTACCAGTGGCTGTCGTCTCTGCTCACTGGAGTTTGAGAAGAGTCACATCTGTGGGCTCCCAGCATTGAGTGAGCCCTGCTTTCCACACTTGTGCTGGCCTGGTGCACTGACCACGTCCTTGACTGATGTCAGTTTGCTCCTTTCTCGTCCTGTGGGCTCTGAGCACCTCCACGGCATCCCCCCATGCCATCCCTCCACTGTGTCCCTCCATGGCCATGCTCCACGTCCACTGGGACCTGCAGTGCCCAAAGGAATTCCTGGACATTGCTGGGCCAGTGCGAAAGGACACTGCTGCCTTGTTGGACTCAGAGCCAACTGTCCAAGGGGACACACTCCCAGCCCTGCCTGTCATACCGCATCCAGCTGGCCAGCTGCCTGTTTGGGAAACGTAAGCCGTGGTTCCAGGCTTCTGTCTTCTAGGGAGACTGTCTGCCTACACCGCACAGATAACACAGGAAAGAAAGTCACCGCCCCACAGTAGCAGGCGGCTCCTTGCAATCTTTCCATGAACTAAGTGTTCATGTTTTAGCCACTTCCCAGTTGATGCTTGTTGGATCTTCTAGGCTTCACGGCAGATGTTTTATTCAAGTAAAAGGGCTACAATGTTCTCCTTGGCCGAACTGAGAAGAGGCAGTCTGGTCTCCCCTCACTTGCCCAGGAACTCCTTGTACATCCACTGTCAGTAGTGTGGTAGCCCCTGGTTTGGTGTGGTCAGTCCTCATGAGAAGAAACATTTCTGTTCCGAGTTACCTAAACACATCTTTTAGTCAAGAAGGAGTTTATGTCCTTCACACAAATGCAGCAGAGATCAAGGTTAGTACTGCATTTAAGTTATAGATTAGCTTCCAGAGAACAAATAACATACACTGCTGGCACTTAACCCTGCGCAGAAAAGGCTTTGGCGCTGAGCACCACCTGGTGCCATCGATGTCACCCCCACTTCCTGAGGGGCCACCTCTACTCTTATTTTGGTGCTAATCTACATATTTGTGTAAACTGTCAGGGACGCTTTTTGGCAGTTTCCTAAATTCTCACTGCATGAGAATATCTTCCTGCTCCCTTCATCCACAAAGAATGACGCAGCAGGGTGACAGAGTCGTGGCCTCCAACTTCTAATCTCAGCACTCTGTCGTTGTTTCTTATTTATATCCTCACATCAAAACCAGCCTGAGGTGTCTCCCTGTGAATATTTTATAAGCATCTACTTGGTTGCATGTAGGAATTTTTCATGCTTGGAAATCAAATACTTAACTGTGATGTGTCTGGTTGTGTGTCTTGCTTTGTTACCCGTTGGTGGATGGTCCATGGAAGCGCTTCCTTGGGTTGCGGCACTGGCTTGCCCCACTCTGACCCGCAGAAGTCCCATCGCCTGCATGGGACCTTGTGCTGCATCCCCAGAGCCATTGCCCTCTCCTCACATGTTTTCCGCTCTCAGCTCCCCACCCTTCTCCTCCACACCACTGATCTGATCCCCAACTCTGTCTCCGCCCTTTCTCTGCCCAAACTGTTTGCAGCTCTGCTGTGACAGACTTTCTTTTATCACTCCCTCCCAGAGCCGCGAGGCCACTGCTGCGCCAGCCCGCAGTCTTATCACCACACCCTCTAGCTCTGTTCACAGGGCTCGTGCTGTCCTTGGATTGTAGATAAAATCTCCTTCATCTCATAGTTAATCTTTTTCAAAACTATGCTAATCTTCTCCCTGAAATATTAGATTTATTCCTTTTGTACAGAAAAATATTTCCAAAGAGGTCCTATGAAGATTTTCCTGTTTTGTTTTCTGTATACAGTCAGCCCCCTATACCTGCAGCTTTAACCCCCTGAATTGAGCCGTTTGAGGACTGAAACTGCTTACGGGTGGGATGGAATCTCTGCTGAGCGTGCACAGGCTTATTTCCTGGTCATTATTCCCAAAACAATGTGCTTTATCAACTGTGTTCACAGCACCTAGCTAGTATCGGGCAGTGTAAGTCATCCAGAGATAATCTACATGCACGGATGGAAACATTAGATCACATGCAAACAGTTTTGTGCAGGGGATGTGAGCCCTCCAGATTTGGGTACCCTGGGGCTCCTGGAACTCAGCCCCTGTGGATAAAGAGGTGGCAGCTCTCGCCTTTGAGTAAGGAAAGGGCCACATCCACCCGGCATTTACCCTAAGTATTTACTTGAATTTCTCCACGATTCACCTGTGTGCTCTTAAAATCCTGCCACCCGCTCCCAACAACTCAATAGCAGGGCCCAGCATTTGTCTGTAGTCCACAGGTGTGGTGATGAGGGGTCGGGACAGCATACCAGGGACCTCTTATTTCCTTGGGACAGTTTGTATCACCCAGCCTCTACTGCACCTCTGAAAGTGCAGGGTCTCTGCCTTCTGGGTATCCCCAGCTCCTGCATCTGGGAGGATCCTTGTGTTGCTGGGTCACCCCTGCGCACCAGTAGGGTTCTGTGCCGCGCTTGTGCTCCTGGTGCCCAGAAAGGAGCCCTCCGCAGTGCCACCACGCTGCACTCTCCACGGGCCTTGGCTCCACGGTCTCGGCTCACATTTCACAATTCTGCGCTCTGTACAGCTGCACTGAAACTGGTAGAACCCGCACAGCTCCTTCCTGGTGTCTTCACGTGCTGCAGCCCAGCCTCCCCACGAGCAGGTAACGGGCACAGTCAAATCCCTCTGAATATGCTTAGGCATCAGCCTAATCAGTGGGGCCACCTAGGTGGGGCTGCATGGGAGTCTGTCTCACTGAGCTGAGCCATGCTCCCAGGCTAAGGGTGGGAGCCCTCGGCAGACCCCAGGGCCAGCAGGAGTGGAAGCCTTGTGGGACCCGAGGCTGGGGACAGCCCCAGATTCCCACGTTGTCACCTGGGGCATTGCAGCAGAAGGAAGCCATCATGCAGAGAAGAGGGACCACAGGAGGGGGCATTCTTCTCCAGGCTCCTGCTGGCCTAGAGAGGGGAGGGTCCCAAAGCCGCCAAAAACTGTGCATCTTGGAGACCTGGGGATGGAAGTCGGGGGTCAGGGCCTGTGGAGGAAGAGTGCGAAAACCTCTGGCTGCTCTGAGCCAGTGTGCTGTTGGGAAGCTGGGCGGATACAAACAAGACCTGCCCTATAGTGGGAACCCCCAAGTAGGTGGGGCTTGAATCTGCTGCTGCACAGGTCACCACCAGGTGTGTCCACTTCTCAGCTGGCTGGTGCTCTTCCCGCCCAGCTGTCGTCCGCCATGAACTTCCCATGCCCTCTAGAGGCCGCGCTAACAGCAAGCGTGGTTCTCTCAATGTGCAGAATTTCCTAAGGCCCTGCTGCACCACCAGCCTGAGAGCTAAGCCATGGGGCATGGGGATACATGGGGCTGCATGGGGCTCCCCCACCCGCTGCTAGATCCAGCCAGGGTAAGGCTACCCCGGTGCCATGGCTGCAGTGAGGGGACTCCAAGGACCCGAGCCTCACACTCTGGAAGTACTCTCAGGGCAATGTTGAGAAGTTAGCTAGAAAGGAACTGCAAGCTCGAGTCCCAGAGGGGCTTGCACTTGCCTTCCAGAATGGCCAGAGCTTGCAAAAGTCGAACAGGAAGTAAGATCCCCCAGGGCTGGGGAAGCTACAGTGCTGGGCTAAGAGCCTCCCCAGCTTCTCCATGATAAGAACTCACACTTGTGGCCACATCGATTTCTTCCACATGAGCTGCACCTCTTCATCCTTACCACACCCAAAGAGGGGACACCCACTGTACAGGGGACACAGAAGCTCCCAGGGATTTCAACCTTTGCCTCAGGTCAAAGAGCTGGCTAGAGAGAGAGAGATGTCGGCTGTGCCTTGAGCTCTGACCCCAGGGGGGCATCACATCTGAGGGAGCAGTCCTGGGGTGCACATTTGCGAGGCGCCCACACAGCCCTGCTCCAGGAGGCAGTCGCTCATCTTCATCTCATCATTTTGTTGGTTGTTACAGATTCTGAGTTGAAAGCTCCTTTTCATGTCTGTGTCACAGCTCAGAATCTGCATGAGGATGAACTCGGCTGAAGCTTGCAGGTGAGAGTCTCTTGCTAAGGCAATCTCAGCTGGGGAAGGAGCCTCAGCAGAGGAGCTATTCTGGCCCATTCTGCAAAGCATGGAAGCGTTTACCACAGCTGGGTGCCTGGCCCCAAGACAGAGTATAAGGAAGTACTTATCTCCAAGTGATGGGCGGACACCATCCACAGAGCTCTGCCAAGACTAGGGACTCAGTGTCCAGACAGAGTAGTGGCAGAGGTTCAGCTGGCGTCTCTTCATCCATCTTTGGGTCCCACGGCATCTGGTTCTCCAGCACCCAGGCAGGCTCCAGGGTCAGGGCCCACTTGAAGACTAGCCAGACCCAGCAACAGCCATGGTGGAGGGCTCCTAGCTGCTCTGGTGACTCAGGCGGGGTCCGAAGGCCGCCTCTGCACATGGGACCAGTAACTCTGTCTCTGGACAGGAGCCTGTGGGCAAGGGGACCCAGCCTTGTGTCTGAGAGTCTTCGTCTTCACAGTGATCATGTCTGTGAGAATGGAAGAAGAGAAACGGTGTCTGTGTCCCCACAGAGCCAGGAAACACAGGGGCATGGGGTGGTGCCCAGCCAGGTCCTGCCTGGCGCCTCTGCACCTGTCAGCCATTGTCTGCTGCAAAGATAAATCTGAAAACTAGAGAAATTCCTACCCTCTAATGGGAAGGGAAGAAAGGAGTGGCTGGACTTGTGTCCTGACTTTATACGCAGCAGGAAGGTCCGGGGCGTCTTGTCAACATGAAGTATGGTCAGGAGACAGGATGGGCAAGCGGGGCAGGTGCTGAGGTGAGCAACCTCCTCAGCTTGCAGCTTTAGAGCCTTTGTGCTCCAGGCCCAAGACAAAGCAGAGATGTTGCGTGTGACAGAAGAAAGTTCTCACCTCACAGCATGCGGGAAGAGAGGGAAAAGGGAAGGGCCGAGGACCCGATGTCCACTCACCCCCCAGGCCCCCGTCCCATTCCCATCCCCTCCCCCGAGCCCATCAGATCCTCACCCATTCCCTTCCCCACAGCCACCGGAAACCAACTCCTAACTCAGTGAGCCTTTGGGCGACTACATTGGCTCTCACCTCCCAGAGACGGGTCCCTCAGTCCCTGCACTCTAACCAGCACCAGGCCATGGGCTGCAGATCAGTGGGCCTCATCTGAGTATCCAGGCATGAGACAACTCTGGCGTGTGACATTCTTGATCACAGGAGCACAGTTCCTCCACAGACTGACCCTTTGTCTCCAGTGATATTGTAGTGGGGCTAGCTGCAACCAGGTAGGTGAGAAATGGCATAGAAATACTTGGAATGCCCGTGAGGAGGCCACATGGCACTCGAAGGATGGCACATGACTGTGACTTCAAGGCCTGGAGCTTCAGCTCCTATGTGTGGGGAGGGGCTGGAGTGGGTGACCTCGGAGCTCTGCCTCAGATTCTTCTAGCTGCATCAGAATCACCACGGTGGTGAGCCCATTGCCATGCGGGTGGGGTGGCAGCCCCATTAAAGCTGACCTGGGCTGCACATGCAGGGGCTGGACCAGGATAAAGATGTCCAGATGCTGTGAGTTTGAATATGTGCCTTTAGCCACTGCACATTCCCCAGGAATCAGAAATGCAAGACCACGTCTAGGTCCTGTGGCTTCCAGCACAATCTGGAGGCTGCTTGTCATGCCAAGCAGGTCTCCTGCTGGTTGGTTGTGAGGTTGGGGCAACTCAGCTCATTTCTTGAGTCCCAGAATTCTTAAAGTTTCATCCACTAGGAAGAAATCGGGAAAATCCTGCAAAATTAGTGGAACAACTGCTTGACTCCCTGGTAGGGTGGACAGACCCCCAGCGCCCTGGTGTGGATAGAAGAGGAGGGGGCCACTCGGTATCTAGGAGCTGACCAGGACAGAGGTGGGACTGAACCACTTCAGAAGATGCAGTTACCAGGAGAGGTGTTAAGCAGAGAGGCAACAACCCCAGACCCAGCTGTCGCCAGGGACCACCAGGGACCAACCCATCCCAGCCAGGATTTTTGGACACGGAGAAAGACCCCCAGGTGTGAAAGTCAAAGGCTGTCCATGCAAGCTTAGGCAGAGTTGGCTGCCCACCTGTAGCTGGCAGAGGCTCCTAGCCAGCAGAGGACAGGGTGAGCTCAGAGAGGGAAAACAGAGGTGCTGGGTCTATCCACTGGACGCTGTTGACCTTAGATGTTGGGGCAGCTAACCAGACACAGGTATCTGATGTGTGGGGAGCTGTGTGGCCTTCTTTGGCTCTGATGGGAGCACAGACAAAAGGTACAGAAGCTGTCAAAGTCTTAATTGAGTCCAGCCACTCAAAGCTGATTGTCACAGACATCATTTGGTGACTTCCTGTATAGTTAGCAATGACTGTGGCCTGGTGTCCTCCACGTGGGACTTGAAGCTTGCAGGTAACTTCCTGGGCATGTTCCCAGGAGAACAGGCTAGACTTTGGGCAAGCTACTGCAGTTTCAGGTCAGAGTTCTGTGTCTCTATAGGCTCTAGTCCGTGACTCTACCCAGCCTCAAAGTTTTAAATGCAGCCAATGGCAGACAGAGGTCCTTCTCAGAGCTCCAAGGGACTAGAGATGGCTCCCAGTTCTGCCAACTCCAGATACACTGATAATCCTTCCAGGGGAGAGTGACATTCACATCTAATCAAGGAAATGCAACTGGTCCACTCCCACATAAAGAACGCTCACGCTAATGGATAGATTTGCCTGTCTTCCTTGTACCAAAGGGATGGGGTCTACAGACACACAGATGCTGGGGAACAAAAGAGGGTGCATGCTGGCTCCAAAAGGGCTATTAGGGGCAGAGCCAAAGCAGAGAGTGCCTGGGAGGGAGAGTGGAGGAAGGGGCATATAAGCCATCCAGCTTCCATCCCGCAGATCTTGTCATTTCCAGTATGTGTTGGCAGATGACGTGGTGTTCGTGGGCCGCATGAACTTGAAATAGGGTGTGTCCGTGGTGTGGCCAGCGATGTTAGTGCTACTGAATGTGGAAGCCACACTCTAACAGCTTCCTGAGGTGCACTGGACTCCATGCCCTCTGTGGGTCAGTCCTGGGCTGAATGGACCAAGTTTCTGGGTGTGAAGAGGGAAGATGAGCAGGTTCTGCCCCCACAGGCATGGTGGTTCCCGGAGTCCTCAGTGGCATTCCCAGGCCCTTCAAACGTGACCAACAGAGGCAGCTTAGAGCACCTGCTGGAGGCCAGGGAGTGTGATAGTTGGTCCCTGAAGTGAGACCACAGTGCCCAGCTACTGTCTGGGCCCAGCATTGGGCTCTTGAATGTGGCCCAGGCTGCATAGGTGACTTTAGGAAGCCTCCACATGTGATGTGGCCAGCAGGTGATGTGATGTGGGTATGCAGTCCACAGGGCCACAGTAGAAAAGGACACCTGGTAAAGTGTGATTCCAGGCACATACTGAATGCTTCTGGAGTGCAACCCTGTCCCACATACAGCACCCGCGCACTGTGTTTGTATCTGCAATCTTCTGAAACCCCAGACGCTGGTGCTCCATCAGGCAAAGCCATTGTGACAGCCACAGGAGAGAGCTTGGTGCTGGGGAGAGCCAGGTTGAGTCTGCTCCTGAGCCGTACAGACCTCTGCAGTCTCCTGTAGCCTCAAGCCGTGGGTGCTGGCTCTGGGTCCTGTAACCTCCTGAGAAAGACTCGAGCAGGGCAGAAGTGGAGGCGGGGAAAGGAATGATTAAGGGGTCTGTGCCACTCTTGATTTACGGCTGTGGGCAGAGATTCGCCAAGGCAGAGAGCTTGTGCACTGACCGTGCAATGAGTGACTATTCAAGACTCGAGGTGCAAGTGTACGCCTCCGTATGTCCCTGGGCAAAGGCTGCAGAGGTGATTAAACTTGGAAGGACAGCAGACAATGGGGCAGTGCTGAGGACAGAGGAACAGTTCTGTAGATAAGGGCTGTTTTCGGCTAACACCTTCCCGTAGCCCGGGTTCCCCACACACAGGGGTGGCTGACTTCCTGCCCCCCACTGTACTCTTTCCATCTCTCCCACTTGTGAAAACCTCCGCCCTGGTCTTTGGAATTTACAGTGGGGTGGGACAAGATTTGGGGGAAGGAAGGCAAATTCAGGATGGCGCTTGAAGCCCTGAGTAAGTCCAGCGTGTGAGACGGAAGTTGACAGCACCCCAGTGGAGGCAGGGGTGCAGCTCTCTGGGGCAGGCGGGCAGGTGGCTCAGTCTAGGGGCTCTAGGGGAGCTTGGTTGGATGACAGGGGAGGGTGTGTGCACCAGATCCAGACCCCTGCATTTTATTTAGGTCAGACCGGAGCCCAGCACTGGAGGTCAGAGCAAGGGTGCAGGAGTTGTGCTGCCTGCAGTTAGTCGAGTCTACAGCCCACGTGAGCAGGGGACCCTGTGGGCCAAGCCCCCTGCTGAGCTGGGGGAGGAGATGAGGAGTGGGGAGTGCAGGCTCCGAACCAGACAGTGACTCGGACTGTGTTTATTTTATGATGAGCTACTCCATTTTGGCATAAACAGCTTAGTGTGTGTTACTGGAACACAGCACTTGAGAATTCAGGATGGAAAGTCTGGGGGTTCACCTGTCCCAATAGTCCAGATCTGCTGTCATGACCTGCCTTGTCTCGCACATGTTAGGCCTTGGGCAGGCTGGACAGCTTGGCGGCCCCCCTCTCACTGTCACCACGGAGTGGTCCTTCTGACAGGAAGTCACACTTTGCATATGCATTTCCTGGAATCGGCTAAGACACTGTTTTGACAAGTTCCCAAACTTAAACTTGTGTTCATAGGTGCTACTCAGCAACGCCGTTCAGGGACAGAATTGCCTGTTTTACAGAAAACAGCTAATGATCCTTCAGCTATGAATTAGTTTGTAGGCATATCACAATTTATAACATATGTGCACCAATAATTCTACCCAGAGGAACTATGAATTTATCTGCCTTTTATTTACTGGGTTGCTTTTATTACTTGGCACCTATTTAGTTCAGCAATTAGAATATAAACTTCAAGGCAAGAATAAATATTAATAATTATAATTATGTTTAGGAAGAAATTAAACCCAAGTGAAATAAATGGCTACATCTTTAGAAGAGAATTCGCCTCTTTGTTGTGCAGTTGGTGTGGAGTCATTAAGAATTATAGATGGTTCACAGCCTGCAACACACTCTGCCTGAGGCGTGGAAGAGCCGAGGCAGGAGGAAGATGTGGGACTCTTTCCACCTAGCACCTGGTGCTCCAGGTCAGTGCTTGTTGCTGGAAAGAAACTGGATTGGGTAAACTGCAGTTTTGGGACTTCTCTCGCTATTGTCCTGCTGACAGCAACCATCCTTCTGGTGCCGTCAGGAGCAGACGAGATGGACATTTTTCACAGTGCAGGAAACAGCTGTGCCCGAGACGCTGGCTGTCCTCTGCCCCATGGGACTCAGTGCACCTGGGAGCTGCCCCATTCAGCAGGCACAGGGCCCCCTGGAGGAGGTCACAGGGAGAGGCCCACCCTGCAGGGTTTCTGAAACCCTGCTCCCATCTAGTCACCCCCTGGAGAGGCAGCCAGTGCAGCAAGCTCACCGTGGCTGGTGGCTGTGGCTGGGGGCCAGGGGCAGGGAGGAGTACAGTGTTCTGTTAGCTGAGGTTTTCTTTCTGGAAATGTGAACAGTCTCTCTGGGGCCACCTAAAGAAGACAATGGCAAAGCACAAGGAGAAAGGACAGCTCCTCCCCGCATCACCCAGTATTTCTAGAAGAACCTCGGGCAGGGATGCCTTGGGACTTGGCTTTACCCCTGCCTTGCTGTGCAAGGTGTGGCCAGTTGCTTACGTTCTCTGTGGTTCCATTTCTTTACCTATAAAACCAGGACCTGAGACTTGATTTTTTTTGGGGGGTGGGTCTTTTTGAGGCAGAGTCTCACTATGCAGTTCAGGCTGGCCTTGAGCTTACTTTGTAGCCCAGGCTGGTCTTGATTTGCAATGATCCTCCTACCTCAGCCTCCTGAGGGCTGGGATTACAGGGATGGACCACCACACCCAGCCCTGAGACCTGATCTTTTCTGGTTCTTATGGCTTATAATGCTGTTTTGTTGATGCAAAAATTTATTCAAATCTTAGAATTGTCTTGACAGAGGTTTGAGGTTTGGACCAGTTCTGGCCAGCCACACTCTAGAGCCAGAGTCCCCAAACTAGAGCACTGCACTGAGTGTGCCCCACACCCAGGGCCCCAGTGCCTGTGCATGTCAGCCAAGCCCGTCCCTGAGGGCAAACCTGGGCCCCACCTGCTGGCTCCCCACTCTGGGTTCACCATGGGCGCATGGCCTCACAGAAGACCTCGGACTTCACTGTGAAGCCAATCTCATTATCCAGTAATAAATTGGAAATTGCAGTGAAATTAGGTCGATTTCTGACTGTCAAATTTTGGTTGCAAGGCAGAAAAGAAATAATCATTTTTAAAGCTGTAACAGCTGTTACGTCGTATTATATTTTAAAACCCGTTAGAGGAATTAGTTAATTAATTTTAACATTGTTATACTCTCCTTAATAGTGTTCCAAAATACCTAGCAGTGATTAATCATGATCGGAATTTTTATCAGTCACGATCTAATACATTTTTTCCAAAAAAGATTTTATTGCACATTAAATTACTTTGTTTGAATTCTTTAATTGTAGATCTTAATCTTGTTTGAAAATACAATCTTTATCCATTCATTGTCACGCTAAGTTAGTGCTTTACCTCAAAAAATACTTCCCAGCTCTGCTTGGCTTCTTTTTCCGCTCTTTTGCTAAGCCATCTCATTTAGTTTCATGTGGCCTTCATGAGTAATTGTTTTCAACAGTTTCTAAGAGTTTCAGTCAGCAATATTTCATTCTAGAATAAAAGGTAATGATCCATAAATTCTTAATGCCATATTTTTATAGCCAGTAAATTAGTCTTTAATGGGTTCAATAAGTTCTGTGATGTATGTCATTAATTGTTAATGGTGTTTTAACTAGATAATTGTTATGAAGGGCTGTTTATCATCGCCCTTGGTGAGTGACTGATCCGTACCGTTTGTTCTGCTTTGATTGTGGAGCTTATTCTAGGTGGCTTTGTGCGCTGGAGCCCCAAAAGGGGATCTTGGCCAGTGCTGGGGACACAGGCTAGTGTGCCCTATACCTGACACACTCAATTCCAGGGCACATCTGTCCTCTCTCAGTTGGCTACTGGCCTGTAAAGCCAGGTAACAAACTGCTGCCCAGCCCAGTGGTGGGAAAATACAGTGGCCCTCAGTGTGGTAGGAATCTCATGTGTCCCTACAGCAGGGCTGCAGCAGGTGCTGTTAATCACATGTATCTATGATTGTGACCAAGCAATACAGTTAATGTTGGCATTTAAAAACTTTATTACAGTACAAGTCACTATTCTCCCCAAATCCACTCCCTCACTCTGAGCACACGGATTCCATCCTCCTTGCCCCTTCCTGCCCCTGCTCTGGAGTGCGGTGTCCTGAGGGTCTTTAGCTGCACTGTCCCGCTGCCTCGGTGTTTGCAATGGCTTCCGTACATTTCCCTTTCTTGCTCGTTTGGACCTTGGGAGGAGCCGGAAGTCACACGGTGCCAGATCTAGTGACTAAGGTGGATAAGGACACAGCGTCATGTTCTTATGAGCTGCCTTTCTCCTAGGAGGCACTCCATGGCAGCAGCTGCCATATTTTTTATCTCATCTGGGAAAGACCCTCAGGAAAGAGGACTCCAGAGCTGCTGTGAAAAGCGGCAGGAACAAGAGGATGAGTGTGTTCAAAGTCAGAGGAAGGATTTTGAGGGGAACTCATGACCATGTGTTCTTTACTGTAGTAAACTTTCTAAATTTAAACCAACACTGTGTTTTAACCAGCCCCACAGGTGCTCTCAGGAAAGGTTTTGTGGATGTTCCTGTGTGCAGAGTGTAGTGGAAGCAGGTAGCCCCCTGTGTGTGGGCTTAGCTGTGCAGGCCAAACACAGCTAGTCCTCCAGAACCTGAGGCTTCTTGGAGAAGAAAGGACCCCACTGAGCTCAGAGCCCTTGTGTGGCGATAGACTCAGCTTCCAGGCTGCTCGGTGTGCGGGGGAACCATGGACCCCATCAGGGCTGGACTGGACTGGCTTCTACACTGCGGTTCTGTCCCCGTCTGACCTCATGCCTCCCTAGCCAGAAGGTTCACCCTTGTTACAGGCAGGCAGAGGCCAAGAGGGCTGGCCTCATTGCTCAAGTGCACCCATGGTGCCAAACGTCCAACATTTGGGGGCTCCACACTGGCCACAGCAGCCAGATGACAAGGGCAGCCAGCAGGGCTCACGGGGTGACGGGGAGAGCTGCGGTCCCACGGGGCGTGGAGGCAGCAGACAGGGCCTGGGGCTTCACTCTGCTCTCTCCTGAGCCATCCCCAGCTGCTGCTCTGTGCCCTTAGCATGAGCCCTGGTGGAGGGGGGGGTCCCCCACAGATGCCAGACCTCACTAAGGCACCACTGGCAGTGCACAATGACTACCATGCGTCTGACACCACACTTGCCGCCTGCCTTCTGGGCAGCCCAGCCTGCTTTTGCACTTAGCCCTGGCTGGCATTCACTTTTCTGTCTCCCCAGGGGGCCCCCAGTGGACACGCCCCTCCCTCCTGCCTGTGGTACTCGCCCAGGAGAAGGCCACAGTGACCTCTGCACAGGAGCACGGGGTGGGGCTGACACGGTGACCCCTTGGAGGGAACAGTCTTTGCCAGCAAAGATGATGAGCAGTGAGGCAGGAACTGCAGGCCCTGTGGGAAGCGAACCCAGAGGAAACGAGCACTGGTGACAGATACATGCCCTCGGCCTAACTCAAGGACACAGGCTCCCATACTGAGGCTGGGCTCTGTCCTGTGTCCACCTTCACGTAGATCACTCTTAAAGACTGTGTTTCACACACACACTGTCAGAGCCTTCAGTACATGGCACAGCATGCAGTCACAGACATGAACTCCAAGGACAGTGGGGGCCTGTTTCTGGCCCTGGGTTAGGCAGGACTTGATGAAGAAAGGTTTGTCGGAGAGTTGACCAGCCGGATACGGAGGATGAGATCATGGGGGCTGTTCCTCCTGATGGCCAAGCAGGTGGATGATGAGGTCTCTGGCGTGACTGTCATTGGAAAGTCCAAGGTTACAGTTTGTCCAGTCTCATGGGCAGTGCCATGGTGAAGTCTGAGCATAGGAGACAGCTGGCCTTTAGAACTGTAGGGCTGTCCCTCTGCTGCTGACACTCTTGGGAAGAGGGGACAGGATGGACTTCAGACTCAGGAGGCTTGGGCCCTGAGCAGGAGCTAAGGAGAAAAGCCTGAAACAGTAAGTACCAGCTCCAGGAAGAGCGGTATTTGAAAACCAAATACCCATACCGTTTGGGAGTCCTGGTCTACTTGCTGTGCACATTCAGCTCCAGGAAGCATCAGAATCAGACTGCAGAGCAACAGCTTGGCCTGGCCATAGTTTGGGTGGGAAACGAAGACCCTGAGCTGGAAGAGGCCCCCAGGAGTTCTGGCCACCCAGAGGGCCTGGTCTCAAGGGTGCTGATTCTCACAACCAGGAATTTTGGAGACACTGACAACTTCGTGATCTTCCCTTGGCATCATGAGGGTTGGACACAGATTCCAGCTCATGAGAGACGTCCACCTGTACACCCATGCAGACAGCCCTGGAGCCGAGACACCAAGCAACTCAGCAGCAAGAGGGCCTCCTGTCACCCATTCCTGTGTCCAAGGCAGTGACCACAGTGTCAGCTCCAGGGAATAAAATGCTGCCGCTGAAGGGAAATGATGAACAGGCGGTGTGCCGGATCTGACTTGACACCATGCGCCTCTGTGAGGACAAAACAGAGCTGGCTCTACATGGTCCATGCTGATGTGGACAGAAAGTCCTCAGGCTCAGCAAGGGCTGGCAAAGATCACAAATCCAGCCCACTGCAGCACCAATATGAACACACTGGTGTCACACACATATGATTCTTGCCAGCAAAACAGAGTGGCATTGCTTACAGACACCTGCTAACTCAGGCAAGGATTCAAGTTCTGCAGCTCAAACCCAAGCAGATTCAATAACACTAGGGTCAAATCTTGAAAAATAACCTCACCGTATCATACAGAGTAACACCACTAATAACATGAACCACTGGAGAAAAAGTTTGACCAAATAGTAGGCTATATAGAAAGTTACACCTGCATTCTCATCTCAAGTCTGCAGGTAGTGCTGGTCGCACAGAGGCCCCTGGAGATGAAACCTAGTCACTGCAGCAGCAGGAGGCCCTGTGGGTCAGAAGCCCGAACGCCTTTGCCCAGCAAACAAGGCCCTGCCATGGGCCCCCCAGCATGTCAGATCTTGCACAAAGATAGCAGGAATATCCCTTACCTCAGCAAGTGTGAGACCCTAAGACACACAACCCAGCATCAACAGCTGTCCATTAGGGAATGTGTCACCTCTCATCGCTGAATACCTTCTGTTGAAAATTCTGTTCTGATTTCCCTATAGTAACATGCAGCTTTCTGGTATACAGTTATGCACATTTCATTCAGTAAGTGGAGCCTGGTAGCTACCACCCTGGAGCCACAGAGCTGGTCTACCCCAGAAGTCCTCTCAAGCTGTGGTGAGGTGGGCAATCCTCTCCTCACCACTAATCTCTGCTTTGACCTTTCCCTGAAGGCTGTGTAAGTGGAGCAATACGACGTGCAGGCTCTGAGGCTGACAACTGTCTCTCTTGGGACCCGTCTGCAGAGCTGCATGTGTCCCTGCTGGTTTGAACCCACTGCATGGTACAATCACATTCTCCAGCCAAGGAAGGTTTGGGTGGCTGTTATGGTTGATACATTGTGTCAACTTGGGGAGTCTAGAGTTTTGGCTGAGTGACTCAGCAGGAAGCCAGGGTGCTTACCTTGTGTACATCCTGAGCCTATGGGAAGAGGAGGGCATGGAGATTATGTGAGAGCTACACACTCCCTGGGTGCGGGTAGGCTGTTTACAAGGTAAGGGAGAAAAAGAGGCTGCTTGCAGCCATTCCTCCCTTTTGCTGGTTGTTTTTGCTATGCTCTGCTGCCATGAACATTTGCCTTCTGCCATGTGCCACTCTGCCTCAGAACCAACCAAGTATGGACTGAAACCTCCACAAACTGTAAGCTAAACAAACCTTTCCTTCCTTCATTTCGGGTGTTGAGTATTTTGTCTCAGCAGCGAGAGAAAAGTAACCAAGACAGTGGCTATGAACTTTTGGTCACTGTGCAAGAGCTACCGTAGACATTCACGCATGTGTTGTTCCGCAGACAGGACTTCGATTTCTCTTGGGTAAATTCCAGAATCAGGGTGGCTACGTCTCACTCCAGTGTGTGGTTAACTTTATAGATTCTATAATACAGAAACTGCTGGGCCACTGTGCACAGTGGCTGCCACACTTTTCCTTCCCACTGGCAATGCACGAGCACTCCAGTCCCTCCACACCTCACCAACACCTGATATTGTCGGTTTGTTCCTAGTGTGGACCTGCGGAGGGAGGCAGTGGTTTCTCTTGGTTTCATTTTATGTCTCTGAAGTGAATAATGTGGTTGAGCCTTTCCCACGTCCCTGTTTGGATTAGTGAAATATCTGTTCAGATTTTTGCCCGTTTTTTATTTGGAGAGTTTCCTTCTTGTTGTTAATTTTGAGAGTCCTTCCTATTCTGAATGTAAATCTTTTGTCACATAAATGATTTTCAATCATTTTCTCCCAGTCTTTGGTTCAGTTTTCTTTGTCTTAATGGTATCTTTCATATAGCTAAGGTGTTTAATTTTGATAAAAGTCCAATTTAACTTTTTCTTCAAACAGATCTTGTTTTGAGTCTCATTTCCAGGATTTCTTTGTTTAATACAAAGTTATAAATGTTTTTTTCCTACCTTTGCTTCTAGTGGGTTTATAGTTTTACACTTTAAGTCTAGTTGTATGATTTAGTTTGAACTAATTTCATATAAGTGTCTTTGCCGGAGAAAACTGGACATTCTGTGCAATACATGGTGCCAGCTCTGGGAACCAGGCCCCCTTCCTTGGGACCTGTTGCTGTGCTGTTGTCAATGAGTTTCCAGAACTCATTCTATGATGTCCATGCTTGGTGGACAAGGATGTGGCCACTGAGTCTCTGCTAATCTCTAATCAGGTCAGCTCCTGATTACAGAGAACTTTCCTTAAGTGGAAAGGAAGTGTGGCAGTCACACACAGAGGAGCGCTACTCTGCCATAACGAAGGTGAGCTCGAGTTGTTCATAGGCAAGTGGATGTGCCCTGAGACCATAATGGTAAGTGAGATGGACCAGATGTACAGGCTTAAACAGTGCATGGTTTCTCTGTTGTGAAAAACCCGAAGTGTAAATGAATTAAGGAGAAAAGAAGAGATTGGTAAAAAGAAACAGGGAGAGAGATCTGCAAAGAGATCGGGACCAAGAGAAGGAGGGGAAGGTGGGAGAAGGGGACATAGAAAGGATGAAAGCGAATCGTGTACGCACGCCACTCCCCATGATGGCCATAGTCAGTATGTGCTACAAACAGGCACTGATAGGAAGACAAAAGAAAATAAGTAAAAGCTTTCCTTATGCACAGGATCTGTGGGACTCATGTCTCCACTGAGGCCTGGCCACATGTCCTTGCTCTTCCTGTGGGTCCTGCCTCTGGCCCATGTGTGGAGGACACCTAGGGACTGTCCTTGAAGGAGGAGCGAGTGTCTCCACTTTGGCTGAGCCTGACCCTATTTCCATGTATTAACATATACAGAGCTGGCTAGGACTTTTCCTTATCCCTTCAATTGGCTTGAAGCAATGCATATCTGCCTAGCCGAGATGCTAATGGTAGTCTTAGAAGATGGCAGGCATGTTTGCCCAGTCCCTGCTGTTCCCACGTGTCAGCCAAGATGAGGCAGGATGCTGAGCCGGTGCTCCATGCTGGCGGCTGGGAATGAGCCTTGAGATAGAGGCTATGACTTTCTGGGGCTTAAAAGATTACACATCAGAGCCGAAACACAGACCCCAAAACATTAGCTACTATCTCGATCGTGTTATGCAGATTACTCTTTTTGCATATTCTCTCTGCATATTGCAGAGGTGATTTCAGGCCCCCTAACCTAGCCCAGTTCATGGCACTTACGTACTTCCTGCCACTGTCACAGTCACTCATCCTCAAGCCACTCCCTTCTTCACAAATGAATAAAATCTGGGTCCAGTCCTGGGTTGAGGCCTTTGTTCCAGATAGCCATCATCAGGCTGGACTGAGGGCCCCTGCGCTCCCCATAACTACAGATAGGCCTCAGTGTCTTCATCCTCGCCATGGATGACACTGGACATGGTAGACTGAAATTAACTCACTAAAATTCCAGTAACATTTTATGGGATCACAGATGTAAACACCCTGGGCTGCGACGAGGACTGGGAAGGGCTTGCTATACTCGTGCATGGCTGGTTAATCCTGAACTGCTTCTGATTATAGGTTTCTTTTGCCAGCTAAAGGTCTTCTGGTCACTTGTTCAATCAAAAAGCATTTGGAGAACTTTTGTTCTCTTGAAGGCTTTGCCAGAGAACTTCCTACAGCTTAGACTCACCAAAAATGGACAGAGTATCTGCATCTTAAATAAGAATTACTATTTTTCAATGTAATAAGGACTTTATTTCAAAAGGAGGCAATGGGGCAGCAAGACAGGCATGGAACCATCGGAGCCCTTCCTGGGCCTGGAACAGGGCCCTGTCCTCGTCCTATGAGCCCTGAGCCATCCGTCTGCTGCCACAGTTGAGATGGGTGTCCCTGCAGAGTGTGCACCTGTGCTTCCTGGGCGGTGGGTCCATGCAGGGTACATACCTAGGCCGTTGTATCACCCTAGGGCCTGGCCCTGCACAGGCCTCACAGGGTCCCAGTCAGTTGTGCTGGGGACAGTGACTGAGCAGCACCCCATGCCAAGGGCTCCCCCAGTTTGCTAATTCCTCAGAGTGGCCCTGTCCATGCCTGTCATACCTTTCAGGCTTGGGGGATTGGTGCCGCAGTTAGCAAAGGCTATAATTCATTTTGTAAGAATCATTCCCACCTCAGCCTGATTATTTGGCTGTTTATCTCAGAAGACTCTGATGGGGAGGGAAGGATTGCCAGGTTCCAGTTACCTCTCTTACACATGCACGTGCATACACACATGCGTGGGAGAGCTCACGGACCGAGGCCCAATGTCCCTGTCCTGGGGAGCATCGTGCCCAGCTTTAGACAGCAGAGAGCAGGACAGGCTCCTCAACAACACACCCAGGTGCACAGCAGTGATTTGGAGCTGGAGGTTGTGGCCCTGAGCCACGAAGGCATGGAAACCAGCAAGCAGGGAGCCTGTGGCCTGCATTGCCTGTGTCAGGCCCTGCCCCACTGAGCCCAGGCCCCAGCCCATGCACACCCTCAGAGCTTCGCTCTGGTCCCAGGAGGAAGGGTAGGTACCAGAGACCTGAGCTATAATTATCAGTGCAGTTAGAATAAGAACGTGGTGCTCAGCCGGGGCCGGCCTGCGCCTGCCTCTGCCTCGCAGGGAGAACATGCAGGGGAGGAGCGCGACCCCGTGCCGAGCGCCGTCCCCTGTAATTTCCAGCACTGCTTCCCTATGTGACAGGAGCCTTATTTTTAGCAGTGTCACACAGGGCACCGGATTCCTGAGCACTTGTGCAGCTGCAGAAGGGCCCTGTTTCCAAGCCCTCTGCATACAAGGACAGGTCCCTTTCCTGAGCGAGCAACCCAGATGGCCTGGAGAAATGGGGGGAGCTGGCCCCCACAGGGGAAGAGGGTCAGTGGGGCTGCCTTGGTGGTGATGTGTGACTTCAAGATAAGCTACATGGGGCCTGGGACTGGCGTTGGGCAGAGGGGACAGGGGGCTGAGACATTGCATGGCTGAGATCAGACCTGGGAAGGTCAGGGCCTCCATGTGCCCATGGGGAGAGCCCCAGGGCTCTGTCTGGGTGGAGGGGGCACAGTCATGGGAGTGCCCTGAGCCTAGAGTGGATGGCAGTCCTGGGACAGGGTCTGTGGAGGAAGAGCTTGAGGTCCCCCGCACCTTGGGTGTGGTAGAGAGAAGAACCTGCCAGGAAACTGAGGTCTGCAGAGGGCTAGAACCAGAGTTCCAAGGCAGAGGTGTGATGCCCACCACCTACTGCTCACTGTCCCTTCGAGCAGTGAGGACAGAGGAAGCCTGGTGGGGGCAGAACAGCCTGAGGAGGGCTGGAAGGTGAGAAGCTGGTGAGGTCTTCGGGCACAGCTGGCGGGATTTTAGAGCGGTGACATTCAGGGCAGCTGGGGTATGGCGGGGTCCCGCTGGGTCTGCACCTCCTCCAGAATCCCAGACCTCATGGAAGGATAAATTGTGTCACGCTGTGTAAAAGCAGCCTAAAAGGGCTTCTCCCACGCACTCTGGGGGAGAGGGGAATTATCTGAACTGAGCACCAGGTTCCAGAGCGACTTTCAAGCCAGACCCCTGGAAAGCAGTCCTGTGGCTCTGGAACTGCCAGCAGGGCGCTCGAAGGCAGATTACCCAACTCAGAACCCTCCTGACCCCAGGGAGGCCGAGGGCAGAGCTCATTTATCCTGAACGGTGAGGTCTGATGTGTGTGAGCAATGAGCGAGCCATACTCACCCTGAGTGCGGGCTTGCCTCATGCAGCAGCTTCCACCCTGCTGCCCGCTTCACCGCTAGCTTACAGGCAACTGGGGATGGTGTGGAGTGGGGACCCTGGAGGCAAGAGACCAGGGGGCAGAGGCTCCCGGCTCCTGTCAGGGGGAGAGAGAGCTTCCAGTCTAAGCCAGGAGTGAGTACTAGTGAAAACACAAAGCCGAGGAGGGAGGGACTCGGCCCGGGGCTGGCAGAGACACCAGATGTGGCTTGGGAGCAGAGGGCGGCAAGGGACCCGGTGCGGCAAGTGGGGGGGGGGTGAGATGCCAGGACGGCTCACAGACTTCTGCCACTGAATACTCACAAGGATCCCAGCATTTCCACATAAGCGCTCGACCTCAGTCTCAGTCAGAAGGGGAAAGGAGAGCGATCAAACACCAAGGTCTAGAGCGCGTAAGTGAGAGAGAGCAAAGGCCGCGCTTCACATATGTCTCTCTTTGGCAAATAGAAAAGACACGTACATGGACACATAGCTGTGTGCATGGACGTATCCGCATGTGTGCATGTTACATGGATGCGTCTGTACATGCGCCCTGAGTGAGAGCCTCAGGGCACAAGAGGAGGCGGGGCTCTGAGAACTTAGACCACCTTCTGTGTGTCACAGTCTCGGTTACTTTCCAGTTTCTGGGACACAATACCGACGCCCAAACTTGAAGGAGGGGTGTACTGTAGCTCAGTCTGGAGAGGACTCAGTTATGCTTGGCTAGCTCCAAGGCAGGCTGGCGTCTGGCAAAGCAAAAACTTCTCAGGGCGTAGTGGACAGGAAGTGGAGACCAAGGGAGGAGCCGGCAAGGAGATGGAGCTTCCAGGCCAGGCGCAGGGCCCCCTCCTCCCACCAGGCCACGCCTCCTCCCACCAGGCCACGCCTCCTCCCACCAGGCCACGCCTCCTCCCACCAGGCCACGCCTTCTCCCACCAGGCCCTTCTCCTGACAGAAGTTGACTATGAGGCCAGGATCTAATCTCCTTCCAGAAGCCCCACCTGTGAGTACTGGAGACTCCTGAGTGTGGACTTGAACCATAAACACAGTTTAGTTCAGGGAATTCCTGGAGGCTGTGGCAGTGCTGGGTGAAGCTGACCAAGCTGTCCTATGTGGTTGCCAGCATGGGAACTTTCCGGTGCTGCCGATGCCAGCCCACTGATCAATGACCCCTGAGTGCCTGCTCTGCTTCCCGCCCTGCCCTGCTCCACACTGCAAGCTGTGATGGCCGTAGGCTCTTTGTGTTCCACTGGGCTCCGAGAGGGTGTGCAGTATGGATTCAGCTACAGACCACTGAGGTGTGTTCTGATCCAGGCCTGGCTGTCCCAAGCCCAGAGGGCTCTGGGGTCCCATGGCCCTACCGCCTGGGATTGTTCTGTCACTGGTGTGGCCAGTGACTCTGCTCTTGGGTATAGGCAGGACCCCCAGGGCTGTGCATGCAGTGTCCTTGCCTTCTTCCGCCCCTGGAGCCCTGGCATGAGCTGGCCCCCAGACCATCTTCTGCCCTCCATGCCAAGCCCACCCAGGGAAGACAGAGACAGCTGCCTGACAGCGGCCCCACCCTGCTACCCACACCCCAAGACGCAGGACTGATGTAGTGTGACCAGCGACAGGCCTGACTTGTGGACAAGGGAAGGGGACACGCACAACACAGGACCAGTATCGTCTGCACCTGAAGCTCCCTTTGCCCTGTCACCCCTGGCCCCATGGCTCATCTGCCAGCTGCAGGGGGCAGTTCCCACTCACCAGGCCTGGCCTGCTCACCCTGGGCTGCCTCAGACACCGAGCCACAGCCACGGTCCTAGCTGGGATCCTCAAATGTCCCTTGTCCTTTGTCTTTGCCTCCTCACTGCTGACCTGTGCCCTAGAAGGAATCTGGAACCCTGAAGAAGAGTGAGACCAGCATGTCCCCTGGGGGAAGGACAGGTCCTATGGCTGGGCCCCGGGACATCACTGCTGGGGAACAGGGCCAGAGGTGGCTTGGCATGGCTGTGTCTAAGGAAGAAGTGGGTTGTCTTGTGTCTGTAAATGGCTCCTTGAGTGGACACGGAGGATGACACGCAGGGGATAGGATCAACCCTCAGAGGTCTGCAGAATGTTCCCAAGGAACAACTGCCCTGAGCCATGGAGTACAGTGACCCAGGGAGGAGCAGGAGGAGCCACAGGGCAGGGAGGACACGGGGTCTCAAGACTGCCAGCAGGGATGAGGTTGACAGCAGGGCTGGGACTGTGAGCTTTCAGAGACAGCCCGCAAGGCCACATCCTTCCACTGTGTGAAAAAGTGAACCCTAAAGCACTAAAGTGTGCTTTCCAAAGCCCAAAATGTACTTCAGAGCCAGCAAGTGGGAAAAAGACAAATTCTAGCTCTTAGATTGTTGAGTGGACTAAGGCAGGGAGAACCAGCTCAGGACCACTTTGTCCTGGGTGTGCAGGAGACTGGGAAGGCAGAGAGGTGAGGGTCTGGGCTGGTCCTGAAAGGCTTGTGCTTGGGGCGGCCTCTCATCCTGCTACTCTTCCGTCCATGGACCTGTCCTTTCATGGGTTTTCCTTCCCCACTGGTCAAACCCAGCCAGCCAAGACAGTGTGCTTTTTAATTCCTCTCCTCATAGCTTCCCTTATATGAAAACACACCTCACTCACCCCTAGCCCAGCACTCCAAGTGTTTTGCTTTTCTAAATAAGGCCATGTGGCCAGTGCACAGCAGACAGAGGGTCAGATGGCACTGCCATCCTCAAGCCAGAGGCGACATCTTTGAGGTCTATCACTGCCTGCAGCATTGGTCCGAGGGCACTGTGTCCATGTTGATACGGCTGTGAGCCCTGGATGGAGCTGCCACCCTGCATGAAGCCCTAGCTGCCCAGGCCTTCCAGGTAGCATCGCCCCTGGCAGATGCGGCAGCAGAGAGCCAACAGAAGCAGTGCGGGCTGTGTCTGCCTGAGCAGTGAGCCAGTCCTGGCTCTCTCTTGGCCTCCACTGAGCCATCTTGTCCTCAGCAAGACCCAGGCGCTTGATAGGGGAGGGCGGGTCCCTGACGGCTCTGGGACGGGTAGGACATGGATGCCAGCTTGCTGCCCCTACCCCATCACTGCTGACCCAGATAGATGGGATGACAACCGGATGCACAGGAGCATGAGCCCCTTCAGGAGGCGCCTGCCTCACCGATGCCAAGCACAGCACGAGGCTGTGCAAGGTGACAGAGGTGGCAGTTCTCAATCCCTGCACCACTGGCTTACATGGAAAGGTTGACCTTTTTAAAGGGATGCTGTGGCCTCTCCTCCAGGTGACAGTGCTCAGGCTGTGGGAGCCCCACCCTAATAGGTTTTCTGGTGTAGCCCAGGGTGAGGGCAGGTTCTGCCTCTAATAGTGCCTTTTCAGCCAGCTGCTGGCTGCTGACTGGGAAAGCGCAGGCCCCGAGTTGATGGCCCTCGTGACGGCTGTGATTACACCCTCCGCACTTTCCCTACCACCAGCCTTTCAGCTGAGCCGCACATTATGCCTGGATGAGACTCAAAGAGCAGCTTAATACCAGGTTCTCCAGGGCGGTAATGAATGGTTCACGGTGGGGCAGACACGCACGCGGCATCCCAGAGCCACGGCTGCCACACATCCGGAGCATCACGGCATGATTCCGAGGGAAAGCTCACCTGACCCACCTGCCTGAGTTGGTGGGAATGACTGAGTGTAAACACTAAACAAAACCCTCCAGGACACGGCACAGGAAACAGTGCCGTGCAAACACTGCTGCCAGTCACTGGGCCTGAGGACACCGCAGCCAGGGCTCCTGCTGCAGGCAGGATGCCGGGCACCATGATGGAGGTGCTTCTCCTGGGCACACCTGTGTGCGGCGGGGTTGCGCGTTTTTACGACTTGGGGGAGGTGGTGTCTTAGTCATGTTTTTGTCAATGACACACAGTACTGGACACCAACCACTCACAGGCAGAGGGGGCCCCTGGGGCAGTGGAGGAGAGCTGCTCCCAGCACGGTGGGCAGGGCGCAGAGCAAGAGCAGAATCAGAGGGGAAGTGGAAGGAGGGGGCGCTTCCTGCCACACCCTCGGTGCTGGCCTCTTCACCGCCATGGGCACCAAAAATAGCCTTGTCACCAGGAAATTCTGAGGGTCTAGAGGTCACCTCCCAGGAGCCTGGGACAGAGGCGAGTCCTTATGCCTGTGGCCTGCGCTTTGCCCAGCGTGTGCCCAGCAGGTGGGCGCGGGCACCATCACCACCACCTCAACCTTCCAGACACCGGGCTGGGCAAGCCTGCGGCACCGTGGGCCTAGCGCCAGCAGGGCGTAGCTCAGAGTTCAGGTGATCGGTTCCCTGTAAACTTATCTGTGAAGAATCCTTTCTGCATGAGCTAAGACACATGGCAGCCAATTTGTCAAGGTCTGAAGTTTTAACCGCTTTTCAGAAAAATGATTTGTCAGACTCCTAGACAGTTTTTATTTACAATATCCATTACCTTTGAATTCTATGTGATAATTTTCTGTGTTTTGTGGAGGATTGATTAGTTATTACTAAAACCCTATATAGGCAAACCACGAAATGCAAATCATTCTCTAGTTTTATTTCCCCATAATAGTTTGAAATCAGTGTTATTATCCATATTTATAGCTAGTGATCCGATGAAGTTCAAAATTCTCACACAATCAGCTGTGTTCATAAAACTGCTATGGGGTGGAGTGGTTTAGAAAATCAGCAGAAAAGTCACTCAACAGGAGGAAGTGGAGCTTGTGGCTTTGGCTCAAAGACCTGTGCTGCGCCTGGGTAGGAGAGAAGCAGGTCACTTCCCTGTCACCAGAACCCTCCCCTGGATGGTTCTGCTCCTCCGGCACCTTTGGCAACAGCCCAAGTACTGGGCAGGTCTCAGACGCCGAGGTGAATTGCGGAGCAGATCAGTTCACTCACAGTAAGGACAGGAGCAGCTTCAGTCCTTGGGGTGCTTGAGAAAGATGAAGAAGGGGCAGAAGGAAAAGGAGAAGGAGAAGGAGGAGGGAGAGGAAGAAAGCCGTGTGTCATGCGCTGGTGTCCACGGTGCGAATATGTCCACCCTGGCATGTCTCAGCTCCCCGAGACCTCGGCGGTGCCCACATCAGCCCTCAGGAGACGCCCGGCCAGCGTTCAGCACTCTCTGTGCTCACTGCTGGGCGCAGTGCCATCAGACAGGTTTTCAGTCCTGGTTTGGGCATCAGTCTGGCTCACCCTGGCTGCCTGGCTTTGTCACTTTCACAGCTGGCCAAGAGCCTTGTTCGTAAGAAGGTGAACAGAAGCGGGTCAAAGGCGGGGACTGTTTCTGCTACAGACTAGACATAAACATCACCTTTAGACTTGGAACCAGAGCCTGTGTTCAAAGTAAGTCTGCCCGTACTCTTATCGATACCACACTTTCCTACTCTCACAGACATCACTCAGGGTATACCTGGAGGGTTCTCAGTGGGCAGGCCTCAGCTGCGACACAGTGTCAGCAGTCAGGTCTGGGCTGCCAATTTTCAGGGGCTGTGAGTTCATAAGAAGCAACCCGGTTATTCAAGGGCTGGCAAGTTGAAAGCCGGGAGGGGCCAGTGACCTCAGACTTACTCAGGGACACAAAAGGATTGTACAGGAAGGGGAAGGAGGAGCAGAGCTGGGAAGCTGCATGCTGAGCAGGGTCCTTATTGTCCCTGGTGTCTCTTTCTTAGGTTGGAGATAGGGTTAGTGTTAGGGTTAGGGTTAGGGTTAGGGTTAGGGTTAGGGTTAGGGTTAGGGTTAGGGTTAGGGTTAAGTTAAGGTTGGGGTTAGGGGTTATGTTTATGGATTAGGGTTAGAGTATGGGTTAGGGTTGGGGCTAGGGGTTAGGTTTAAGGGTTAGGTTTACAGATTAGTGTTAGAGTATGGGTTAGGGTAATGTTAGAGTTGGGGGTTGGTTAGGGGTTAAGGTTAGGGGTTACGGTTAGAGTACAGGTTAAGGTTAGGTTTGGGGTTGAGGTTAGGGTTAGAGTTAGGGTTAGGATTGATGTTAGGGTTAGGGTTAGGGTTGCGGTTGGGGTTGGGGTTACATTAGGGTTAGGGTTAGGTTTGGGGTTGGGGTTAGGGTTATCTAATCCTCACAGCAGGTTAGGATTAGAGTATAGGTTTGGGTATGATTAGGTTAGGCTTAGGGTTAGGTATTAAATATAAGGCTTAGAGTTAAAGTATGGCTTAGGGTATGGATTAAAGTTGGGGTTAGGGTTGCAGTTAAGGCTGAGGTTAGGGTCTACCAACCTGTGCTGCCCTAAGCCTGCTGAAGACAGAAAGGTACATGCTCCAGCAGGCACTCTTACTGGAATGGAAATGGCGATGCAAACTTCATTTTCCCACTGGTTCTCTGGCTCTGCTGGTAGTTCCTTTGTACTGGGAGATTTTGAGGAGTACAATCCACCTCTTTCTCGGGGACAGGACGTCCCCCTGGCTGTTGGCAGCTCCCTTCTTGTGTGCACAGAGTAGCAATGTCCTTAACCCTGAATAGCAAGGATGCAGACCTCCTCATGCCAAGGTAGACATCAAGTACAAGAAGTGAAATCTCTTTTGCAAAATATAAACTATGTGCATCGTATGTGTCAGGTACAGGTTGTCTGCATAAATGCATCCCAGACCAGGCCTTGTGGCTGGGTGTTAGCACGTATCAGGGCACACTCCCTAAACTAATGACAGGTGATGAAATACCGGCTTCCCAGAGGCCCGTGTTGTCAGTAGCTCTAAAGCAGGGCTTTGTGTGTGGAGAAGAAGATGTAACAGATTAAGACCCAAGCTGATGTGAGGGACCAGATCATGGGTGTTCCATTCTCACAGAGACCAGAGATGCCTGTTGCTCTCCAGCAATCTGAGAAGTGGCACATAGGGCAGGAATCCCGGACCCTTCATAGCTGCAGCGGTAGGACCCTGGTTTCCACACTGGCCAGGCCTCCATGTTGCCTTGTAAGTGCTCATCCATCAGCCACATCACCCTGAGGAGCCCCTCACCTCCAAGTCCCCGCTGAGCCTGCAGTGAGAATTGAAGGGGACCAGGAGACCGTGCCTTGGGGAGCAGTGCCTGTCACTCTCGCTGCCATGTGGGAAAGAGAGGCGAGCTCAGTCCTCACCACATCAAGGCCATCTTGGCCTGCACCGGCCAGCTGCAACCTGCTCTGTGCTGTCCCCACACCTTGCCCCACCTCCCCCTTCTGTTCCCCCACCAGGCTTTCTCTGTCCTCTGTCCCCTGGTCCCCTCCTTACGGCTCCATGCCATGCAGCCCGAAAGTCATGGGCCCTGTGATCTTGGCCAGCGGCCCCAGGGCCAGTCTTTCCTGCCTGTCTCAGCAACGTGCCCGTGAGGGAAACCACAATAAGGCAGAAGGAAAGGAACCTGGAGATGGAATTGCAATTTATAGAAAACTTCCTGAAGCCACTAAGAGTTATTTGGGGAAAAGTGCTCGTTTTCTTAGTCGAAGGCATTAGTTTCCCTCCCTCTCACATCTTCCAAGGAAGCTCAGCTTTATGACAGCTGTTGCTGCAACAGTGATGACAGAAGTGACTGTCAGGCACCCCTGTGACTAAACAGACGAGGGCTGCCCAGGGTTGCCGGGAGGAGGCTGGGGAGAAACCATGGCGGGAGCTCAAGCTGGTGCTCTGTGGCCACAGACGTCCCCTCGGCTCCATCGCGGCTCCCCCTGGACAAGTTAGGACAGCTGCTTCCCCAGATCCACCAGCTCTCCAGTTCCTGGGGTCCCAGATGTTGGAATACGGAATCTGTGAGACTGGAAATCAGAATGAACGCGTTTAGCAGAAGACAAACCACCTACCCTTGTGTCTGGTTCGGTAGCAGATGGGTGGGAATGTTTTCTGGCGTTTTCCCCTAGAGCAGACTGAACTATCGGGGCTGTCTCACACAGACTTCGATCCGGCCCGCATAGGCGCTTGGCTTGCTGTTACATGCCATGCACACTGATTTGGGCTTGGGACACACCCTGCTGCAGGGGAAGCTCATTAGCGCCTCGTTATTGATACTGGGAAATACACAAGTAGATGTCAGTGCGATTACCACACATTTGGGGCTCAGAATTCCTGAGGACCACGTGGCTCTTCAGAGCTAACCCCTGCCTGGACTGCTGTGTGTCCACCCTTGGAGGAGTAAGCATGGTCCAGTGCACATGGAGGCATCGCCCCGAGAACTAGTGGAGTCTATAGGGTGGGAGCCACAAAGCTGGTCGTACACCGCACCCTCTGCTGCAGAGGTGCTGAATGTCCTACGTCCAGGGCAGAAACACTTGTACCCACGGTGTCCCCCATAGCCAGCTCATCTGGTTTGTTGACCCGCTGACCATCGAGTCAGAGTTCTACTTGAATTGATCTGTTTGCTTTCAGTGAGGTTTCATGTCTTATTGGTTAACGGTTTTAAAACTCACGTGTTACCATCGCCCCCCTCTCTCCATCCCTGAGAGAGGGCCTGCAGTGTTTCTGCCTTTGCCATGCCCAGTTCTGCCGCCGGCGCCTCTCCTGCCTGCCCGGTCCAAGTTGTGCACCCTGGGTGAACGGGACATTTGGTCCTGCTCACCCCGCCCGCAGCTGGAGCTGGGCACTGTGCCCACAGCGAGCTGAGCTGGGGAGGTGGCCATCCAGGGACAGTTCCCACGAAGGTACTGGTGTTAGGTGTCCAGTTCCCAGGCCCTGAGCTATGGCAGGGGCCAAGCGCCCGTTCAAATGAGCTGAAATCCATCATTTAATGAGCCCATGTGATACTCATCTTTGAGGAGAAATGAATAAATCATTGTGCCCGGCGGGGGCTCACACACAAATGGCCTGGGCCGTGCTGTGCTGACATGTTGATGGCGGCTGAGCCGGCGGCAGCTCCAGGATGAATGCCCCTTTCTGTCCTGGCCTGAGAAGTCCCTGGCACCTGGTGAAACGGGACCTGGGCACAGGGTGCGGCCCCAGCTGCAAGGGTCTCAGGAACAGAGCTGTCTGCTCCAGAGCACGGCAGGCCAGACCTGGTGGTGCGGCTCATCACCCGCACCCTCCCTGGAGACAGAGCCCGTGGCTGGGTGGAGCCAGGCTGCCGCAGGCTGTCATCTCACACTCCTCCTCCAGCGTCTCCTTAGCCCTCCCCACCGGAGGGAGTGTGGCACGGGCCTAACGTGGGGGCCGGCTGCACCCCGTGAGATGCTAGGAATGAATCTCACTGCTTAGGGCCCAGATCCTGTGGATAAAACCCTATGCTGGGTTAAGTAAGGTTAAAAAAAAAAAAAGCATAAGCACTAGACGTGTGGTAGTGATCTGACAATGGTCACAAACGCAGTGGCTGGCATGTCTCCATGTCCTCGCTGGGCCTCAATGTTACACAACCTCCCATCTCCAAGGCTCAGCCAGGCCCTGGACACAGGATGTGGCAAGGGGAGGGAGCCCCATCCTGTGCATCAGATGCCATTCGTCCACCTGCTTCCCATGTGCTTGAGACGGAAGAGCTCCGGTGCTCCCGAGCGGCCCTTCCTGGCCGCAGGATACTCCGTGCACAGTGGCTCTCCCCTTTCCTCCTCTTGTTTTTATATAAATCAGACCTGGATACAGATTGCTGACCACCATGAAGCGGAGGCCAGGCTCGGAGGAAGCCATGGGCAGACACCTGGGAGCCCAGAGGCAAGCGGGCCCTCCAGGCCTAGGGAATTCTGCCCCAGGCACACGTCACCACAGGTGGTGTCCCCAGGCTGCCTCAGAAGATCCCACCACTGTGGCCTCGGGCCACCTCCCTCACTGTCACCAAGGACATCTTCGAGGACTCTCCCAATCTGGTCACACACTGACCGGGGTACAGGCTCCTAGTTGAGCTTGGGGTTCGGTCTGGGCATGAGCTCAGCCTTCTGGTCTAACTGTTACAGACCGGGGGCTCCAGGGCCCTTTTTGTTCACAGGCCCCTGACATTTCTAAGAGTGTATGCACCCCACCTTCACAGACATCTGTAAAATGACATTTACATTTTTATAGTGTACCTTTAAGCTACCACTGGGTGTGTTTTCTAGTAGTCTGCTGTTGGAGGCTCCAAATAGAGCGACTTCTGTTTATAGATGCAGACAGGATAGAGGGGAGGGCTCAGATTTAGTGCTTGGCCCAGACGAGCTGCCCCTCACTCTGCCTGCCTGTGGCCGGCAGAGCAATCCCAGGCCAGCGCTGCCCTCCAGCAGGAAGGATGGAGGAGTCCAGCTGGCCACCAGGACCAGCGATTGTTGGCAGTCCCACCCACTGGCAGCCACAGCACCGACTTCGATTTTAGTTAGCGCCTATGAACACATGGTGTCGTGCTACCATCTGTAATTCCAGCCCATTCCTGTGACGCACATCTGTAATCCCACAGTCGGAGGCTAAGACACGAGCTTGAGGCCAGCCTGGGCTGCAAAATGTGTTCAAGCCCAGATTGTACTACTAAGTGAGACCCTGTCTCAAAAGCAGGTTCAATTTCTGAGATACAGAGACCCACTGATGGACAGACAGATGGACATGTGGACAGCCATACCGCGATGCCCTGGCTCCATCCCAGGCCCTCCCCAAGAGGGCAGCACTCCCTCCACACCAGGGCCCCTCAACGCAGCGCCACTTTCCCTCCATATGACTTGCCAAGGACCCAGGACAAAAGCATGCTGTCTTTTTTGAGAAGTGAGAAGAGAGCAAAGGAGGAGGAAGTAGCACCGGCTGGCAAGCAGCAGCTCATTCCCGGCATGTCCATCCTGGAAAGGAAGGCTCAGGCCCGGAGACCCCAAAAGTGCCAGGAGCTGGGTGTGCAGTGCTAACTGTGGGAAGGTCTTCAGCTTGTGCATGGGAACTCAAAGCCCACAGCTTTGGTCCACCCCGCAGTGCTTACTCACTCCCACCTGTGCATCCAGCCTCCCTGGGCTTCCTCTGAAGCATCCCTTGCTTTGGGGATCTGCTCAGCCCATTTTATTTCCCAGTTCCCCTGGTCCCCGCAGTCTCCTCCGAGCCCCAGTCCCTGTGTCTCCCACAGAGAAGCTGCTGTTTTTGCACCTGAGCTTCCTGCAAGAACATGGCTCAGGGACCTGCAGCCCAGTGAGAAGGGTACAGGTTCAAAATCGGGGAGAAGAGTGCCCAGGCCCTCATGTCCCCAGCTGGTACCCAGGGCCAGGCACCTGTGCCTGTCCAGGGCTGTCATGGTGCCTCTGTGTGCCTGCAGCCATCCGTGAGTGGCATGTGGCAAGCAGACATGCCACTTGGTCACGCTCAGGAATCCGGCGGTGCTCGAGGCCCTCATTTAGAGTAAAGGACCACGTCAGCATTTCTGTTCTGAATTCCTGTCTTCAATGATTTATAATGAAGCATGTTTTTAAACTGGTTTCAGCTGCTTGAGCTATATGCAGCCCAGAGAATAGATCCTAGGGCTTTTTTAGTACTCTGCTAACTATGAAATTGTTTGATTTTTACAAAACATATTTAGCAAATTGTTAAAACTATTGGCTAAACACAGCATTTCATAAATGAAATGTTGAAGCGATCAAAATGTTGAACTTTAAAATCATCTGCTTTTGCTCAACAGTGCCTTTTCTTGCAAAGTTCAATAAGAATTTTAACGTAATTTTGCACAACATTATAAGTGCATTGCTACATGTTGTAAATATCACGCCATTGCACATTCTAATTACCTGATTACATTCATTTACATTAAATTTGTAATTAAACGTAATTTCATGCTTATTGAGGGAAAATCCTCTGGAAATGCCGTGGTCGGGCCTCCGTTGCTGCAGTGGCCCCTGGTGTGTGCACCGACAGCTCCAGAGCTGGGCAGTGAGATCGGGGCTCATTAATCGCAGCCATAAGCAGGATGATCGTGCATCACAGGATGCTGGGAGGCCCGGGGTGGGGCTGAGGCCCTGGCTCCTGCCTCTTATGTCACTAGGGTCCTGGGACAGCACTGTGACATCACAGGAACAGCTCTGGGGTACGCTGTGTTAGGGAGGCAGGCCACACACAGAGTCTCTGTGTGTCCTGAGAATCACGCCTTCATTCACAATGTTTTACTCTTTTTCCAAATTCTCTCTCCCACTGTCACCATAGCAACACATAGATGGCAAGCTGGAGACGTTACTGGATCAACAAGGAGGAGAAGCCTTAGCCCTGCATTTGGCCTTGGAGGACTCACGTTATCTCCTTGTGAGCGGTGGGCAGTGACTGGGAGCTCCAGGCCAGGAGGTTCCCGCCTGTCCTGGCTTCCCTCGGCATCTTGGGACCAAGGGTGCCGCTGGGGTCCTCCACCACATCTGCCGTAGAAAGACCAGGGAGAACCAAAGCCCCGTGCTGGTCAGTGGCAGTGGAGCACTCCCCTGGCATGCCGCTTACACATGCAAAGGAGGCACACACAGACCTTTCTCCCCGGTGGAGGTGGACCAGGGTGGGCCCAAGAGTTAGCTCAGCTACTACGCCACGGTCGCCTGCGGGCTGAGGCTGGGAAGGGGCCCTTCCCCCAGCTCCAGCTGGTGGGAGCAGCTGAGAATAGCTCCCCTCCCCTGGGGCCCACAGGGGACAGAGCAGCCCCGGCATCAGCACCCCTCAGCCCTACAAGGTCTGGACCCCACCCACCCAAGTGGAGCTGCAGGGTGCTCACTGGGGAAGGCCCCGTGTGCCCAGGGCTGGCAGCCCTGACACGGGGGCAAGTGTCCTGAAGGGGCCAGGACACGGCCTCCACATGTCACAGGCCAGAGGCCTGCAGTTCTTGATTTGGCTCTTGGACCAGGCCCAGTGAAGGCACTTCCTACCCAGAGAAGAGCCAGAGCCGCTGACGCCTGGCCCTGTTCTCTGGGGAGAGTCCAGGCGTGGGGAGAAGACCTGCCACAGTGTTGCCCACAGCCATCTCCAGTGCAGGGAGTAAAGGGCTCCCACACTCTGCCGCCAGAGTAGGAGTCGTAGCCAGGTCCATGAGGCAGGCAGGGACGTTTCCCTGACAGTGCAGGCACACTGCAAGGACTCAGCCAGCTCGAGGGGCAACTGGAAAATTGGGTATTTCAGGAAGCAGAGGAGAAGGTCATTGCAGCCAGAACCCATGTAGAATCATAAACACTGCTCCACAGTTTTAGCGTGGTGCTGGAAAGAACAGCAGAGCAAGGGGCCCAAGAACATTATTTAGAAGCCCAGGGCATGGTGGCACAAGCCCAGGAGGCTGAGGCAGGAAAATCTCCATGAATTTGAGGCTAGCTTGTGCTATAGTGAGTTCAAGGCCAGCATGGACTACATAGCAAGACCCTATCTCTAAAAGCAAAAAAAACCCTAAAATAAAATAAAAAAGGGAATGGGGAGAAGGAAAAGGAAAGGAAGTGCTTTGTGGTACTAGTACAATCTCAGACAAGCACTAGTGCACTTACACTGAAATGCTGCCATTTTTCTACCTGTACCTCCCCCAGCGCTGAGCCCTCTGGACATAGGCAGCATTCCTTTGGTGGGGTGCGGGGTGTGGCTGTGTCCGGGTTGGGCCCTTATCTCCATGATGCGTGTCCCTGGGCATCTGACCTGTGTTTTGGTGGCATTTTCAAGCTGGTACAGACATGATTCAGTGTCTGTTCAGGCCCTGCCCATGTAGGTGCATGTAGACCTGTGTAGACCCGTGTAGATGAGTGTTGCCTCAGGCACGGTACAGGCAGGAGGCCATGTCTTCGACAAGCACCTGAGTCCCTGCCTTGCACAGGACAACTTAGGCTCTGCAGAAAACCATCCCCTACCCTGTAGCCGGACCTTGTGCTGGTGGCATCTCTGTCACCCCCTGCCCGATGTCTGACCTTGCGTGGGTCTGGTGCTGGGTCCTCTCTAGAAGCGTCCTTGCATGCACACCCTCTGTCACCTTGGATGCCACCAGCCTGTGCAGTTTCAGGTCGGAGTTTTGCTCCTTCCCTCAGGCTGTCCCTCCATAGGCACCATGTTCTACTGGGCAAAGGGCAGGCAAGACCCCAAGGATGCGAAGAGGCTCCCCACCCCACAAGCGAGAGGGGCTGGCAGCCAGGCATGTGTGACAGCCACCGCCCCAGGGCAGCCCAGGGCCAAGGAGGGAGGCGCTGGTGGGGGGGGCGGGGAGGAGCCTTGGGAAGAGGGGGCAGAGGAGAGGGAGGCGAGTCTCTGAGGTTTTGAGGAAAAACTTCAGGTACCTGAGCAAACTCCCCAAGGTTCTCGAGAAAAGAAGGCAAGCAGCCCTTCCAGGACGGGTTCACAGGCAGCGTGGGGTCTGGAAGCACTGTGCTCAAGCTTGGCTGGCAGACCTGGAAAGCTGGGAAGCCACATTTGGCCGGCAGGTAGGGACCTGGGTGCCCTGGACCCCGCCATGGGCAGAGCCCTACAGCCTCTCCGTCTCTCCCGAACTGGAGCCCTTCCTCCGGCCCCCCTACATACTTGCCCATGCCCGCCCGCAGTCCACCCTCCATCAGGCCCTTCTGCTTCAGGCCCCCAACTCCAAACAGGCTTGACTGCTTCCTTGTGTTTCCTGGACAAGGCTTCTTTCCTTATTAATAATCATAACGGTGCGTGATTTGATCCTTAGATATTCTTATTTAGAAAAAAGTTAAAATCACAATAGGCTCCTTATTAATTGCTGTGGATGATGTCAAAGGATGTTCTCCAGTGTCCCTTACCCAAGGCAATGTGTGTTTGGGGGACCTTGCCACGGGCCAGAGAGCCACACCACTGCCCCATCCCTGAGTCACACCTCCTGGCAAGACACTGGGACAGTCAGGGTGGCCCTGGCGATGGGCAGGGGCATCTGGGGGCACCATTCCATCCTCTTTGGGGTACCGTGAGAGCCCATGGCCCAGATGGGAGATTGGGGCTCATCAACTATGACCCAGGGTCACCCAGGCTGGAGGACTGAGGGGCATCCAGCCTTGTTGTCAGCCTGTGCCAATGATTTGTGGCATCTCCCAAATGTGCATTCAGGCCGGGCATGGTGTTCTCAGCCTTATAATCCCAGCACTTGGGAGGCTGAGGCAGGAGGATCGCCATGAGTTCAAGGCCAGCCTGGGCTACGTAGTGAAACCCTGTTTCAAAAAACTAAAAGCGAAGTAGTAATACATACATACAGGCTCCTCGTGGGATTCGGGCTTCTATCAGCAGAGGCCTCAGGGCTCCTTCCTCAAAGCCCACCCTCTGCCCTGGCGCTCAGTGGAGTAGACAGGCTGTGGGGACAGGGCCACCACCCCAGAGGCCCTTGATGCCGGGCATAGGCGGCTGCTGCTGTCCTGTCTGTGTGCAGCCTCCCTCCCTTCTTGGCCCCTGCCTTCCCCGGTGTCAGCCCTGTCTGCATGTGCAGGGCCAGTCTGTACCCACAGGCCTGGGAAGGAGGAAGGCCAGCAGGTGTCCCAGCCAGCAAGGCACACACAGGAGGCCCACACAGCATTCGAAGCCAGCATCACAGCATTGCTCCACACCACAGCAAGTGGAGGGAGGGTGCATGTCACCTCAAGGGCTGGGCCAGGGCATCAGACCTCATGCCTGGAAAATCCTCTGCCTCCACCCCTCCGGCAGGCCAGCGTCCATTCAGACCACCAAGACAGGTGCCAGCCCTCCAGGGCCCACCTGGGTGGCTCCGGGGTGCATGCAGGCCAGGTTAGGGGCACCAAGGAAGTGTGAACAAGTCCTGTTTTGCTGCAGTTTGGGTTTGACAGGAGAACCCTGCATAGAAGACAGAAACAAAGGAGGAGAAAGGGAGGGAGGGAGGGGGAGGAGGAAGGAAAGAGGGGAGGGGGGAGAGGGAGCAAGAATTCATCCTTGTTAACAATTCCAGTCATTAAAACAAAAAGAATAAAGAAAAACCACAGTAAGTCAGGCGCAAAGCTTAAAATACTTAAATACTTAGTAGGCATGCGTCCAGTTTCACCATTGTTTGTGACTTTGTGTGTGTGTGTTTGTGTGTGTGTGTGTGTGTGTGTGTGTGGAGAGAGAGAGAGAGAGAGAGAGACAGAGAGAGAGAGACAACACTGGGACTGAACGCGTGCCTTTCCACTGAGCTCCTTCTCCAGCCCTTCTTTATTGTTATTTTTCACTTTGACACAGGTTCTCCCTAAGTTGCTAAGTCGAGCTTGAACTTGTGCTCTCCTGCCTCAGCCTCCCTGAATTCTGGGATTATAGCTGTGCAGCAGCTGTAGATAGGAATCCCACTCTTCCGTGGCTGATGCCACTCTGCACACCTAGCCCTTTGCTCATCCACTTCTCTGGGATTCCCTTTGCTGGTGCTGGCATGCACTGCTTCCTCGGTCTGAAGTGAACACCGCCTGTCTGTCTGCAAGCAGATGGAAACAGGCTGGGTCCCTTCCTCCCCCAAGTGTCCCTGCTGCCCTCCCTGGGACATCCTGCTGACAGCCTGGTGCTGACCCTCCGTACCTCTCCTGGCTGTTGCTGATCATCCTGCCCCACTTCCCTCAAATATTTCTTTATATTTCTAGTGAAAAGTTTCCTCCTAATTAATCAAATTACTGCAGACTCTGTCATCCGGCCAACACAGAGACCCACCACCCTCTGGTACTGAATCACGGTGCATTCTCGATTGGTGGCTTTGCTTCCAGTGCTGAGATGGAGCCCAGCGTTGTGCTCCTGGCAGAGGCCCAGCCGAGACTGGACTCAGCCCTGTTCTTTTGTTTTTTAGTGGCTGTGTCGTTTCCCGATCAGGTGATTGTGAGATGTGGTATTTTTCCCATCTGCTACTGAGAGTTGCTCCCTGCTGTGCTGTGTCCATTCCGGCTCCTGGGATGCGCGGTTTCCAGGTGTCACGTGGAAGGAGCCGGCTGTGGCTCGAGTCCTTGGTAGGAGAGGAACGTGGTGTCTGTGGATGAGGAAAGCAATGGTACTGTGGCCTACAGTGCCCTGGGTTTCTGTGTCCCGTTCCTAGCCCCAGCTTGGCCCCATCAATCACATCTGATTGTTTCTGTGGCGCTGGAGGTGCAGCCGGAGCCCCTCCCACAGGAACCTCATTCCCATTCCCCATGGACAGTGCCTGCCTGTGGCACCACCGTGGCCTGTCGGCACAGGCAGAAGAGAATGCAAAGGGCCTCGGACGTGGATGGGAGCGGGTATGCTTTTGTCATGTGGTTTCCATAGGCCCAGCACTCAGCTCAAGGTTTGCCTTGTCTTCCTCTGGTTTCTTGTTTTGGAGCAGGATGACATGATTCCCCTCCCATCAACTGACTGAATTTCCCAGAGCTGTGCATTTGGGGGATTTAACTGGGCGCTCTGAGTCAGCTGGTGAGCAGTCGGTACACCGTCACCCCGAGCTCCAGCATCCCTAGATGCCCAAGTGGCTGATCCTTCCAGGCCCCAGGCCCCTGGCTTTGGTGCCCATGTGTCCGTGGGTGTCCTGTGCCCAGGAAAGCCATGCCCTCCTCTTCGGAGTCCGAGTCTCCTGGGGTGCTGCCTCCAGGGTCCGTGCTCGCTTACCTAGGCCACCGCATGTAGATCGCTTAGCTGCCAGGGCTGCCAGCCAAAGAAACCGAGGGGAGCGGCTTCTGACCTTACGATTCGCTTGGCTTTGCTGTTTATAAATATCAACTTCCCTGGAGATCACTTCTCCTGAGAGGTGACTTCTTGGCTGCTCCACAGCCAGCTCAGGTGCATGAAGACACACAGGGCGAGCCGGGGAAGGGGGTTGCTTTCCTTGTCGGGGAGCTGACTGACCGCCCCAAGAGATCCCGAGGACAGGAGCGAGGTGGTATTCGGGATTTGCTTCTGACTCCACCCTTTTACACAAGCGACGGGGAGAACCGTGTGAAAAGGTTTTATCTCCTCTCCCTTCGTATTTCTTCTTACCCGGAGTATTTTAGAGGAGAGATTTCAAGCTTTGGTGTGCGAATATCACACCCCACCTGCACACTGCTCGTGTGTGGACTCGTTAGGCAGGCCGGGCCGACCTCAGACTGCCAGGCTCTGGGAGCCTCACCCGTGCATGAGAATGCAGGCTCCGGGGAAGCCTGGCCATGGCATGGACTATAAGCTAATTTTTTTTTAAGTATAAGAGAAAACAAAGAAGCGGGCATCTTCGGCTTCTCACACCCGCCCCTTCCGCGTTTTGCGGTGGGAGTTCACGTGTTAAGTGACTCGGAGCTGCTAGTGCAGAGCCCGTGCAGAAGGAGCGCTCGCTCTGTCTTATGCCTAGAAGCGGGCACCATTCTGGAGAATTCATGGGGATTTCTAACAGCGTTTCTCAAGGACAATAATCCTCTCTAACCATGCTGATCAGGAAGGAAGCCAAAACTCTACCCAAAGACTCCACTTTCTCAGCAATTCTGTTCACATGGGCCTCAAGGCTTCCTGCTGCAGAGAGGGAGGCTCACTGGTGCCACAGGAGTGCTTCGTCTGGTAGTTATGGGTCATTCTAATCTAGACCAGGAAAAGCCCTGACACCAGCACACCAAGCCCAGCCTTTAGTGAGTCTCTGTGCTTAGCTAAGTACAAAAATGAGCTATTTTTCTTGTTCCATACTTAACTGATAGAATGGTTTCTATGGTTTCACAATGACGGAAAGGTCACTCGACAGCCAGGGTCCCCTGTAACGACAAAGCTCACTTTGTGGGTTCCGTGGGAGAAGAGACACCTGAGGGTCCAAGCAGAGCAGATTGGGACTCGGTTTCCCTCTGACAACACTTGTACCTTTCTCTCTGTCTGTTCTCTTTAAAGCTGCATGGGGATTGTTGGACTCGGCAGCGGCCGTGCTTCCTGGGACAGTCCTCTGGTATGAGGTGCGGATAGCCAGTGTCTGAGTCAGCGTCCCTTCTCCAGGGCACTGTTGGACAATACCCAACACCTGCAGTTTAGAGGAGGAAGGGTTTGCCTGCCTTACAGTCACAAGGGGTTCAGTCCATGGTCAGCTGCTCCTGGTAGCGATGTCATGAAGCAAGGGCCTGGTAGAGCAAAGCTGCTTAACCCATGGCAGCTGGGAGCAGAACAGGCTGGAAATAGAGCCAGGGAGGAAGGGAGCAGCAGTCAGCTGGTCTCCAAGGTCACAGCCCGTGAGCTACCAAGTGCCCCCGGAAGGGAGCTTACTCATCTGCCAGGCAGCTCCGAAGCCAACTGAGTTGACAGTAACAATTAATCATTGAAACCGTTCTAATTATTTTTTACTCCCGCAGCCAGTACCATGGGAGCATGTACATATTTGCACACACACATATAGGCACACTCAGGCGTACACACACCACACACATGCACACTTGTGTAGGCACACACATTTACACTCTCCCACATGCACACACCGCACCTCACAAACACACTCATAGGCACATAAATGTGCAATCACATGGAGGGAGGGGGCAGGAGGGTCCAGATGGGGCCCTCCCAGTGCACTGGGACTTGTGACACCTGGGAACAGAGGGACCAGCAGAAGCTTGGGTGCCACCTCTCATGATCTGGGCTCCAGTCCTGGACGTACCCGTTCTGTCCATTCCTGCCTCACCTCAGTTTCCTCCTGTGTAGACAGGGCCCTGGGCCCTCACGGAGCCTCTGAGGAGGGAGTAGCTATACTCCTGATGTGGCTCTATGCTCGTGGAAGGCACCAACTGTCAGTCTCTCTGGGTTCCCCAGGTGTCCCAGTAGCAGGTGACACTGTAGCTTTGTTTTCCTACAAGAAACTGTTCAGATTCAAACCAGGGACTCTGACCATCTTGGTTATGTAGGGTGGACACCCAGGTGAGGGAGGCCATCATCTGCCTTCTGGGGACATTTGACCACCAGGTGACATCAGTCCACCCAAGGAGAGTGTTATGCTTTGTGTCTGGGTGTACCCCCAAAGCCTCATGCAGTCATGGGGTGGGCTTCTAGAGTTTCTGATTGATTCATGGTCCAGTGTTGGAATTATGGACGTGAGTGCTACACCTGCCCTGGGATGGGAGCCGCTCCTCCTCCCTTTTGCTCTTGTTGCTTTGCTGTTCGGCTGCCATGAACTGTAGTCCTTTGCCATATGCCACCTGACCTTGGAGCCAGCCAAGTACAGACTGAAACCTCCATGATCTATAAGCGAAATAAACCTTCCCTTCCTTCCCTTTCTTCATTTTGGGCATTGGGTATTTTGTCTCAGCAACGAGAGAAAAGTTACCAAGACAGAGGGGCGTGTGGGGCATAGAGGCCAGAGATCTAGCTCCTCCAGAGCCAAGATGCAGTAGGCAGCCAGTCCCCAGTGTGGCTCTAATGTCCCCAGGACTCGGTCTCTATCCTCACGGTGTTGCCCTAAATAGATGATGATTGCCAGCACTCAGAGGTGCAAGGTGGACCACAGCAGGTCATCTGGTGTTGAGCCTCACATGGTCACAGGTGGGGCTTCTCAGAGTTGGCTGGATCTCCCCTGCATGATGCTGGGATTGATTCATGCTGCAGTGCTAGGGCAGTGAGTGCTGTGCACCCTAAGGGTGGGTAACCTGAATAGAATGTAAGAGACAGAAAGAGTGACTGCTCATCACTGCCTCCTACTTCCTTGCTTTGCTGCCTGCTGCCTGCCGTGGACGGCTTCTCCTCCGTGATGCCCCTCTGCCATGAGCCACTGTGCCACACTGGGTGAGTGAATGACATGGAGGCCAGGCAGTTCTTGGTACATGTGACACTTGCCTCTGTGTGGGAGAGGAGAGGCAGAGAGAACACCCGCATCTTCTGCCTGTGGACCTCATCAGAGCCCCGTTCTGCAATAGGGCTGTGGCCTCCCCGCAACTGTGGCACACACCCTGATGTCGGCTCCCTCTGCCACCTATGCCTCCCAACAGGGTCCCCAGTGGCTCTGGGCGGCCTATGGGTCGCTGCTGCAGGTAGCCATCTCCACAAACCACTGGGTGTCCACTGCCCACCCTATTGGCCTGCAAGTGGACAGGTCCCACCTAGCTTAGCACATTCACAATAGTCTGGAGAGACTGGAGCGGAACTATGGTTACAACCGTTGCAAGCTCTGACTCTGGAGTTGTCCGGGAATCCAGCTTGGGAAGTGGCCCAAGCAAGGGGAAAGAGCTCCACACGGCTCGTCTTGCAACACTAGCCTTTAGGGATGGGCAAGGCTATGCTGGCGCAGAGCTCAGGAAGAGACGGGAGAAAGGGCACAGAGCCTGCCCAGGACAGGGCCCTGGCACCTCAGGTCCTCTTAGGACTGCGGGAGCCTTTCCCATAAAGTCTGCTGGGTTCTCTGGACCTGCAGCACTGTAAAGTGGGCCCGGAAGAGAGCAGCCACATCCGCGCGAGCCACAGGAGAGCCCTTACCCTCCAGGTGCCTGGCATCCACAGTGGAGGACAGGACCCTGAGACATCAGGGCCAGCCACCCACAGCAGGCTCTCAGAAGCAGGCAGTGCCAGGCCAGGTCTAACGGACCCAGGGCCCAAAACCACTCCTGTTCTGTGTATCAAAGCCAGCAAGCACAGTGCCGAATGACAGCATCCAGTCCGCAGCTAGGATACCAGCAGATGTGGAGCAGAGCTGCAGACCCCAAAGCGTTTGCCTCTCACTGTCGTTTTGACTTTGGGAGGAGCCGGAAGTCACATGGTGCCAGAACCGGTGACTGAGGTGGACGGGGACACAGCGTCGTGTTTTTATGAGCTGCCTTTCTGTTGACGGCGCTTGGCAACAGCATTCACCGTGGTTTTGATCACACCTCACAAAGACACTCAGGAAAAAGGACCCCAGAGCTGCTGCAGTAAGTGGCATGAGTGTGCAGAGCTGCAGGAGCGTTCTGAGGGCTTATGGCGATGTGTCTTTACTGTAATAAACTGTTACAATGTAAACAGTCGCTATGGTCTGTGTTGCTCGGCCAGGTGCTCCAGCCTCACAGTACTGCAGCCTGGAGAGCAGCCCCTCCTCCCTCCAACACCGGTCCTGTGGAGGCTGGTGTGTGCTGTGAAGCCTGCTGCTGCCCGACAGGCGTGCCACATTAGCTCCGTGCAGGCCACTCTCCAACTCTCCGCCACAGCGCTCCTCATTTTGCAGCCACGACCATATCCGTAGTTCTTCATGCAGAGGTCACGGTGGGGTGGGCAGAGGCTCTGAGGAGAACAGGATCCCAGGACTGGGCTGGAGTAGTCGCCCTGCCAAGAGGGTGGCAGGCCCTGGGCTGGCCAGTGGCCGGGGTGAAGCTGCTCTGGGTCCTCTCTGTGAGCCGGGTGGCAAGCGTGGCACAGCTCCGAGGGGCAGCCGGCTTTGCAGCCCCGCTGCCTCCTCTTCAGTCTTTCTCGCCAGAAGTTGCCCATCAGGGCCATGGTGTCCCTCACTGAGCATGGGCTGCAGACTCTGTGGCTGCCGGCAGCCCGGCAATGGCATGTGGCTGCTGTGTGGTCCCCGTCCTGTCCCTGTGCAGATGTGAGGAGGCGATCCGTTACACTGTCAGCGGCACGCAGGCCAGGTGTCAACAGAAGGTGAGGGAGAGAATCAGCCGAGATCTGAGGCTAGTTACCCTGCCTCGGAGTTAATTAAATCCTTGTTGGGAGCAGCAGGGTAGATCCTAATTAAACTTGTCTAATAACAGGGCCCTGACACCTCAAGACACGGGGATTCCTGCCGGGTTAAGTGACTCGGCAGCAGCAATAATACCTGTCAGGCCGTGTGTGGGGCCTGGAGGAAGCACGCGGCTCCTGCCGGTCCCTCGCTGATCCGCTGCCCACCGGGCACAGCGCGCATGTGTTTAATTTACACACGTTCTCACTAGGGGACCCTGGCTGGCCCCTCGTGATTTTGTTGTTTTTCCACTTTTCCAAGAGGGAGAGAAAAGGAACAGCAAATAATCTGAAGCGGCAGCAGCATTATCTGCGGTTGGGGTAATGATCATGATTAATGCTTGTTGATTGTTACAGCTCTGTGTGATGTAAATAAAGCTGTGGCCTCTTCCTCCTCCCTGCCTGCCTGCCTCCCAGGCTGCTTCTGCCTGGAAGCCACAGTGTAGGAGGCCCCGGCAGCGCAGGCAGCCGCCCAGGAGCTGCCTGTCAGGGTCTCAGCAGTGACGCAGGTGGGGGTCTCTTCGGACCCCTGAATGCTCTCCCCCTCTGCTTTCGGGCTCTGCCTTGCTAGCTGGTGAGGCCAGGGTCAGAGGAGCCAGACAGCAGCTGGGCCACAGCCCCGGGGTTGTCTTGCAGGGAGCACTGTATTGAGCCAGTGGCCCCTGCCCCACTCGTGGGTGGGGCATGGGTGCATTCAGAGACAGACTTGCGGCGTGGCAGCTGCAGAGAATGACAACTTTTCCCTGTGAGGAAGGTTTGGGGGTCTCTTCTCTGGCTCTTTCTTTAGAAAACATTGATACCTGCTTTTTTGTTTTGCTTTGACTTGTTCTGTTTTGCTTCGTTTTATTTTGGCAGTACTGGGTGTTTGAACCCAGGATTTCCACCCTGAGCTGTATCTCCCAACTTTTTTTATTGAACAGGGTCTTCCTAGGTCACCAAGTTATCCAGGCTGGGCTCCAATTCTCCTGCCTCATTCTCCCAGAGGGCTGGGCTTTCAGGTGTGTATCTGGCTGCCTACACAAGAGTTATATCTGTAAGAGAACCCAGGAATTTCAGCCAGGTCCCAATGTCCAGCCAAGGGCAGAACCTGTGTTGTGTTGTAGAAGAGGCGCTGCCCCTTGCCCTACTGCGTGTTCAGTGAGCCAACATCCATGCTGCCGTTACCCGGGGCTTTCCAGAAAGCTCAGCAGGGCTGTGTCGTGCAAATGGCCTGTGCCTGCCCTGCCCACAGCAGGAGCAAAGGGGAGAGCATCCCCCTCAGTACTCTGCAGACAGATGGGTATGAGGCCTATGCTGGCCCTGGGTCTCTAGCAGACATTTGGGGGTGACAGCACACAGGTAAGCCCCCCCCCCCCGCCGCCGCCTCTGGATTCTTTGGAGCCTGGGCTATGAAGGAGTTAAGTCAAGCAGTCTCTTCTTATTTTTCACCTTCTAACCAAACAGCGTGAATTAATGAAAAGATGCAGGCGCTCAGATCTTTTCTGGCAAGAATGCTTGTTGAAATAATCAATTAACCTTGGAAGATCGCATTGACAGGGCTTAAGTGCAAAGTTATTTAAGACGCCAGATTAGCTAGCCGGATGATTGCATTTATTGCAATGCAAGAAAGCAGCAAGAATGCTTCTGAGAAATTTCCAGGCTTCAGACAGATTTAATGTTATTTCCCCACAGAATTAATCTGCCCATTAGAACATACTTTAACCTCTTACGAGTACTATCCTGGGATAATTTTAATTTACCTCTTTCCTTTATTCAGGCAGAGGAAATGATACAAAGAGAGCAAACAGACAAATTAGTTTCAAGGTTTGGCTTTCATTTGCTTCTAAATAGGTGGGCTTTTTTGAAAATTAAGTGAAATTTCAACTTGTATCACATTTCTATTTTAATTCAGGCATGGCCAGTTCAGTGTATGTCTCTGTACTCTGCAACAGACCCTACTGACAACAGTGTGCACGGGCCGGGGCTCACCTCAGGGCAAAAGCAGTATTTTAGTAATTCCTGGTCAATCTGATCACTTTTGAAGAAAGTCGTTGCCCAAGGCCCAGGGAAGGAACTTAAGAGTGGGTCAGTAGACACAACCGTGGCCAGGGCTGAGGACACACCAGGTGCCACTCAGTCAGACACGAGCAAAGAAACTGTCTGGAACCTGCACTTGCTGGGTGCTGTCAGAGCAGCCGGCTGCTCCTCAGGGGTCTCACTTACTGCGCCACGCAGTTGTTCCCAGGACTCAAGTGTCACCGTGCTTTGCAGAAGCACCCGGCCACAAGTCTGAGGCAGCCCCCCGCCCCCGCCCGGGCCAGCTCTGTGACAGTTTTTGTTTCTTATGAAAGCTGCCTGCGTGTTGGTAATTCCTGTAAATAAAGGAATTATTTTCCTAAGCAATCTCTTTTGATTGTGTTATGTTCTAGCCAGTCCTCTTCTGCCGTGATGGAAGAAGGGCCAATCTGCTGCTTTGCTATCTTGCTTTGCTATCTTGCTGAACATAAAAGACAAGTAGAAAATGAAATTTTCGACAAGCTAAGCTCCTAATTTTTGTGACAAAATGTGAATGAAAATGATGAACTTATTCACGAGAGATGAGAAGTTTGAAATGAATGGTTTATGGGCATAAGCATTAAAACATATTAATTTAGCATGGAGGCAGATCTAAATGCAGTTTGATCGCTTAGCCAAATGTGCATGGCTGTGCTGCAGTGTAAGCAGACGCCTACTCTGTGCGAGTGAGTTTGAGCCCAAGAGCTCTGGGGCAACAAAGCCAGAGGCCTCAGGGAACTCGCTGGCAGGGGTCGGGCACCCCTGAAACACATCGGTGTTCCTGCACTCATCCTGAGGGCCCTGGGACTGTGAAAGTGTACTGGAGTCGGTGCAGAGACCATGAGGCCAGGCAGCCAGTGGCCCTGAGCTGTTAAGAACGTGCACCCAGCAGCCTCTCTCAGCTTCTCAGCTTCAGTGCTGTGGATGTTCTGGTCTGGACAACATTTGGCCTGGGACCACACTAGGTGTCTTGGGATGGTTAGCACCTTCCCTTCCCTCCACCCCCTAGGTACCAGTGACACCCATCATCCCCAGCTGGGATGATCACTGCTCTCTGGACATTTCCACCTGTTACCAGGAACCAATGTGGTCAGCTGCTGTGAGCCCCGATGGCCACAAATGTGTGCACATGTGTGAGACAGCCACACACCCGCAGCACAGAAGGCCCAGGCTACTGTAAGTCTCTGCACCTACTTCTGTCTTGATAATTTTATCTTGCAATGTTTATGTTTTATCGAAAGGACACCAAAAATCACAGAAGTTCAGACCGCATCAAGTTGGTGTGGGTTTCACTGGGGTTGCTATTAATTTGCTTTTCAGGGCCAACACCTGTCTCCTTGCTCTCAGGACAGGAAGGGCTCCCATCGCCAGAGGAAGAGGGCAAACCTCTCAGGGATTCCTCAGAGTCATCAGGGACCATGCTTTGCCTGGATCAGGGAGCTGCAACCTCCATGCTGATCATGGCACACCAGTGGGACACTGAGGCCCCTGGACAGGCTGCCCTGTATTTCCTATGTGTGGCCCTAACAGGGCCGCACTGGCCACAGCACTGGCCCTCAGGGGCTCTGGTTCTAGGTATGTGGCATCACAGCGACAATATCCTACTGTTGTCCTGCTCCTGCCAGCCCTCCCCAAGGGCCTCAGTTGTCTCTGAGCCCTGAGAGGCTTCCATGTTGCTCCAAGACAGCCCTCCTTGTCCATTGGGTCAGGTGCCATTGTTGAGAACATGGCCCAGTAGGAGGGGAACAGGACCCTTAGGAGCCCAGCCTTTTGTCCAGGACCCATTGCTGGCCTTGTGGTCGCAGGAAGCCCTCCCAGGCCAGGCCTATCTCTGGTTCTTCGGGTCAGGAAATATATCACAACCAGTAGACCCAAGAAGCCCCACAGCAGCCCCAGCTAGAGAGAGCAGGCTCTGGGTCCCTGCACAGGGAGCCCCAGGCCCAGGACTTCTGCTTGACCTTAGAAGTCCAGTGGCCTCCTGAACCTCTGCATCATCTCATGGTGTGGCGGACAGAATACAGCTCCTCAGGCCATTATTACAACCCAGCTCAGGGCCAGCAGTGCAGCTCTGGCCACCTGCTTGCCCTGGAAACACTGCAGTGACAGCCTTACCTCATAGCCAGGACAGCTGAGTAACCACCACCTCTGTGTCTGCTTCTAGGTTTGCGTGGGCTGCATGGTCTCTGGGGGTTCCTGGGATGACCCAGCCATGCTGGATCTCCATGTCGGAACCTGGTGGGGAAGGGCCTAGACTCTGCATACTCTGAGTTTTTCCATCATCACCCTGCCTATGAGCCATCCCCACCCCAGCTTGGGTACCTGCTAATCCGTCAGACCGAGCCCAGGCCAAGCCCTTCCTAAAAGAGCTCTCCAGAGCCTTGGACAGGACTGACCCCATGTCTACCCCATAGGTTCAAAGATAGGTTGGCAGCCCACACGCACGCCCACTGCAGCTGCTGAGCAGTTGCCCTGGGCACTGTCCTCTGGGGCCCCACAAGCTGATGAACACAGTTAGGCACTCTTACTGCATCGCCTGTAGGTCATCCAAAGTTTGTCTGGGCCCAGCAACAGTGTAGGCTTTAAGCTTTGAGCTCCTGTCTGCTCAGATAGGACCACAGCCCTGTGCACACTGGAACTCCCTCACCACCACAAATGCCTTGGGCATGCTGGAGATACACACACACACACACACACACACACGCACGCACACACCCCAGTATGCCAGAACCACCCCCCCATGCCCATGCATACTGGAGCCCCTTTCACACACACGCATGCACAGAGAAGCCTTCCTTCCCCCATGCAGCCATCTTCGAGGGCGCTCACTGACCCACCCTCTGTCCCTGGTGATTATATCAGAGAGCTGCTCACACCTCTGACATGGCCCGGGGCATGAAGGCAGAGGGGTGGACAGCAGTCAGGCCTCTGATCTACAGCTCCTGGAAATAGTTTCATCCTCACTAATTACGACCAACAGGGACTGCAGAGCAAATAATTACAGTTTCTCAGCTCCTTGTCATAGGGGCTATGACTCTGTGACCTTAAAATAACTGCCAAAGGCAAAAGCGTCCCAATCCACAGCTCTGGCACCATGCAGAGCAGCCTCTCCAGCCCAGGGTCCTCCATGTGGCCACGCCCGCACGCAGCTCCCCACCATCCTGCAGGGCTGGAGGAAGCATCTTGCCCACACAGGAGCACCACGGTTCCCTGCCAGCATGGGGGACTCCAAAATGCTCCCAGGCCAGCTTGGCAGGTGGACGTAGTGGCTTAACAGAGATGCCCACTTGCCACTGTGCCCACTATGGCCTCCACGTTTGCAGTAGCTTCCCTCAGCCTTGCTGGGCTCCCTGAGGCACAGCCATGGAGATAGCCTGGGTAGCTTGAGCTTACTTCTCTGGGCCTCTGCGGGAGGGGCTACCTCTGTTGGGACTCCCACCACAGAGGGGATGCTGAGGCCAGTGATGTTCAGTGGCTTGGCTGAGGTCAAAAGGCTGCCGGGGCAGGGGGAGGTTCAGCTCCGGATCCACACTTGCTGTTGTTCTGGATGCAGTGCTCCCAGTTTACACACAGTGCTCATCTTGGCTCAGGTGGAAGCTGGGGAAACCCCAAGTGAGCCCGGCTGGGTGCTTGGGGGCTTCCCTCACTCCAAACCTGCCTGGGCAGGTCCCCCAGGAATTTACCTGGCCAAATTTTGGGCCCGTGGATTTGGTCCATCAGGAATGGCACAGCTGAGGTGCGACTAAGGAATCTGCACTGCTGCACGAGACCCCAAGCTCACAGGCATCGTTTCGACGTGCCACTCTCTGCCCTCCTGGTTCCCGTGGCACACATCAGGGTGTCTGGGGCCAGCATCTGCTCTGGGGCCGTTTGACCAGAGGCCGCGATGTCTCAGCTCCCAGACGCTGGCCAGTAGCCAGGCAGAGGAGAGCACGGGCTGTGTCCTTCTCTGCTGCTGGATGGAAGGGGTCCTTGTCCTCCCAACCCTCCAACCTGGGGCTTGCTGGGTGCTGCATGCTGCCACACCCGGGGTGCCACCACGGAGTACCAGCCCAGAGGAAGCAGGCAGCACGTTGTGACTTCACATTTTCTAGGGGCCTTATTTTTTAATGTAAAAGTGAAACTATGAAAGTAATTTTAGCAATATACTTTGTTTGACACAACATATACAAACACATTCTTTTCAACACAGCACATGCCTAGTTAGTTTCCCAATGAGTTGAAAAACTTTATCATGAAATACACTTGAACACAAATGGGTACAGGAGTGTTATTCATAACTGCCAACACACAGGAGCCACCGAGATGTCCCTTAGGAGGACATGGAGACTTCAGTGCTTTCTGACCACGCAAAGCAGAGACTCAGGGTGCTGTGGAGGACCTGGGGGCCTCATGCCGCTTGTCCCAGAGGTCCGGAAGGCTGTGTGTTGTGTGGTCCCAAGGAGACCGTGCCCTGAGGCAAATCCAGGAGATGCTCCAGGGTCACCCACAGAGCAGACCTCTCGTGGCTCCACACTGGGGGAGGTTGGAGCAGGTAGGGAATGTGCAAAGCCCGTACTTTCAGCTCCGAGTGGCTGGGAACCTAAAACAGCTGCACAGGGACCTGTGGAGACCACATCCTGTCTTCTCTACCAAGGCTCTGACATCTGAGCACACTTGACCCTCGACCTTGTCTCTTTCAGGCAGGCGCCCTGGCTGCCCCCAAAGGCAGGTACCAAGGGCAAGGGGCAGACAGGAAAGGAGGCACTGGAGGCTGTGTGCCTCATCCAAGGCCTGGGGCAGGAACTCACTCTGTTCCGCTGGTGCTTCCCAGCCTCACGGGCCTGAGAGAGGCAGCACTGCACAGAGGAGTTGGGCTCTCGGCCACTGTGTCAAAAGATACGGTGAAGGTTTAAATAAAAATTTTGAAACTGTGTTATATAATAAAAGACACATAGCCATGCAGCCCCCTCACAATCCTCCGCTCGCTTTGCACACACTTCCTCGCTGTCCTGGCCACCTTCTGCAGCAGCTCTGGAGTCCTCTTTCCTGAGTGTCACTACAGGGTGATCAAAAGTACAGTGAATGCTGCTGCTGAGCGCCATCCGACAGGAAGGCAGCTCGTGAGGGCAGCTCATGAGGACACAGACAGCTGTGTCTCTGTCCACTTTAGTCACCGGATCCGGCACCGTGCGACCTCCAGCTCTTCCCCAAGGTCAAAATGAGCATAAAAGGGAAAGATGCTGAACCCATTCAGGACACTGAGGCAGCCAGGACAGTGCAGCTACACACCCTCAGGACAGAGGACTCCAGAGCTGTTGCAGGAAGGGGCAAGGAGATGGGACAAGCATGTTTAGAGCGAGGGGGAGAATTTGGGGGGGATTCATGGTAATGTGACTTTCACTTTAATCCTTTCTTAATTTAAACATTCCCTGTATTTTTTATCACACCTCACAGAAGTAATGTCTTTTTCCAGCCTTTCCGGTTTTGAGCATATCAGGGGAGCCAGTCCTGGTGGGTGTTTCCAACTGCGTATCTACAGTATTCGATTTTTGCTGCTTTGTTTCACAAGGTCCCCACCAGAGAAGTAGTTCCTCACAGATGCTTGATATATACTCGAGAGCTCAAGCAGGGACTGTTATTTTAGCAAAGGCCTGTGTTTTGTGGCAATTAAATAAGGAGGTATCAGAAACATTCTTACTTTGCTACACAATAAGCCAGGAGGTTAATTTTAAAATAGAGTCTTAGAAAAAATGCAAATCAGAAAACCTCAATTAATGTATGTTAGAATATACAGCTTTACATCTAGAAACCTTTCATGGAGCACTGTGACTGTTGATTGCTCCTCTAAAAGCTGAGCCTATTACTCAGGAAGTGTGACACCATCCCCAGAGCCTCTCTGTGGGTGGCATGAGTGACATCAAGCAAGTCCTTCAGGTGAACTTCCTGTCCTTAGGCCATAGCTCAGTGACCCTTGTGACACTCAGATATGGCGGGGATCTGTCCTCGGAGCTGGCAGTGGTCACCCCTGAGCACTGCCAGCAGTGCTAGGGCCGGGGTGGAGGCCCTGGGAAGGCCGTGGTCAGGTTCGCAGACCCAGCCGGAGTCAGCCTGGAGTCACACTGCCTCCGTTCTTCTCCCAGCCCAGTGGCTAGTTCCTGGGGCTACAGTCACTTTTCTTTCTTCCTGAGGGGGCTGGCGGCACCTCCATGGCCAGAGCCCTGGGGGCTTCCACAGGAGGTACGCAGTGCCTGGCACTCGGGGTACCCAGTGGATGTTACAGGCAGCCATCGCTCCTGCAGAGAGGCAGGGGACTGGACTGGCACAGGAGACAGAGTTGCACACTGCACAGACACAAAGTAAGGCAGAGAGGAGAGCGGAGATGAAATGGAGGGGATTTTTTCAAATGAAGAAAGCAAATGAGAAGGGTGAGACACAGAAGAGAAAACAGACACTCCGCGGAAATGGAGAGAGGAGCAGGGCTGGATGGGTGTGGGGCAGGATGCCAAGTCCTGCAATAAAGAAGTAATTGATTGAGGTAGCCGTGGAGAGGATCCAAACTGAGAGCATTTGATACTGTGTAGGAGGAGGACGGTGTGGAAATTTAAAGCATATATAAAAAATAAAAAGGAGGGAAGAGAACTGGGAAAGAAAAGATTGGAAAACTGATTTTTCTAATGGGTTGCTGCTTAATCCTGTGGAGCCAACAGCCAGCTGCTGCCATGTGACTTTGTCCTTCTCCTTTGGTTGCTCTTCCTGGGGAAACCAGAGTCCTCGTTTGAAAATCTAAGTATCTCAGGACCCAATAATGGGGAATAAAATTCAAGAAATACAGCATGAGACGATCAAGCTATCTGACCTCTTCAAGGGCTGTCCAGGCCAGAACAACGAAAGCCGAGCTCCTGGGTATTCACTGCAAACGTTCGATTCTTGGATCTACAAGCGAAAGTGAATGGAATGAGTTTTGGGCTTCTCCCATCATCTGCCTAGCTGGGGCCGCAGTGTGAAGTCATCAAACGCAGGGCCAAGGGGCTTCGGAGGCTGCGGAGGAGAGGGCTCCGGTGGCCTCCAGCAGGTTCCTTCGCAAAGCAGACTCAGGTCCTGCAGAGCGGCAGAGCCCCAGCTCTCAGGGCGCCAAGGAGCACGTGCTTCTGGCTGCCCCTCACCACAGTCTCCACAGAGCAAAGGTACCCTTGGGGCTTTGCCCAGGAAAAACGAAGAGGTCAGCCGTGTGCATAGGTACAAGGTATCTGTGCCTGCAAGGAACCTACATGGCCATCTCAAAGTGGAGAACAAGGAGGTGAGGCAAAGGCCCCCCCAGGTCCCCGACTCCCAGTGAGAGCCAGATCTTCCCTCCCCCCAGCCAGACCCCACCTGCAGTGTCCCCATTACCCAGGACACAAGGAGGAGAAATCAAGGGTTTGTGGGCTGCAGCCACCTGGGATCTCTCCAGTGGCTGAGGAAATTAATCCCTTCTGAGGCTGAGAAAGGCAACCAGTGGCCCTACCTCGCTATCCCCACCTGGAGTGACCAGCAGCCTCGTACCAGGACAGCCCCATGCGTTCCAACACAGACAGACGAGCGCCAAACCCGTAGCATGAGCCACGTGACAATGGCCCTCACTCCTCCAGGGCTGGGACTCAGGTGAAGGCTGCTCCTCTACGGGTAGCTCTGAGGCCTCTGTGACAGACAGCCGTGTTACTTCAGGGCTGAAAACCTTGGGCACCACATAGGAAACTCGTGCATGCGATAATGGACGTTTGCCGGGAAGTCCGCATTCCAGGTGTCATCATGTGCGTGCCCCCGCTTTTCACAGGTGCTAGAGAGTCCCCCTCCGTGGCTGAGGGGGCACTGGTCCCAGGTCCCCAGCAGACACCAAAACCTGCACGTGACGCTCACATCCCTCATGTGGTAGGATGTGTTTGCCTATAACCCGAGGACATCATCTCTCATACCTGCACCGCCTCTCACACCAAGGCAAGATAAATGCTGTGGGTGTAGATTAAGTTATGCTTCACTGCTCTGCAGTAACAAGTAACAGTCGGTACATGGTGCATAAAGATGACATTTTCTCAACCATTTCTGCTCTGTGGCTGGTGAGTCTTCCAATAAGGAGCCCGTGGATACAAAGGACTATTTTTCAAAATTTTAAATACCTCAGTAGCTTCATATATCTGAGAAGTGATCCCAGTTTGCCTACTAACTAATCTTGAGCGAGGACCTAAGTTTTTCCCTCTGTAAAATGGAATGTTGGACCCATTGACCTTTGAGACTCCAAATCTCATACATAGCTGCATGACACCCTGTCCCCCACCTTAAGGCTCTGCTCCCTTTGACTGAGGCGATGCTGTTGAACTCAGCGGCCTCCGGGACACCTGGGCTCCCAAGTAAAGCCAATTCTGGTTGGTTTAGCCATATAGACAATGTCCCAATAATTCTTATAAAACCCCCAGGTTTCTGAACTTCAGTGGAAGGCTGGGGCAACCTGCACCTGGGTTAGAGACTGGGTCTGGCTGGCCTCCCATGAAGGTTCTTCTTCAGTGGTGTGAGACACGCCAAGGAGATTGGCACTCTCACTTCACAGGGTGTCTGAGTAGGCCATGGGAGTGTGACCCTAGGGACTGTGGCTGGCTCCCTGCTCCTTCCTCTCTGGCTCCTCCCCTCCTCTGCTTCCTGGCTGCCATGAGCCGAGCAGCTTGGCTCCCTGACCCCCATCCACCATGAGGTTTCTGTCTTGGAGCTGCTGACCACACACGGAGCCCTCTGAAGCTGTGAGCCAGGTTACACCTTCTGTCCTTTAGCCAGAGCACATGGTGGTTGAAGTGAAGGCTGGCCACCACATCAGACACTACGTTCAAGCCGCTAGGCTGGTTCACCCCCATTCCTAAGGGTGAAGGACTGAGAGTCAGGAAAGCTGCACCCTAGCTCCCAGCCAGCAGAGGACCCCCGGAGTGACCATGCCTGGTCAGCAGTGGGTTTTACTGCTTACTCGCAGTGTGCCAACAGAGTGCATGGCTTTCTCCTTCTCTCCTGGGTAGATGTTTAGAGTGTTTCATCAAAACCTAAGTCTTATAAACTTGTATGTGTAGAACTTTCTAGAATTCATCAAAATTCAGTTTTAAAGGTATGCTAATTTTAGAATCTATGCACTGGTGGTGGTTTCTATTTCCATCATAGAGAATAAATAATTTTAAAAGAAAGTTTTACAGATGGCCCAGAACAAAATCTAAGCCATAGATTCAGTAGCAAGGCTACTGTGATGTTTCTGTGAGATCTACACATCTCTTGGGGTCCAGAGGGAAGGGCTCCGAAACATGAAGGTAAAAGAGCAGTCACCCCAGACACCCTGAGCTGTGCTCTCATCTCCAGTCTGCATGCACAGCGGGTCACTGGCAGGGAGGGGTGGATGCCTGTGGTACTGTCACGAACACAGCTGGAGCGAAGAGCTGTTGGCCTTTTCAGCCTGAGCAATGTCATTTGCCAAGTTGGAATGAAGATTAAATGTGGATGCCAGGCGCCTAGATAAACTAGCAAGGACGCGTGCAGCACGCAGGGCCTGGGCGGCGCCTCCAGCACCTGCTCTCTCTTGGCTTTGCTGTAGCCATTTGGCCACTGTGGGCTTTGTGGAGCTGCCCCCGCCTCAAGGACTAGGCACCCAGGCCAGAGCTCTGTGAGCCTCTGCTTGCCTGTGACCACTGATTCCGTGCCCAGCACAACACACCAAAGCTGTGCTTTCTCCTTTGTGACACCTCAGTCACTGAGAGGTCACAGAGCCCTGTGTCCCAGGGTGTATTCCTTCTTTGCTGTGTTTCCCACATGGTTCAATTCTCCACATTTCAGGGGCTCTTTCTTGGGATGCAGGTGGCTGGTGTGTGTGTGTGTCATCAGCCCACGGGGAGAAGCTCAGGTGTCTTTGCTGAATTCTAGCACAACACTGTTTTTCTATCATGGGACAAGGACTGTGGATAAAGAACCAAATCACTTTTCCCTGCTATTGGAAAAGTCTAAAAATGCTTTAGCAAAGGAAAATAACACCCATATGTGCACCACCCCAGCTTGACAGGGAAACAAGTTTTCAGCTTGCAAAGCATAGGGCCTTTTCACCAATGTGGGGCAGGAGAGCTCTGCTGCTAAGCCAAATGGGTGCCACAGGGAGCCACATAGGGAGGTTCCGGACCCCATGCCAAGTTGCTGTGGCCTCAGTGACCCCAAAATGACCTGGCCCTGGTGAGGGCTGTCCCCAAGACTGTTGTCACCCATGGTGCAGCACACAGAACACAAGGCAACAGTCCAGCTCCCTGAAACTTACAGAAACTGCCTCAGGGATCTGGTGACCTCTGGGTGGAAGATTCTGGAAGTCGTGGGAAGGACCAGGCTGTACCATCCCTGTAGGAGGGGGTGGCTGTATCCAACCAGGGCTTCCCGAGCGAAACTTCTGGAGGCCCCTGCAGTCCTAGGGACCAATGGTGCAGGGCAGGTGTAGGGATGCCCCTCGGCCTCTGCTCCCCAGCCCTGCCCAGCCCACGGCTCTGCTGATCCTGGTCTCCCTCTGGGAGTGGGAATGGTTGGGTCCAGCATGGCCTCTCTGCCCATGTGCCAGTCAGCTCCTGCCTGCCTTTGTTTACTCTGGGACACAATGGGAGCTATAGTCCTTCCAATACATCATTTATAAGTGTATTCTACCTCTGAATGTACAGGCAGGGCTGGCTGCGGGTGAATAAGCTCTGTGAATATTGCCAAGACCCTGCGCTTTGTTCAGCATTATTCTTCACAATGGATACCACACTTTGGAAGTAATTTTAAAAAGGGAATCAAAATAGTGGTACTTTTAGCCTTTGTTTCTTTTATACCACACTGCATTCTCTGTCTCTCATTCAGCCGCTCCCATTATCCTGCCAAATTAAATAAACCAGAAAGGCTCCGGCAGGCAGGACTCCCTCCACTGCAGCCGGGGAAGTCGACATAAACATTGGGGTGGTTCCGGCTGGCAGTTCCAGCTAACTTTGTTCAAAGGCTCGGAAAACAGGAGGTGGGGGAGGCTCAGGACTTGAGAGGGTCAGTGGCTCTGGAGCTGGCCTTGGTGGCAGCGGCAAGGACAGTCACCGCGTGCAGGGCTGCAGCTTCTAGAAGAGCAGAGTTTCTCCCACCGTGTGGCCCCGAACGGTGAATGGTGAGTCGCAGGTGGCTTTGGCCGAGGGTGGGCTGCGGTATGAGGCCTCCCTGTGCAGGCATCACGAACTTTCTCTGCTGTTTAAAGAGGTTCCTGTGCCTTGAACCACTTCCCAAGGAGGGGGTGAATCCAGAGGAGGAGGAGGGGGCTCTTCCTGTCCGTCTGTGTGGCTTTCGCTCTCTCATCTGCACTGTTATGTTTAGAGGTTTTTAATTCTTGCAATCACAGCCTAGTTTGGAAATTCAGGCAAGGGGAGGATGGAGGATTGAGGGGATGGTAGGATTTTTGAGCGGGCACTGGCCTCCATCTTTCTGAGCTCTCAGGATACGCTAGAAACAGGCATAGCCACTCTGGCCCACGCACTTCTCCAACTTCTGCACCACAAGCATTTTTTGTTTGTTCAGGAAAAGCCCAAAAGCTTCCACTTGGGAAGAAAGCTGTGTAAAATTAATAACTACTTTTTGAAGATAACAAAAGAGGACTGTTTTCCTAAGTGAGAGTGTGCCCGGGAGCCGCCATGGTTGCCGCAGCACACGCGCCGCTGCTTGGTCTGGAGGCTGCTTAGTCTTGGTGTTGTAGTCCTGGCCTTCCGGGAGCCACACACCCTCACCTGTTCTCTGCATAACCACTCTGAACAGTACGGTGGAACTGGGGGAAGAGAAGCCCAGAGCACCTTCGCTAGGGATCCCAGAGGCCACTGGTTTGCTCAGGAAGCAGAGTGTGGCGTAAATGCCAGCAACAGCAGCTTTGAAGCCTGCAGCCCCCAGCGAGGAGGCTTCATCTAAAATGCAGGCGTCGCGGGCCAGAGGGGGGCCCTGTGTTCCAACAGAGGCGTCCTCCAGCTCCCGAGTCAGAGGGCACCGCAGGCAAAGAGAAATATTGAGCCAGAGTAGTTTGAACAAAACCATCAGGGTTCATCTTTTATTACCAAAGGAAGACTTGAAAAAGCCCAGGTGAAATTTTCCTCCATTGTCTAGGAAAATTCTCTGTAATTTGTCCCCAGGGAAATCTGAGTGCCGCTGGCCTGGGCCCCCCACCCCACCTCCCCTCCGGCCGCCTCTCCTCCTCTCTCAGGCAAATGTCTCAGGGGTCCCTGGAGGCCTGGGCGGCGAGCAGGGCGCTGAAGGTCAGGGCTGCCCACTGCGGCCTGACTTTTAGCTAAAGAGGCTGTGCTTTCTCCCGCTACCCTGCAGGGTCTAATTTGGTGGCATTACACGAAGGGGGTGGGCCTGCTCCTGACAGGAGGGGGTTAAATGAGATTACAAGCTTTGGAAGTGTCAGCAGCCACTACTGCCTGGGGATGTTAAATTGCGATTTAATGGTCAGCTTTATCTGTACAGTATCCGTGGAAATCTGCTGTTTTCAGCAACTTAATTGGCACTGTGTTTGCAGGAGTTTTCGGGGAGGTGGGAGAGTTGACCAGAGTTTAATGCTGAATTATTTAGAGATCAGACTGGCAGGATGTCGGGGGAAATGTGTGGCGTGTTTTGTTTTACTGAGGCTCAAAAAGCCATGAATGGGCAAGACGCTGCATTCTGCCATGATACCCAGAACGTTCTAAAAATACACACAGGATCTGGTGGAACAGGGGTTTATTTATAGAGAAATAAACAGAGAGTAGCAGTTGCTATCACAACATATGTGCGTGTCTGGTGTGCGAGGGCAGTGACTGCACAGACAGGCAGCTGCTCTACTCGTTGGCCTGCGCTGAGTCCTGCAGACCACGCAGAGGGGACTGGACTGGGAGCTGGAGTCCCCCAGCCAAATGGAAGGCGACCAAGGCAGGGTGCCGGGTGCCAAACTGACTGTGGACTGCTTTGCACACACGTCGGGGTACTTCTGTGTGTGCCGGGTGTGCATGTGCCTTGTGGACTGTTGAGTGTTTTGCACATACATGTACACATGTGCATGTGTGTGTGTCCCTGTGACTGTGTGTGTGTGTGCATGTGTGTATGGGTGTGTGCATGTGAGTATGCGTGTGCTTCGGTGTGATGTGTACATCTAGGGGAAATGAATGTGGATGTATGCACGTGTGTAGATGTGAGTGTGTGGTATGTTTATGTGCATGCCTGTATGTACGTGTATGGTTATCTGCACACATGTGTAGAATGTAGGTCTGTACAGATTGCACATGTATAGGCATGAGTGTGTGCACATGTATGGAGAGGGTTTGTGTGCAGACTTGCCGAGGCATGGGTGTGTGGGTGTGCGTGTAACCCAACACAACGTGCTAGCTCAGCTCTGGGCCAAAGCTGTGTGAGTGCAGGAAGGACACTGGCACCGTGGGTGTTTGGCCTCACCCACCTTCCCGACCAGGGGTCACGCAGTGCCATCCAGGGTCTTGGGAGCAGACAGGTCGTGCATCTGAGGATGCGGCCACTTTGCCATCTGTGAACTGTGGGTTGGGAGCACACAGCAGGGACACGGGCTATACATGGACGCTGGTGGCCTGAGTGGCCGTGTTCACACAAGGAGACCCAAGGGTGGGGAGGGCGCGTGTGTGGACTGTTGGAGAAGCACAGAAGGGAAGAAGAAGAGAGCAAGTGTCTCCAGGCAGACGTCGGCATTGTCTGCTCCAGGGGCGGGTCAGTCCGGCAAGTTCAGGATTAGTAAATTTAATATCCTGTCAAAATCCTCATGATAATGAATCCTGGCTGGCCGGGCTGGCACAGTAGCTCCACGCTGCAGCGGGCGAGATAGCGCAGCTAATTTATGAGCCAGGGATTTGCTGCACTGGCAGGGGAGGCCAGGCCTGAGCTGTGAGGGATCTCGCTGGGCCCCACACATAGCACCGGTGACCCCAGGTAGCGACTCCTCAGGTCCCACGTTCCCCAGAAGACCCCAAAAGGTGCCTGGTGGAGAAATGCAATCCTAAAACAATCCACGGGGCTGCCTGCATGGCCATGCTCTCAATCCCAGGCCAGGATGGGAGGAAAGCCGGCATGGGTGAGGGTGGGGTGAGAGGCGCCCAAGAGCCGGGCTCCCACGGGCTCTGCACTGGCCAGGCTTGGAGGCTGCAGGCTCCCACGGGCTCTGCGCTGGCCGGGCCTGGAGGCTGCAGGCCAAATACCGTGGTCCTGGGCGAGGCCCACGGAAGCGGGAAAGTTCCTGTGCAATTTGTTCAAAGCGCTGCACCTCTCCAGGCAGCTGTCAGAGCCGTGCATTATGGTACATTGAATCTGAATGGGGCTCTCAACATCAAAACCTCACATCCATTATGATACCATCTCCCGCTCTAAGCTGTAATGCTTATTAATTCTGCACCCATGCTCTCCCGGCTCCGGCAAATGTATTCCATCAGCCTAGCATTTAATTTAATTAGTACAGCTGGGCTCTCATTCTCCTTTCTGTGTCAGAGGTATTGTCAGCACGTTCTGCTATAACACAATTACTGATTGCTTTTAGATAGGCAGAAATATGATTAGGGTATTGGGTGACTGTATCATAAGCCTTATTAGATTCATTTGAAATCTGGAGATAAATAGGAAACTTTTATTTGCAGTGTAATGAGATTATGCTTATTAGGCCAAGGCCTCACAACCTTTTGCAAAGAACACAGCGTATCGGCCGGATTAGACCCTGGAACCACACTCTCTGCGCCCAGCCTCCCGGCCCTCGCATCAGAGACTTAAATGTTGTCGCACCATCCATGTTCTAGGATTACCGCACCTTGGTGTCGTCCTCAGATAAGGGCTGCGGGTGTCCGTGCTCCCTCCCTGAGTCTGAAGGAGTACATGCATCTGAAATGAGGTTTTATGTGGGGAGAAATATTCTTCAAAATCAGTGTGCAGACCAAAAGAAATATATATATATACATATATATTTGCTTTTTAGAGGTACGTGTGTTTATCAGATGTCACAGACAGAGACCGGTATACCCTGAACGTTCCCAAAGCCCCTGGCGCTGGACCTGGACACGTCTGTTGCTGTCGTTGCTGTTTGGGTAACCACAGGTCAAGTCCAGAGAGGCTGTCCCTGCTGGCCTCACTGGTACTCTCGAGTCTCCAGGCTGAGGACTGCTCCGTGGGCACTGCCGGCCCAGAGTGCACAGTGGAGGGCCAGAGCCATCTTGGGAGATCTGAAATGGGATTTGGGGTGGGATGTTTGAGCTGTGTGTTCAAAGGTCATTATTGGCTGAGCATATGATACTTTCATACTCAAGGAAAATGATAATGATTTTGCTTTGATGTACAAAACCTTCAGGATGATATATGAATTTTGCTTTAGAAAAGATTCAAGGTGTCAACCCTCAGTATTGAATACATGCAGGTTCTTTAAACTTTGCTCTCTCTCTCCCGCATCACCCTCTTTCTCTGTGATGCTTCTCCAGAGCATCAGAGCATCCCCTGATTTCAGTAAACCTGAGCAGACTGTTTTGATGAATTCAGTTATTGACTAATTCAAGTTGCCCGTGAAAAGGGAACATGTTTCTCTGTTCACTGACACAACACAAGGACCATTTCTTTCTTGTTAGATTTATGGCCAAATCATGATTTGTAAGCAGTGAGCCTGGGCAGGGCAGAGTCAGAAGGGAGGGGTGCAGCAAGGTTTCCCTGGGGTGATGGAAAGGCATGCAGATAGCTGATGGTGCTGTTGGCTCTGGGTGTGCTTAACTGTACATTAAAAATGGTTAAAATTGCAAACTGTATGTCATGTGTATTTTACTTCAGTAAAAGAAGGAAAAGAGGGAGGGACAGGAGCTGTGTGGGGCCAGCTTGTCTGCAGACCTGGACAGGCCCATGGGCTGTGGCTGTACCTGTCCCCATCACACTCCCTGGAAGAGTCCTGGGCACCAAGCTTCAGGGTGCAGGTCAGGAGCTGAGTCTGCACAGGTCCAACTTGACCGCTCCTGCCATGCCCAACACAGCGAACTCCACAAGGATGTGTGTCCCGCCTCATCCTGGTGACTATGGCAAAGACCTTGTAAGACCATGGGCAGAATTCTTGGTGCCATAATTTGCATGTGCGTTGAAATGGGCTGATGTTGCACAGTGTTAAATCTCAAGGACTGGATGGATAGGACCACAAAATGCCCTGTGATGGCTGGGGTCCAAGATATCCCTCCCAAGACTCATGTGCTGAGGCTGGACCTCCAGTGCAGAGTGTTCGGCGGGGTGACTGGGTCTCAAGGGGACAGGCCTCTGGCCCCAGAGGTGGACTAGTCCCTGATGGATCCAGGCCTGCATGGCACCACTGAGAGGAGATGGCAGCAAGAGGTGAGGGCTTGTTGGGGCGGGGGCCAAGGGGACTGACCTTGGTGACTAAAACTTGCATTAGCCCCTCCTCTTTCTCTCCATCTCTGCCTCCTACACACCATGCAGCTCTGGCCCCCACCGGCACCCCACCTTGGTGTCCAACCCACCTCAGTCCCCAGGATGACAAAGCCACGCAACCATGGCCTGAGAGCCCTGAAACCATGAGCGAGAATAAACCCTTCCTGCTTGCGTTGTTTTCTTCAGATGTGTGTCACAACTGTGGTGAGCTGGCAACACATACCCTAAATGTGGAAGGGAGGCAGGATCCACAGCACAGTGTAGACTTGGCTGGGAGGGGTGAGGGTGTCACAATAAATGTGAGCCTCCCAGCTCACCTCCTCTTCACCCACCTGCCCAGAAGCCCTCCCTGTCCCCTCGGTGAGGCACATAGACACACACCGCCCAAGAGAAGCTCTGTGCTTCAACCCCCCTGCATGCCCCTGCAACTGCTGTCTTGTGATCTCACTGCATGTTGTGAATGGCAGAAATATGAGTGCAAAGAAAGAAAAAATGTTTCTGTATAAAGACTAAATTGAGTAGTTTGGAACAACTAGATATAAGCAACTTGCATTAAAAAATACAGAGCAATGTATATGTGAAACCAGGGTAAATTATGGAAGAGAATCATCATAAAGGAAGATTCTGCAGCCAGATCACTTCATGGGTGGTTTCAGTTCATTGTTTCTCTGAGGAAACCTGGAAGTCGAGTCCTGGACAGACGTTCACATGTGCCCGAGGCAGGCCAGTCCGCAGCCCTGCTCAGGGGATGATGCTGGTCTCATGTCGAAGTATGCGTATGTTTTACCCTATGATAGTGGCCACAGAAATCTGTGGATTTGTGAGTCCCTAGTCGAACATGTGCTTCTGATCACCACCCTGATCCCTGTCGTAGTCCTAGAGGTCTTCCACTGGGGAAGCAGGAGGGGACAGGGAGCCCGAGGAGTTGCTCCTTCCCCCACACTCCCCAGTTCTCTGTGCAGCGCAAAGCTGAGGCCCCTCCTTGGAACAAGGGTGGGGATCAGCCCAGCCTCCTCATCCTGAAATACCCAGTGGTTCCACATTTCCTCCCAAGCCAGATAGCCAACTCACCTCCAACTTGGGGAGTCCCCTGTGGGGGTCTCCTGCATGAAGATTTCTGACCCTGGAAAACCGAAACCCAGGGGGGCAGCACCAGCAGCAGGGAGAGAGGTCTGCAGCAATAAACCCCTGCCCATCCGACAGGTATGCCATGTAAACAACGGAACCTGCACCTCAGGGAACCGGAGCAGCAAGAACAAATCAAGTCCGAGGTTAGCACGAGGAGGAAAAGCTAAAGAGTAGAGCAGAAATACAACAGAGTGGAGAAGACCCACAAAACCCAGCTTCCTGTAGTGATCACTCCACAATGTCTACATGCACCAAAAAAATCACTCTGTGCTTCTTAACCATGCTTGATTTCTAGCTCTGAAAAATACTGAAGTTTCACCTCACTGCACTAATGATGATTACTGCCAAAAAGAGAAAAAGCAGGGGTGGTAGGAAAGGGCACCCTTGCAAAAGGGGTGATCAAAAACTACTGTGAATTTCTTTTAATTCTAGTAAAAGACATAGTGTCAAAGATGGTGGGGATAAGTGCATTTGAAGTCAGTGGGGGTACTTTCAGCATTTTAAAGAAGCTTAATGGCAGTATGTCCTCAAACATAGCAAATGCTTAAACATTCATTGTGTTTTTTGATCCCCCCATGTTGATCAAACGTTTACTGTGTTACTATGTTCTGTTATCATCTTGTTCACCGGAGTTGGCACTGTGTAACTTTTGGCTCCTCCCAAAAAAGACCACAAAAGATAAACTTTTTTCAATCCATTCAGGACACCAAGGCAGCCAGGATAACACAACTAAAGACACTCAGGAAAGAGGACATCTGCTCAGTGGAAGAAGCCAAGCACAGAGACAAATGCTACATCATGTCACCCACGTGACACACCTGAACTAGTCAAACTGAGGGAAGCAGAGCCGTGGGCTGTGGAGGGAAAAGTGGAGAGGAATTAGGACAAGAGGGCGACGTTTCTGTTGTACGAGAAATATCACTTCCAGAGCTCTGTCTGCAGCGTTAGGAGTCCTGCCCTTAGCAGTCCTGTACCGTGTGCATTAAAACGTGCACAAGGGCCCCTGACCAAGGGTCCTTGGAACAATGTAACCATAATTAATAGCAGGCTGGGGAAGCCTAGGGCAACAGAAGGGCTGTGAGCAGTCTGCTGCTGTGGTTTCTGGCTATCGGTTTCCCTCAGCGCACGCGTTCATCACCTACAGAGCTTTATATGAAAAGAATTTTTAAAAGAACCAGTGAAGAGAAACCAAACCCAGCATGAGTTCATGCCTTGGGGAGTGTTTCTCAAGAGAGGACCAGGGTGTCTCACCCAGTTCCACCAGGGGCACAGTCGGGAGCCCAGGGCCAAGGGTGCATCCCACCTGTGGAGCCCAGCTCTGTCCAGGAGAACTTGGTGTGCAGCACATCACCATCACACCAGGTCCTTGATGGCGAAGGGGTCATGCTCTTCACCACCACAGGATTACTACCGAGGCGAAGCCGTCGGACTGTTCACACCAAGTCAGCCAGCCAGGAAGTGCAATGCTCTCCATCAGTTCTCAGCACAGCTCTTGAAGGAAGTGCTGCTGTGCCCTCCACACTGATGAGGGAACTCGGCCACAGGAGTAACCTGCCCGCACGTGCACAGATGATGAGCTCCGGAGGCCACTTTGGGCCCAGATGGCCACTGCAGGCACAGCGACATCCAAAACCTGTGGCACAGAGGGAATTTGAAGGTCTTTGGTTACCTTTTGGTTCACACATTCACCCCCGTGCTGCAGGAGGGGCCCAAAGAGTGCTGGTCAGTCACCCACGAAGTCCACAGGCAGACAGCATTGCTGACTTCCAGAGTCCTGGGGAAGCTAAAAGACTTATAAAGAGAAACCCCATCATTCAGTACTAAAATAAAAATAGTCTTTATCTCCGGGCATGCTTTATAAGCAGTATGCAGAAGAAGGAATTCAGGACACTTTTCCAGGTCTACTGGATTAATGGAAGTGCAACAATCGCTCTATGTTTGTTTGATGGAGACTCACAGGTAAATCACAGAAGAAGTAACTGACAAAGCTATTCATGTCTGTGTTTGGTCCAGAGCCATGGGGAACATTTCACGTGTGTCCATCAGCGCCCAGAGTGCTTCCCTTGAAGCTGTGCCTGGTACCCTCACTTGTCTGCTCTTGGGTGAACGCTGGTTTATGGTGACGCTTGGCCTCAGGGTCACCTCTCACTATCACATTCTCCACGTTCCCTTTCCTCTTGAGAGGACCTTCCAGGGAAGCCAGAGGCAGCCGGAGCAAGCCTGATGGCCTCCGCAACAGCCGCGTGTGCGCTGGAATTCTGTCCCATTTAGATGCTGAAAGCTGAGCCTTCTCCATGAAGGGTGGGGCGTGTGGCTGTGCTCCCTTCCACATCCGTCACAGCTAGCAATGCTTAGGATAAAGTACATTTGACCTACTGCAGTGGAGTTATACAGTTATCCCCCCAACCCAAGCTCACTTCAATTTGTTCTTAACCTGTTGAATTTTTTTTGTTCGTTTGTTTCTGTGGTACTGGAGATTAAATTTGAGACCTTCACACTAAGCCACATCCCCAGAGTTTTTTAAAATTTTTTTATTCTGAGACATGGTCTTGTAATAAGTTCCAGTTGCCAAGGTGCCCAGACTAGACTCGTGTCTCAGCCTCCCTGAGTGTTAGAGTACAGGTCTGTCCCATGCCCACTGGGTTTTAATCACCTTCTGCAGAGCTGCAGGCTTCAGTGAGGACAGGTACTGTCTTCTTGGTTTGAAAGGAAAAGGCTGGTATTGTTCGCTCTGCATGGCCTGAGGCACTGAGGTGCTCTGTGATGACAGGTGCCCACCTTCCTGTCTAAGGAGATGCTGCTACTCTGTGATGAAAGGGGTTGATTTTTATCAGCCAGGTTTGTAGCACACAAACACACAACCATCACGTTCCTCCTGGGGAGAGGGCACGTGAACATAACAGATCTCAACTCCTTTTACTGCCCCCTCACCGCTTCGCCACCCCTTGATCCCCTTCCTATTTGCAAAAGACCTATCTCCCTCCCCCCATTAACTATCTTTTATTTTGCTCTTTATTTATAATTTGAGTTTTTCATATAAGAGAAGCCATGTGATATTCAAGCCTGTGTGTCTGATTTATCTCATTTTCCATTATGGTCTCAAGCTGCATCATTTTCCTATACATGAGTCAAGTTTTCCTTTATGACATAGTACTACTCCATGGTGTACAAATGCCACATTTTCTTTGTCCACTCATCTGTTGATGGGCACACAGGCTGCTTCCAAGATGTAGCGGTTGTGAACTGTGCTGATGTAAGCTTGGATGTGCATGGGTTGCTCTTTGGGCCAAGATAGCCAGAGGAGAATAGCTAACTGGAATAGAATTTCTAGTTATAATTTTTTAAGGAATCCCCATCTTTAATTCCATGTTTACTCACATGGGAAAGACACTGATCTAACACCAGGTCAAACAGGATCACCATTCCCTAAAACCCCTATCTCTAACACAGACACACAGACTGAACATATAGGACCCGTCACCCAATGAGGAGGAGCTGCGTGGGTCTGAGAGTGTGCCCCGTGAGGGCCAGTGCACTCTGAACCATGCAGCCTAGAGTCCGTGACCTGGACCCAGCCCTGCTTTCTGGGTCTCCTCTCTCCTGCTCTGTGCACTGGGCTGCTGAGAGGAGTGAGGACCCTGTGACACTGAGAAGGTAGTTCAGCCCTTTCTCCCTGAGCTGAGATTGGGCTGAGCACCCTGAACCCCCACTGCCCAGCCCTGCCTCCCCCACAGTTCTTTGCAGACCTGTTCAGCTGCTCCTACAGAGCAACCACTGTGCACCCTACTGTCCTCAGGGGAGTCACAGAGCTGGGGACAGTGAGCTGTGGCCAAAATCAATGGACATGGAAAGAGGTTAGTACTGGGACAGTCACTGATGCTTACCAGTCAGTCATCGTAACCAAAGCAGGTCTCCAAGGCAGACACAGGCCTCCCATTGTGCTCCACACAAACATTCAGCTTACATGTTCATTCTAGGAGTTCTCGGCATGATCTTCCACCCAAGGGGAAGCTGACCTGTGTAAGGAACAAGCAGTGAGTGTGTCCAGAGCCTGACTGGCAGGCCTCGCCATCTGGGCTCACTGCAGCCCCTGCTACACTTCAGATGCAGATCACGGGACGTTCAGTGTGTCTCCAGCACCCCAGATTTGCGGGACCTATGAAAGTACTCTTCTGATGGGCACTAGAGCAAAGCTGGCTGCCCTTGTTAGTGCACCCCGACCTAGAAAGCCTGCTCCGGTGTCAAGCACTGGGCACAAGATCCTAAGGCACTGTGCCACAGTGTGCAGTGTACCTGGCTCCTGAAGTACTGTGACCCTTATGCCTCCAAGGCTACCTCCCAAAGCCCTAGACATGAGTAACCTTGAGGGGCAAACTCACCCCTACAGTGTAGCAGCGTGGCATTGATGTGCTCTCTTGCTCCTGCCCAGGATGATGAGAGCGAGACCCGAGTATGTGAGGACTGGAAGGGAAACCTTGCCTCCCACAGCAGGCAACTACAGGAGGGGACATTCAGCAGAGGGGAATGTGGGTCACTGCTGAATGTGGAAGCAGAAACTCCACAAAGGACAGGCCATGCAGCAGGCACTGTAGGCACAGGCAGAAGGGCGTCCCTGGGTGTCCATGGCCATGTTTCTTGCATCATCCTCTCTACAAACTGGATCTGGCCAGAGCTTACCTGACCGCCAAGGACACAGAGGGGCCAGCATGAGACAGTGGCTGCCCCGAAGGAAACTGAACATGCACAGTGAAAGAGATGCCATGCTCGTGGGGCAGAGTCATGTGCCAATCCAGGGCTGTGAGGAACACCCCAAACTGGAGAAAATGCTATCAACTTGTCCTTTGTTCCCCAATCAGGCCACTAGCATCCCTCAGTCTGCAAAGGCAGATCTGAGTGCCTGTGTGACAAGACCTCGGCCACAAGGGCGGGGACTTGGGACAAAGCGCTGTCCTGTGCCCAGGAGGCTGTGCATCCCTGCTCGCTCGCTCGAACTGCTGCTCAATAATTAGCATTTTAAGTCAATACAAATGTGGTCTGAGGTCAGGCCTTGACCCACACATCAAAAGCCTCCCTGACACCATTTTGGAAAAAGCATGAGGATGTTCAGGGAAATGGATTAAGGGTCAATACATCTCATGCTTTTTGCCACAATGCTGCCACTATAATAAGTTCAGACAGCACCGAGGAACCTGGGTGCTCTCCCACTTAGGTCCACAGGAGCTGGCAATTCAGGGACCTGTGTAACCACGTGAGCCATGGCTGTGGGAACCTTGGAGGCAGGGCCCTGTGGCCAGCGTGGGCTATGTTTGCACTGCACCCCAATGAGCTGGGGACTGGAGGCTGTGGACAGCCCCTCACACCGGTCACAGCTGCCTGAACGTGGCCCAGCAGTCACTCCATGCACTGGGCTGAAGAACACTGATAACGAGCCCTTCTTTGTGTCTATCCCATCAAGGATAGCTTTGTTTTGTTTAAAAGGATTCTCTAAAATGCAATACCCAGATCTCTCAGCCCCACCTTGGTGGAAACCCATGTGGCCCCTGGCCACTTGCTGCAGGCTGCCCTGGGGTCAGGGGGTGGGCCTGGGGCAGGCACAAGTAGGAACTGGGAGGCCACTTCCTTGCAGCCTAGCAGGCAGGCCTGGTCACCCTGTGGTGACCAATAAGACAGGGCCAGTGCACTCCAGCCCGCACTGTCCCGCTGCCTGGAGCCATCCTGCGTGTCCCTGGGCAAGGGATGATCTCACCTTCCCCTCCTCCCCACGGTGACTGATGACTGTACCTCCACGCCATGCCAGGGACTTTTCCGATTTGAGAGCTGGCTGCTCTCTACCTGGTAGCCACAGCCACCTGAGGAGATGGGCATGTCTAGGGGTGAGGTGGGCTCAGAGTTGTGCATACTCCAGGGTCACCAAGCTGGGCAACAAGGGGAGGAAGGGTCTGCTGCTGCAGGAAATGGACTAATAGGAGATCAGAAGTGGGAATAGACCAATAGGAGCTCAAAAACATGCGTGGGCTAATGGGAAGTCACAAGTGGAAATGGGCCAATAGGAGCTCAGAAACAGGAGTGGGCCAATGGGAGCTCAGAAATAGAAATGGGCCAATGGAAGGTTAAAAACAGGAATGGACCAATGGGAGAGTAGCAGGGGTACGAAGCATGGCGTAGGTCTACTGACATACCCTCTCTTGGAAGTCCTTCAAGGGGTAGGTGTGGAGGAAGGACTGGGGGAGGGACAGGAGGTGGGTGGCGACAGGCTGCTCCCAGCCCCAAAGCTGTCCCTTCCATTGGCCCTGCCTATCCCTCAGCCTCTCCAGTGTCTGCCTGTCACCACTGCCCAGCTTTTGTACACATTGTTGTTGAATCAAACAATTTTTGAAATGATTTTTGGGGAGACTCCTTTGTGCATCATCACGTCCTAACCAAGACACTTGCCTCTTTCCCAAGCCACAGAATGCCATCAACAAGATCGCCCCGGCACCTCCAGATGCAGGGTGGACCTCTGTGCTGGCACTGGTCCCTTGTCACCCCGTGGGGTGGTTCTGGGAAGCCTCAGGACCTTTTGACCAGAGATGAGGCGTCCTATAGAGATAATCTCCAGGCCCTATGAGAGCAGAGTCAGGGTGGCCCAGGCTGGGGCAGGTGCACGAAGGTGGACAGTAAGAGAAGACAGACTCGGAAGCAGCCACGTCCCAGCATGCAGGAAACTCCTCAGTGCACCTTAGCCAGCAGGTGGGCTGTGGACTTAGTGGGTTCTTTGAGTTATTACAAATCCAGGACTCTGTGGGGCTGTGTCTGTGGAAAACCCACTCCTTATTTCATATGTACCAGCAAGGAAACAAGGGACTTCTCTTCCTGAAGGCCCCTGCACACTGGAAGCCCACACTCCAGACTGGAGTCTCTGGCCCACAGGGACCCAGGTCTCGGGCTGTGAGCACAGCCTGTCCCCACCACTGGGGCTGCAGAGCAGGCCGTATGCTCACACCCCTGACCCATAGGCTGGTCTGCAAACCCATCTCACCTGGCACACGCATCTCCCCACATTCCATGCCCTGTGGTGTCGCCAGTGTTCACGTACAGGGCAAACTCTAAACATACACACACACTACTCGTCCTGGGCTCACTCTTCCCGGGTGAGTGGCTTGGCCTCCCAAGCACAGACACTACTCTCCACAAGGTCTCTGCACTGAGGGCAATGGCCAACCTCAAGTCCTCCTCTTTGCTGCCACCATCCCTTCCTTCTACAGACCTGGAGCATGAGAGGCAGAAATCCCCACCTCACAGCTCAGGGGCCAGAAGTCCATGGTGGCAGTGTGAGCAGGGCTGGCTCCTTCTGAGGCCGAGAGGGCAGGGTCCATCCCAGGGCCCTGTCCTGGACTACAGGCGCCATCTTCCCTCTTCAGTGTCTGCATGGTGTCCACATTTCCCTTTCATGAGTACACCAATCACTCAGATCGGGGCCCTTACCTTCTTAACTAATCACATCTGCAGTGATCCTGCTCCACATAAGGTCTCACTCTGAGGCCCTGGGATTGGACTTAGACATAGGAAGGGGCTGCAAGGCATCCTGGGACATCTCCTGCACCCCACCCCAGGGGATGTAGCCCAGTAGTCTGCAAAGCACCCTGGGCAGTGCATGCAGGAGGTCACGATGGACACTGACACCTCACCTCAGCCACCCCCACCGCTGCCCAGGGAGCACGTTCCCTCGCCACCTTGGTTGGGACATTACCCTGAGCCTCACATACTCTTCCCTTTCCGTTCCCAAGTTCTCTAACCTTTGATCACTCCTCTGGTCCAGTATCAGCTGGAAACATACTGGAAACCCTTGTTCTTCGGTTCCCTTCCCATTCCCTGACTGGAATTGTATCTTTCCTTCTCTTTGCCTATTGAAATCAATTTCTGCTGCCTGCAGAAAGGCATCCGGGCCTGCCCCATAGCAGAACTTCTCTCTCTGCAGGATCGCACTCTGATGGCTTGGGGTGTGTAGCTGCTCTGTGCTCTGCTGCCTGGATGTCTGGTCACCTGTTCCTGCAGCTCCCCATTCTCCCCCAGCTCTGTTGTGAGCTCGTGAAAAGAAAGACCACATCTACCCTGGAGCCTGAGCTCCAGATCTAAGCTGCCAAGGCAACGGAGCCGATGGTGGCATGGGGTGGAGCCCCCCTCCCCGTGGCCCACAGGAGGCGTGCGAGGCCACCCGGTGTCCTCCTCACCAGCTTTTGTGTATCCACCATGGAAAGCAGGTCTCCAAAGAGTGCGTCCTGGGATTCTCCACCTTTTTCCAGACTTAGAAACCCACATTTCTAGTGGTAGCTGCTTACTCCACTGCCACCTTTCTTCGTGAAGCCTGGTTTGTGGCATGGCTGCACAGCACCATGATCTCTGTGCACACGTAGGTCACACCAGAGCATTTGGTATAAACTAGATGCGTGTTCAAATCATCACTTTATGCAGTGAAAAATGACAACGCACATTTGTCTTGTGAGAACATTGTAACAATGAACCTAAAGTAAGTAAGTCTCCAACACATGGTCCAATAGGCTATCTGCATTTGACAGTTTTTCCAGGATTGAGGTTTGGGTGGAGGAATCCACCCAGGTGCACCAGATGGAAGCCACCTGGGTTCAGGCTGTGGGATCCACACGGGCAGAGGTGAGAGGATCCCCCCAAGTGTTGGAGCTGGGACCCACGCAGATACAGGTTATGGGATCCACCCAGGTGAAGATCTTCCCCAGATCTACCCTGTGCTGGAAGGAGCAGCGTGCCTTCCAAGAGCACTGCTTGTTGGACCAGAGCTTGGGAACAAACATCTGGGCTGCAGGCTGGTTTTGAGTTGGAAAGTTCTGGAAAGCGAAGCCCATGATCCTTATCAGTATGACAGCTACAAAAGGAAAAATGTTTCTTAGGAAGAATGTATTTTTATAGTTTGGCCATATATACCTTTGAAGTCTGCAAACAAGTCCAGTGTTTTGCCCTCAAAGGGACAAATTAACTCAGATTCTAATGAGATCCTTTTGAAATATTAGGAAATGCCCTAATAAAGTATGTGAATAAACCCAAATCTATCATTTCAGTGTTATCTTCTCATCCCACACACCCTGTGCAGCCCTCCCTGGTGGAGCCCATGTGGGGCCCCTGCATCCGGTGGGGCCCTCTCCCTTTCTCCACCCCACGCATCCTCCCCCACCCCATGCACCCTCCCCTGCCCCATGTGCCCTTCCCTGCCCTGTGCACCCTCCCCCAGCCCACATACTCACACATGACTCTCACCAGAGCAGCAGGATTCTTTTCTTTTCCCCCATTTACTTTCAGTCCCTCACCTTTGTCAATTAGCAGCAGATCTAGCTGCACATGAAGGAAATTCTGATGCCATTTAATTTTCCTTCCAGTTGATTTGACATCCAAGTTTACGCTGTTATTTTGTAGTATGAGCAACAGGGGCAATTTAAACTCGGGAAATTTCATCCATAGGTGCCACATTTACATTTCACGAGGAGCCCGGTGAATAGAGTTTATACACTCCCTCTGAATGGGAACAGCAGTGGCCGCCGGGTGCAGGGGAGCTGGGGAGGATGGCCAGGCCACCGCATAGCAACTGCCAGGTTTCCAAGGGCAAATTGCTTCTCCGACCCTAAGCAATTGGACGAGAACATCAAAACATGCCTCACACAAGATGGCTAATGCCCATTAGTGTTCAGGACCGTTACCTCTATCGCAGTGACAGAGCCCTAATTATGAGGGTAATTAGAAGTTATAACACTGGCAACAGTAGAGACAGAACTTCCAGAGCCCATTAACAATGTTACTTTAAGTGATCTGGCTGTGAACTGTTCAAATCTCTAATTACATTACACGTCTGTCTTAGAGGGTGATGTAATTAACCGATGGGAGCAAGATTAATGTATAGTGACTACTGTGTAACAGTCGTAAGTACTATTTTCATGGGAATGGGCTTCAGCAATGTCATTTAGTTTTCTTCCAAAACTGTATACATTATGTGGGCAAAAACTCCAGACCTTGTGCATTTTATGCACAAACATTATCGTCCTTTTTCTCCTATTTAAGTTGCATTTTTATATTTGTATTGCATTCACATCAACCTGGTTAAAGATAAACCTAGAGGCCTTTGGCTTATAAAATAAATATAGGTTCTATTTTTATATACATAAACATTTAAACATTTTTCTACAGACTGGTTGCAGAATCAATTTTTTCCTGGTAATATAAGATTACAGGAAATCTCCCCGTAAGATGCCAAGTACATCTGTAACCCAAGTTATAAATTTTATATTGTGTATATATTATGATATTCTTTAAAACAGTTTATCATGTTTTAAAGACCCAATAAGATTTACTTATTTATAATAAGCTATTTCTTATCATAATCTTTAAGTGAAGTATTTTTGTAAACTAGACTTCCAAAAAGGACAATGTTCTAAGTTGCCTTTATTGAAAGGATCACATTTTTTATGCTCTTTAAAAATTATCCACTAAATCACTGTGCTGCACACAATTTATGAAGTTCAAAACTGATGTGTCCTTCCTTAAGAGCAGGGAAGGCCCCTGCTGCCCATGACTATAGGCACAGTCATAATGCCGCGCCACTGCCCTGCTCTGCCTGAGGTCGTGCCAGGGAGCCCAAGGCCCTCCATGGTCCTCTCTCTGCACGTTGCCTTTGGGGGCCTTTCCATGTCCACGTACACAGTTACAGCTCTGAGTACATGGGCATGTGGTTCTGGGCCCCAGTGCCCATTATTAAGTGGGTTCACATTGATACATAGCAGTCCATGAAGGATCAGATGGAATCAGGGTCACAGAGCCAGCTTGGGGCCTCACGCCACCACTTGTGGAGACAGGCAGTGTGGTCCTCTGCTGCCCATTGTGCCACCCCTCCCAAGACTCCCAAGTCAGGGTGCTGGGGTCCCTGGAAATCACAAGACGTGGGGGGCAGGGTCTGTGCTGAGGGTTGAGCCCAGGGCTCAGGATCTCAGGAGATACCAAAGACCACATGACGTGTGCGGCAGGGACCCTGTCTGGAGGCCCTTGTCCCCTCCAAAGTCTGACAGGGGGGCAACAGGTGAGTTCTACACCATGGGTGTCTGCCCTGACCACCTGCAGCCCTCCCCAAGTTCCTGGCTTTCTCCCAGGGCCCTGAGTTTGGGCCCTGCTGCCCCCAGTGAGCCTCTGACATCCCTCCAACCTTGTTCTCACAGACACAGTGTGGGCTTCTTTCATTTGAGATTAGATAAAATTTTAAGTAAATGTTTAAGAAATGATAAATTATTGAAATTAAATTGTTTGAAATTTTCCATTGTGTATATATGTATTAAAATAGTATGTTGTACCCCATGAATGTACAGCATCCCTATCTGTGCATTAAAATGAATTTTAAACAAAACAATATATATATAAAAGGAGATTTCATTTAGGTGACAAAACAAAACATGGTCCTTGCTGGAGACAGTGGCGCTGGAGATTTCTTCCTCTCACTCATTTGGTGCTTTGGTCATAGGCGGCACAGGAGCAGAGAGGAGCAGATGGGAAAACCCTGGGCTGCTGGCTCAGGATGAGGCACATGGACCGCTGACCTGACAAAGAGCACCCAGTGTGACCCTCAGAGTGTTCCTGGAGTCCAGGGGGACCCCGGGGCTGGATCTCCAGCAGAGCCCTCTGGGCAGCCACCGCTCTGCTTTCCCCTTTGACTGTCATCTGTGTCACTTCACACACCCCTGGGGCTACCTGGTGATGCTCCATGAGGGAACGACGGGCTACCCTCTGGTGTAAAGAGAACCCCAGGTCCTGTGCTTTCCTCGTGGTCCAGGACCAAGCTCGGGCTCCCATGAGCCTCCTGTCGCAGGCTCTGTCCTGCTCCTGTCGGAGGAACAGGCAGCTTTCATTTCCACCTCACCCTCGGGCTCACCCCTTAGACCTAAAAGCAGAGCTTCATCCAGCTGGGCCTAGGCTTGGTGCATACCCACCTCTCCTGCACACCCCAGCCTCTGCTCGCTTGAACACATCAGGAGAGAACCCCGGTTCCCTCATTGATCACCATCAGGTGCTGAGAACTAATACACGGGACAAGCTTGGTGAGGATCAGGGCCCATGCAGTGCAAAGAATGTTTGAGCTAAAATTAGTGAGATTATGAACACTGGAAAATGATGAGCTCAGCAGGGACTCTAAAACAGTTCATTTTAAAGAACATTCTGTCAGCAGCACTCTGAAAGCACAGGAGAACCAGGGACCTGTGCAGTGAGCAGAGATTCATTCCTTCCCTCTTCCCTTCCACCAGCGTCTTCGCTGCACGTGGGTCCAGTAGTGCCACTGCAAGGCCAGGGTGCCTGCTTAGCCACATCCTGTACACCTGTGCGTATGGCAGAACTTCAATTTAAATCAAAGAGCCAAGTGCCTTTGCCCCAAGGAAGTGTTTGGACTTGTTTTAAGGATTCAAGAGTTCAAGACTCATTGCCTCAAGGGGTCGGGGTTCACAGAAGCAATGCTCAGCTTTTCCTGTAACTAACACAGAGCATGGATTATATAGAGTCACGAATAATCTACTTAGCTGGTGTCAGGACAAGCTAGGAAGCCTGGCTGGGTCTGCAGCCCAAGATGTGCAGGAGGAAAAGAGCAGACAGGCAGTGGCACTCTTCCGTGCGGTCCACCCTCGTCTCCTCCTGTCCCAGCACAAGAGCAGCCCCCGCGCCAAGGGAATTTGCAGCTGCCACCCTCTGCGCCCGATTCCAAAACCTCAGCAGTGCCCGCTGTCTGGCTAATGGGGTGGCCTGTAACCGTGACCTCTGCTCTAAGGCGCCCCGGCTAACGAGGATAAGAACAAGGACAGGATGCAGGGACGAGAACATGAGGCCACTTCTTCCAGCTGCCCAGGACTGAAACAGAGATGCGGGTCCCTGTGGTTGTGTGGAGACGCGGTATCCTGAACATCTTTGCCTGACCTGGGGTGGGGAGGTTAAAACTGGCTCCTAGCAAATGTTCACCACCCTCAATATCAAAAAGGCGATATTTGGTCTTTAGGCACGGATGCACTCCTTTTCTTGTTTTGTTTTGGTTTGATTGTTTGAGACATGTTCTCACTACACAGTTTAGGCCAGCCTTGAACTCACTACGTAGCTCAGGCTGGGCTGGAACTCATGGCGATCCTCCGGCCTCAGCTTCCCAAGTGCTGGGATTATAGCCATATGCTGCCACACCCAGCCCAGATGCACTCAAAAAATAGAGGCCTTGAGAGTACTTGTGTGCATGAGGTGTGGCTAGAAAGATCTTCTGTATGACAATTAAAACTGATAAAATTTGGGGATATTTATTAATTTATTTAAAAATAAACATAAAGCAACGTTTTGCAAGGTTTTGTGCACAATGACCCCTCTCCAGGGCACCTTGCTTTCCCCTCCCGCGGTGATTCTGTCTCTGCCTACCCGCTGGCTGGACGCTCACTGAGCGATGGCAATTTTTAGTGAGGAGTGTGGCATGGCTGTACACTGAGTCCAAGAGAAGGCCCCTGGGTGCCGTCCTGTGTGGACAGCCTGTGGCCAAGCGCTGGCAAGCATGCAGGAAACAGGGCCTTGGCTACTCTGTGCAGCCCGAGTCACTTATGACGGGGACGCACGGAGGGCGGGGCTAGTGTGGCACTGCCATCACGAATGCATCTCAGCAATGAGCACGCTCCCTGGAGCCAGGGAGACGGCCGCACCCCGCCCAGCTTGCTGCTCTTGGGGGCCAGATGGGTCCCCATGGGGACTGAGACATGGGAATACATGTGTGTCTGAACAGCCTGGACATAGCAAAGGCACAGCAAAAATATAGGATGAAAGACGGAAAGCGGTCATTTGGTGCTCAGGAGTGAAGCCAGGCCTTCACCCTGAGCCACAGCACAACCCAGTTTTTATTTATTTATTTACTTTTTGAGGCAGAGTCTCTGTAAGTTGCCCAGGCTGGGTTCAGATTTGTGATCCTCCTGCCTCGGCCTCTCATCATGCCTGTCCTTCTTACCATAACCTTTTACTAGCTAAACTTTTAAATTTTTGACTCCTTTAGAAGAATTTGTTGTAACACATGTTCTTCAGCTGTGTGAATTTTTTTCTTCCCTTTTACCCTCATTCCATAAGCTTCTGTCTCTTTTTAAATTTTAAATTTTTTTTTTCACTTTTAACATTTCCTGTTAAGCCCAGAACACAAACACACATCAGCCTTGGCCTGCACAGGCCAGGGTCAGTGATACACCGTCTTTCACTGCCACACCTGGTGCCTCGGCAGGCGTGCAGGGCGTTGACACTGGGCACTGTGCCTTCTGCCCGGGACCTCATGGGAGGCTGTCCCTCTACAGAAATATGTCTGGCTTGGTCCTCTTTTCCTTTTGCTGTAGATTCACTTGCAAGCAGGCAACAATTTCTGTCTACAAATGAAGACCTCCACATTGGCTCCACATTTTCAGACTCGTTAGGGATTGCCAGGCATCTGTGCAGCTTCTGCTAGACTCCTTGAGGGGCCACATGGGCTCCCTTCCTCCCCTGCGAGGTGTCCCTGTCTCTGCCTCTCCTTGGGCTGTGTATTCCTCAGGCAGTGGGAATTTTCAGCTCTGTTAAAACCCCACAGGCTCCATTAAAAACCCACGGACACCACTGTGTGCACAGGCTGTTGTCAACCAAAAGGTCACGGGGCAGTATGTGGCTGCAGCAGGAGACAGCAGTGTCTTGACGGGCTTTCCAGGTAACTGGATGCAGCTTGGCTGCTGCACCCAAAAGTAAGAAGTGCTTGTGCCTCGGAGCTGTTCCCATGTGGAGTCCAACAACAGGTGAGAGTGTAATCAGTCTGCAGGTGTCTTGCACTTGCAGTCCCTTGCCCACTGGTGAGGTTGTGGCAGCGTGCATCAGTCATGGAAAAGCATCAGTTAAGCCATCCTACCACCTCCACACTGAGCTGCACAGCAGCCAGAGACGGCGTTCACATGGGGTGCTGGTGCACAGAAGAGCCTTCAGGAACTGGAAAGCTGTTGCCCCAAGATGAGGCAACTTTTCAAAAGCTGGCACCTTTGCTTTAGAAATCAAGCATTGTCTTTGGCTACAAACCTGCGGGTCACTTTCCTTGAACGACAGGCCATGGCTTTCCCTTTGAGGAGACTATCTGCCCGATTCCATGGTGGGGTCACCACAGATTGCGTGGCCGCACCCTTTCCAGTCAGGCAGCACTCAGGATGAGCAGCCAGCAGGGCTGCAGGTACCCAGGGAAGCTTGCCCATGGACCCGTGGAGACACCTGGCCTCTATCACACCGAATGTGACAGAGCCAAGTGTTTGTGAATTAACAAAGGCAACATCATTGAGCAAGATGTCCCAACCTCTTGAGCAAGAGGCAGGCAGATCTATGGCAACTGGTAGAGTGGGCTGCTGCAGGGTGCCGGGAGCTGTCCCCACAGACGCCCACAGAGGTGAGGGCGCAGGAGGGCTCAGCAGTGTCATAAAGAGAGGCTCCAGGGGGACCCTGGCAAAGGTTTGGGGATCTCTAGTTACCTCAGCACCCACCACACTTGGAGAAGCACTAGTCCCACAGGAACGTGCGTGGCTCAGTATATTAGGAAGTATGGGTAATGCTAATAAACTCCTTTATTTAATGTGTAGAAATCCACTAGGAATCTAACTTGCATCCTACAGAAAACAAAATAGCTTCACGAAAACCCTGAACAGTAAGAAAAATATCATGTTGGTAAAATTCATGAAATGCTAGTGCACAGGCAACCCACACTTCAGGCCATACAGCCATTTTTTAAGAAAACGAAGGCCACAAAAGCTAACAATAGTGGGAGCCACAGCTAATCTCTAGAATTCAATTTATGCCTTGGCAGTTTACTCTGGTTTTTGGTGAACACAGGTTTTTGAAAGCTTTTTGGCTTCGATTCAGGCAAGAGGAAAACAAGGCTGAAAAGGTACAGTATTATGAAGCTCTCCGATCCCTGCCAAGGACGCGCCTCTCTGCTCATTTTTTCTGAGGCTGTGCCTCTGATTGCAAGTGTCTGTAATAAGCCTTTTTGGAGCAGAATAGGGGAGGTCTGAAAAAGGAAAGTAAATGCATTGCTAATGTGCGTCGATAGCCGAAGGATATTGGTATTACGTAACTAGTTTATCCAGAAAATACCCTACAGATCATTTGCAAGTCTGTTAGGCCAGTTGTCGATGACTGTACCACTGTTTAGGAAGCCAGCAAGGAGACTGAAGACCTGCAGCGCGCGGTTTATTGAAGCCTTAATGATGAAGTCAGCACCCGGAGGGAGGGCCGTCTTGGCTTCCTCTTAGCCAATAATTATAGTGTATTTACCGTGGGGCTTATGTCATTGGTGCACAGGCAGTGCGTGTATGGTGGGTCCACATTTCACCCATAAGAGTTGTTATTTTATAAATGTTCTAACTCTAATTAGAATAGATATGGCCAAGAAAGTGAGCCCCCCATTCAGAGACCACGCATCTGGTCCTGTTGTCTGATTCCGCCCGCTCGGCTCCCTGAGAGTTGTGTCAGGCCGGCAGGCTGGCGGGCATTAGGGTTTAAATGGGAAGCATGGCCCAAGGACTCTTGTATTCAGGACGCCAACTCAGTGGGTGGGTGACCCATTGATGGGGCCACAGCTGACAGTGCTGTGAAGAGACGGCACCTTGGCAGGGCGTGTCTCCCCCCAGCTTTCTTTGTGTTCTCTCTGTTTCTGGGCTGCCATGAGCTGGGCAGCCTTGCTCCCCCGCACCCCTCCACCCTGACAGTCATGTCTGGGAACCAGCCAACTGTGAACTGAAACCTCTGGGACGGTGAGCTAAACGTTACCCTTTTCTCCTCAAAGATGTGCATGTCAAGCTTTTGTCCCGGCAACGGGAAATCTGGCTAATACAGGCTTGAGCTTAGGGTTTAGAAAGCGTCTTCCCTGGGAAGTTCTCACTTCCCACTTTCCTCAGTTTCTCTAAGAAAAGCTGACCGCCTCCTGCCAGAGGAGCCCAGACTCAGGAGAGGCAGTGTCCTTAGTGCTGTGGTCCTGCTATGGCCATGCCATATGTGGAGCAAGGCGTGGCCAGCAGTTCAAGTGTAATGCTCAGGGCCTCAGCCTGCCCGAGTGTCTCCTCTGGTGTCACATGTGCAGGAAGTCCGGTCTAACTGCTGTTGGATTTGTCTAATGATGCAAACCATATAAGAGAAAATGCAAAATAAAGCAGGAAGAACTAGGAGAACCCCAAAACCCACACCGAGTGCATGTTTATGTGCAGACACATGCAAGCCCCTTCAAAACTACGCAAGTGCAAGTCCATCACGTGGCATTGTGTCCCTGGGAAGAGACAGGGCAGCCTGGATCAGATCCCAGGCCGACTGTTTATGGTTAGTGATCCTGGGAAATTTACTTTTCTCTCTGAGCTCTGTTTCATCACCTGTAAAATGAGGACAGCAGTGCACCTCCCACCCAGGGGAGAAAGGTTGAATGACACAGGTCTTGCAGGAAGCTCAGCACTTTGCCTGGTAAACAGTAGGTGCTCAATAAATGGCAATGGCTGCTGTGGTTGCTGTGAAGCTCAACATTCCCTTTGCAATCATAAAACTGTCCGAAAGCCCCGTGGAAGAGAGGTTGGGGGTGCCCTGGAGCCTTACGCACTGTCCACTGAGTGCTGGGGGATATATGCTACCAGATGAGGGTCAAAGCACCTTCCCCAAGCCGGGGACAGGAGGGAGCCAGTACACCTCTTCTCCAAGGCCCCTGTGGTCACTCGCTCCTTTGGGTCTATGCTGATAACTATGGCGCGTCACACAGTCGACCATGCTGGGGCTGCTGCAGAAGGGGTGCTGGTTCTCTGCCCAAGGACCAGGTCCCTGGCACTGCCACCACGCACTGAGGGCAGGGCTCTGTGCAGGTCCTGTGAGGCTGGGGCCAACTGGTGGCAGGAAGCTCAGCCACTCCAGGAGGAAGAACAACACGAACAACGCAAGCATTTGGGTTTTGACTTCTTCACGGTGGGGAGTTTCCAACACCCACTTGGTGAGTCCCTGAGCAGCCTATGGTGCTCCCTGCTTCCTTCCACTCCCAAGTTACAAAGCTGACTGCAGATCTCAGTGTTCACCAACGATATGTCAGTGTGTGTCACTACAAGCTGAAGGACCTCAGAAATCAAAGCAATGTCATAACACACCTGAAATTACCAGAACTCACTGGGAATTTTTCAGGTTATAACACCAAAACCTTAGGCAGCAACAACAAAAATTAGATAAATCAGACTATTCCAAAATATAAAACTTTTGCTCATCAAGGGGCAGCAGCATCAGAGAGAAAAGGCCACCTATGGGATGAGAGACAGTGTCTATATGTCACATAGCTGAGCAGGGTTAGCATCCAGAATGTGCAAAGAATTCCTAAACTCAACAACTAAACACAATTTTAAATGGGCAAAGGACTTGAGCAGGCATTTCTGCAGAAAATATACAAATGGCCAAGGAGAACAGAAAGGTGCTCACATTGCTAATTGTTAAGGAAATGCAAATCCAGACCACAGTAGGCAGCATTTCCAGCCAGTACCATGGTTAACACAAGAAGAAATAGCAAGTGTTGGGAGTGAGAAGGCACAGGCGCTGCCATGAAACACATTATAGTCACCGCTGGCCTAGCAATGTCCCCCGGGATGTGGGCCTAAGAAAGCAGGTCTTCAAGCAGTATCTGCATCCCCACAGCCACTGTCACCCACAGTCACTGAAGTATTACTCACAACAGCCTATTGTTCATCAGTAGACAAAAGGAACATAGAACTTGGTTTATATGTGCTGTGGAATATTACTCAGCCCTAGAGAGGAAAACCACCTGACATAGCCACATCCTCTGCTATCCTAGAAGATAAAATGAAATAAGCCAAATCTAAGGGACAAATACTGCAGTGAGGTCTCTGGGGTTGTCACAAGTCCACAGAGACAGACACATAATGCACTGGGTCCTCAGCGATTCAGACTTGGCATTTGTCCAGTTTGGTGGATGCTGTGTCCACCTTTTAGTGACCTCAGATTGGCCCCAAGGCCAAGACCCATCACATCCCGCCAGTGAAGAAGCAAGCTGTTCACAGTGGCTTGGCCCAGACCCAAAGCCACAGCAGTGGCACTGGTCCACGAGGACTGCAGGAAAGGGGTGGCCCCTTGTGGCACTGATCTCCCCAGGAGTCAGAACTAGGGGCTGGAGGGCCACGTGGCCCTCAGAGTCAGGTGGCCCATGGGAAGAGCACAGACCTGATATAGATGGGCTCCAGTAGGTTCCTGAGCCAAGAAGGCCACTGAGGGCAGACGTGAGCAGGCCACATGCCCTGCATCACCCTGCTGAGGCCCCCACCAAGCCCTGTGTCCCCGTGATCTCCTCTGGGTGTCTTAGGGTGTCCAGTCTCACATGTTAGTCTGCTCTTTACCTGGAGCCAGTTTTGTGTGCAGTGCAATGTACAGGTCCAACTGTGGGCACCCAGTTCTCCCAGCACCATCTGTAAAAGGTGCTTCTCTTCCATCACAGCCTCTCCACACCTCTCAGTGAGAATCAGCTGACCACACATGTGGATTTATTTCTGGATATTCCACTCCATTCTGTTGGGCTGTGTTTCTGTTATTATGCCAGAATCAGACTATTTGGCTTTAGAATTTAATTTTAAATCAGGAAATGTGATGCTTACAACTGTTTTTCTCAGAGTTTAGGCTATTCAGGGTTTTTTGTGGTTCAATGCTCATTTTAGGATCACTTCTTTTATTTCTCTGAAGAATGCCACTATAGTTCTGATAGGAATTTTTTTAAGCCTGCATATTGCTTTGAGGAATATTACAAAGGCCAGCAGAAACACGGAAAAGACACCAGGATTTGAGGAAGATCTATTTACACCGACAGGCACTGATTAGGGTCATTCCCAGAATATCAAGCCCTGACCTCTGGTGGTCCAGGGTTTATGTGAGAGAAGCAAGCAGTAAGTACAGAGGCAGAACAGCTTGTCAACTGGGCATTGGTTTATACAGTGTGCACCACAGTGATCAGCCATTTCTAAGAGGAACAACTGGAACTGCAACGGGAACTGTTACTTGGGTAACTAAGCAACTGAAGTTGCTGGGGGGAGGGCATTTTCTGCTACAATATGATTCTTTTAATAATATTAATTTTTATCCATAAATGCAGGATATCTTTCCATTTATTTGTATTTTTTAAACTTTCTTTCACTAATCTTTTATGGTTTCCAATATACAAATCTTTCACCTCCTCAGTTAAATTACTCCTAAGTGTTTTTATATTATAAATGAATTGTTTTCTTGATTTCTTTTCCAGCTGGGTGGTTGATCATGTATAAAAACGCTAGTAATTTTTGTCTGTTGATTCTGCATCCTGCAGTTTCACTGTGTCCTTTATGATTCTAACAGAATCGAGTCTGTTGTATCTCTGTGGCTTCTTACATACAGGATGTCGTCACTTGCAAGTAGAGATGCCTGCCATTCTCCTTCTGACCTGAGGGTTTCGCTTCCTTTTCCTGCCAGCTGCCCCTGTGCCCAGCTGTGGTGCTGTGACTCAGAGCACCGCAGCAATCTTCTCAGTGTCCTCCGGGCCCTGGAGGAAAAGGTCGCAACTGTCCCAGTGTGGTCAGCTGTCCAATCCGCCTATGTGGCCTCTGTTAGGATGAGGAACTTCCCTCTGATTCCTACACTGTTCAGACTTTCCCTCAAGAAATGACGCTACACTCTGGGGGGTGATTTTCTGCATGGTTAAGATGTCCTGGGCACTTCTCTCGTTCTGGGGCTGTGGGCAGCACAATGCTGACCCACACCTGGGAAACCAGCTGGGCAACCTGGGAGGCCCCTGGGCAGTAATGTCCATCTCCTGAAGTCTTGCTGGCCTCGGCCTGCTGATGCTTTGCTGAGGATTCTCAAACCTACAACCGTCAGCGATCTTGGCCTGTGGTTTTTTTTTCCGGCAGTGCTTTTGACTTGAGGGCCAAGGTCATGCTGGCCTGGAGGGTTCCCTCTTGCTCAATTTTGGGAAGAGTTTAAGAAATATTGGTGTGCCAGGGATACAGCTCAGTGACATAGCACCCACCTGGCAAGCCCATGGCCCTGAGTTCAATTCCCAGTACCAAAAAGAAAGAACAAAAGAAATACTGGTAATCATTCTTTTTTAATGTATGGTAGAATTCAGGCCTAGGCCAGGCTTTTCTTTGGTGGAAGGATTTTTAACTACTTCGTCCATCCTTGCGTTTGTTATGGGTCCATTCAGGCTTCTGTGCCCCCCTAATTCCAGCATTATAGTCTCTGTTTGTCTAGGAATTCACCCAAGCCCCCCAGGTCTCCCAGCGTGCTGACGTGGAGTTGTTTGTCACAGCCCTTTCTGACCTTTCTGTTTCTGTCTGTTGTGATGTCTCTCCACTTTCATACTAGCTTTGTTTGAGTGTTCTTTCTTTTTTTCTCAGTCTAGCCAGGGGTTTGTTGATTTTCTTTGTTTTTACCTTTAAAATATCACTTTCTGTTCTGATCTTTATTATTTCTTTCCTCTGCTAATTTTGGGTTTAGTTTTTCTTTTCCTAAGTTAAGACTTCTGAGCTGTTTTTTGGGGCCATGAATTAGGCTATTTGTTTGGGGCCCTTCTTGTTTTTAACATAAGCACTGATTCCTCTAACTTCCTCAGAAATGCTTTTTCTGCCCCTTCGGGTCTGATGTGTGGTTTTCATTGTAATTTATCCCAAGATGATTTTATGGGGCAAACATTCTTTGCTGTTTTTGTTTTTATTAGCAGGTGCTGCAGTACACAATGACGCCGTCCCTCGTGGGAAGCTGGTGCATGCACGTCACTCGTCTTCCTTCTCCTTACGTCCCCTCCCTCCCTCTCTTTGTCCTCTTCCCTGTGCAAAAGATCTGTCTCCTGCTCCTACAATCTAGCTTTTCTCTTGCTCGCCATTTTAGTCATACCTTGGGTTTCTCCTGTGAGAGAAGCCATGCGGCCTTTAGGCTTGTGCGTCTGATCTATTTCACTTAATGTGATGAGCTCCAGGTACATCCATTTTCCTACAAATGACTCAACTATGTTATATTCTTGACTTCAGTAACAAATACTCTTGATTTAAGTAAATAAAAACATGTTAAGAAGCCAACAGTGACAGGAGTCGTTATCTCTACTTGAGATTTAAGATTTCCCTGAAGTTTGAAGAATGACTTAGAAGCAAATCCTACTCTGCAGGCCTTTGCCCTGTGATTCTGCACTGCCCTCTGTGCCTCCTCAAGGTTAGGCTTTTCAGGGTTCTTGGCCTCCACACCTCCTGTTTGTGGCTTGTGAGTCACTGTCCCCAAGCAGCGTCTCAGGTAGACTCTTCAGAAGGAATGAAAAAGAATGATGCGGGTTACGTGACCAGCGCGCAGACCTCGGGGTCCAGAACCCGACAGGGGCCTCAGGACATGTCTCTTGCTTCCCTTGGAGAGGTCACCTCCAGCAGACTAATGGCTCCTGTCTGGTACTGCTGGCCACACAGTCCTGGGGCTTTGGAATGGGACCTGCCAGCAAGCACCTTACAGCTATGTTTGGGTTCCTCTTTCTGTGTGATGTCAGGAGGTGCTGTAGGCTCCTAGCTGCTGTCATTCAGGTCCTGGTTTCAGGCATGAGGACATTTTCCTAAGGTTTCTGGCTGCTATTCTTGAAGCAGTGGCCCTCAGGAGTCTGAAGGCACGTGTCCCCTCAGGAAGAGCACAGTCCTAGTCCTGGGGTGGGCTAATGGGCATCACAAGAAGCAGAAATGAGACAATGCTCTGGCCCCGTGTCCCCTCAACCCCACCACCTCCAGGGAGGGCTGGCCAGCAGCTCTGGAGGTCAGGGAGAAGCATCCCTTTTGATTGCTTCTTCAACCCCTTGGCTGCTCAGGAGCATGCTGTTTAATCTCTACCTGTCTGTGAGTTGTCCAAGATTCCTCCTGTAACTGAGTCCAGTTGCATGGACACACCTAGGATTCAGTCTTCTTGAAGTTGTTCTACTGGGCTTTAGAAATCCCTGAGCAATGCACCATGGTAAATTCTCTGTGAAGGTGCTCAGCAGCCCTGTCCTGCAGAAGGAGTTGCCCCTGAGGAACATGCAACACCCACTGTTGCATCCAGAACAAGTCTGCCAGCTCCTCAAATTCCTGTGAACTTATGCTCAGTGTAAACCAGAAACACACAGGGCAGGGCACTCATAGCAGTAGGCCCAAGTGTGCGTAAGAGCTCACACACAGTAGAAATGGACTTAGCACACAGCCCAGCAAATGCACTCTTGGGCAGAGAAATAAAAACCTATATACAGGGAGAAATACACACAAGAATGTCCCCAGCAGTTTTTACGACCTGTGAAAAGATTGGATAGCACCCAGCTGCCCTCCACTGGGCCAAGGTTGAGCACCGGGGGTCAAGAAGCTGCACCACAGATGTGCTCTCAGCACAGGGACTCAAGCGACTGTGCCTGGCGGGAAGCAGGCCTTGGAGGGCGACATGCACTTCCATTTGCAAAACATCCTGCAAATAACAAAATTACAGGAATGGTGCACAGATTAGTGGTTTCTGGGGCCTAGAGGAGGAGCCAAGTTCACATCTAGAGGGGGTGGTGTGCGTGTGTGTGCGCACACACGTTGACTCAATGGAGGACACATGGAACCACAGGGCACTGAGAAAGCCCAAGTTCACGAATGTCTCTTTCCCTATGTGCAACAGATGTGTGAGGAGCTCCCCATATATCCCTTCATGGCTTTCTGTGACTCCAAAAGTAGCCCAAAGTAAACCCCTAAGATAACTGCGTGGGGGCAAGGCCATGCCAAGCAGGTGAGAAGTGTGCACAGCTGTTTACCCTTTTACTTTGCACAGAACGTGCTTCCTGCGTGGCCTCAAGTGCATGTGCTATAGATGCGTGGCTGAACTTCAGTGTGGCACGCACCCGGGTAGCCACCATCCCCCAAGAGAAACTCACCCCTGTGGAGATGGTAATGGGATCCCTGACTGCACTGAGGCAGACGCCCTGGCTCCTCCTCAGCGTGCTGCAGGGCCAGAGGTGGCTCCCTAGGGCAACTTTGTTCCTGTCCCGGGCCATGCTCCACACACCAGGCCCTGCTTATTTACCCATTCTCCATTGCTGGCCGTCAGGTCATTTCCGGTGTTTGCACCCAGCCCTCCTGACATGGCAGTGTGGGCCACTTCCTCTGCTTCAGCAGGCACCACCCAGCAGGTGTTCTGAGTGGGCGTCCCGGTTCTCACCTGGAACAAGTGGAGATGTGTGTCGAGTAAGGGCCGAGTCCTCCCTGCCCCGGGCCTCAGAGCACTGCCGTGGTAGCCTGGGTGTCCTCCTGAGTACCCATGTAAACTGCAGGGGATGGCGCGTGGGTTCTTCCTCGCCCCCTGCCCGCACCCTTCCATTCAACACAGTGCTCTGGAGGCACCTTCCTCCCTGCGGAGAGCTTTCCCATTTGTTTCTACAGCTCTGTGCTTTATGTGTAATACAGACAGTGTCCGGCCTCCTCCAGAATAAATGTTAGAGTGGTTTCCCATCCCCTGCTAATGTGCACTGGGCTGCTGTGAGCAGGGTTCTGCGCATGTGCTCCACACACACACGAAGGCTCCTCCTCAGAAGGAGGCGTACCTGGAAGTCAGGAAATAAGGTGGTGCTGCCCAGGGATTTTCACAAACACTCATGATGTGGGTGTTGCTTGCCTGGCTGCACAGTGGACGCACTGCTAGGCATCTTGGCAGGCAGAGCACCGTGGGTCAGGATCAGCTTGCTGGCTTTTCGGGAAAACAACTTTCTCCTTTCCTTGGCCTGCTTTTCTTCTAGCCCATTGGCTCCTTCTTGTTGACTTGTAAGACCCTTTGGAGAAGTCAGCCCATGGTGATGTATCTCTGTGGTGTCTCTTCTTTGCACTTAAAGTGCGGGTCCCTTTGGAGCAGAGCCAGGTGTGGTATGGCACCCAACACAGTGATGGGACACGGTTGCCAGTTGGCCACACACTCAGACTGCCCCCTGCAGTGTCGTCCTTCCTGGTGACTCGAGGGCTGCGTGCCCTGTGTTAATTCCTGCATCAACCGTTTCTCCCCTGCTTCGCCAGCCTCTGTCTGCGCACACCCGGCCCTGCCCTGGTGCCTGGGTCCTCCTGCCCCACATCTTGTCAGGCCAAGGCCCATTCGTCATTCTCAGTTCGGGAATTTTGGCTATTGCTTGCCTTCTCATGAGCTTTGGTGTTAGCGTGGTTGGGAATCACTGTTGGTGATTTCATCGGGGTCGTGTTACCTTTTTCTAGCACAGAGAATTTACACCCTTTGGGCTTGCAGCTCTGTCCCAGGAAGTGTGAGCTTAAGTCTTTTTGTTATAGCTCATTGTTTTAAAGCTTTTCTCACACACTGTCTTTCACTTCTGATTTTATTACTGTTGACACTGCTGCTGTTTACCTTAATCAGCCTTACTGATTATTTCCTTGTGGGCTAAGAAGAGCAAGGCACCTCTGGCCTGCAGTGTGACAGAGCAGAGAGCAGCACACAGAGGCTCTGGAGACACTTGGTGTGGGGCAGGAGGGCAGTGGTGGTGGCCGAGGCAGGAGGAGGCACAGAAGACCAGAGTGGGAAGCTCCTGCTCTGACCACAAGTGGCAAATGCCACAGAGAGCTCCGGCAGTGCTGCAGGTGCTGGGGGGCCGGGCAGCCGACGGCGGTAAGGAGAGCAGGGCCGGTCCTGCACCTTTGACTGCAGCCGGGGCCCTTTTCCCCAACACTGGGCGAAGCCTGGATGCATCGAGGCAGGGGGCTCCTAGGCACTTGATGAGGGGCAGTGAGGTCGGAGTCTCCGAGGGTCCACTCCCTAGAGTCTTTGTCCTCTTGCCTGCCCAGGCCTCTGCCTCCCTTGAGGATGCAGGAATAAGGATGCAGTGCCTGGGTCTCTACAGCCAGCGTCTTTCCTTCCTTCCCTGGCAGAAGGAGCCCTCTAGGGACAGGGATGTGGCCCTGGGATGTGGGGGTTGGGGAGTGCTGGAGAAATGAGTACACTGAGGGGATGCCCAGGCTCACGCAGCCAACTCTGGACGAAGCCAAGCCCTGAAGTGACCATTTGTGCCCCATTCATTTGTGCCCCTGTGTAGAACAAGTCCAGCTCTCCCTCCGGTCCCTTATGAGCTACCTCGAATGCAGGTCCAGGGCAGCCATGGACCTCTCCGAAGTACCACCTGGACCAGCCCTTCAATGCCAGACCCTTGGCCAGCCACAATACGGAGCTGCTTCTGCTCAATCCCCTGGGATAAACAAGGGTCTTGTTCTTTCTTGCACACTTAGGTTTTAGTTGCTGTTTTATCTATGAAGGACATTAGCTTTAAGGTATGTAGATCTAGCTAGAATACCTCAAAAAACATACCTGAGGACCAAAACAGCAAAAGCAAAGCAGATGTGGAATTGCTTTAGATGAACAGAAGCTGAGGTCCCTCACAACCTCATGAGCTATGTGATTTTGAAGCCTCTCCAAAGGATATTTGGGGGGCAACAGGGGACCTCTGCTCATGGCTCAGGTTGGGGCTCCAGGCTGGTGGTGGCATTGTGGCCACAGGGAGGGTGTTGGAGGACGTCCTCAGCATGGACAGCACAGGACAGTCAGGGTCAGGAGTCTGCAGGCTCCTGTCCAGTGCTTCATCGAAAGCAGAAGCAGCAGGATGCACATGCAGGCTCTGCGCGCCCGTGGAGAGAGAACACAGCCAGGAAGACAGTAACAGAGGCTGGACAGTGTCCGCTCCTTATCCTTACGGTTGTTCTGCAGGTTGGAAAGTTTCATAATAACACACGAGGCAAGATAATGTAAAATGCTTCAGGGTAGTTATGCCCCTAGTGACTATTATTTTATTGCACCATGTGCCTGGGGAGGGCCAGAAATCCAGGCACAAGTCCCTACTGGCCCTGGGGCAGGTGAAATTGTCCTTTCTGCCCTGGCAGAAGCTGCGGCCACCACTGTCCTCACCCCAGGGGGTGATGCAGAGCCCCTCAGCCACACCGGCCAAGGTGCTCGAGCTCAGGACCTGGACGTCCAGCCTTGCCACCTTCCCAGTTTCACCCAACCCTAGAGTTTCTTACCACCTCGCCTGACCCTAGCTTCACCCGGAGCCGAGGGGGAGGGGCAGAGGCTCTCTTTGGTCTCTGTGCCAACTCTCCTCCTGCTCCCTGGGTCCTGGTTGGAAGAGCCGCAGTCTCCTAGCAGCCTCTTCTGGGAAGCCTTGGGGATACCTGGCACCCGGAGGCCCTGTCATATATTCTTGGGGTGCCAGGGCCTCACTCCCCCTGTTCTCCACCATGGGACGGAAGCTCTGGCTCCTTCAGCTGAGCTCTCCCCGCACCTCCGTTCGGATAGGCACCATGGATCCAGGGAAGACTCCATGAGGGTTCCGCCCCAGTCAATCCGGGCCCTCCCAGCCCCATGATAGCAGCTGCTCTGCAAGCTCTGCCACCAGCCCACTCCCCAGCCCATGTCCCCAGTGTCCCCAGTCTGCCATGGTTCTGAAGAGAGGGAAGGGGGTGTGGCCAGTCCTTCCAGGAGGTCAGGGAAGGCTTTCTAGAAGGTAGTGTTTCAGATAAGGCCTTGCCAGGGCTTTGCCCAGTGGAAAACAGGGCAGGCACGGGGCAGGCCACGTTGCAGCTGCCACACATATGCAGCACAGGGTGCCATCACCACAGAGAGCCCGGACATAGGCAGGACCCTTCACCCATGGCTCTGAGATACAGAGAGCACTGAGTCCCGCAGTGTGTGCAAGTCCACAGAGACGTAAGAAAAGAGCATGGTGCTTGGTCCCCACACCTGCATCGCGCAGGCACAGTCCACTGTTCCATGGGGACAGGCAGGAGGAGGGCCCCAGGACTGGAGGAGACATCCCAGGAGAGAAAGATGCACAGAAAGCAGGACCTCGAGAGTCACCCAAGTGTGAGATTCGTCACCCACGCAGGGCACAGCTTGGCGTGGACAGCAGGATTAATTAGTCAGACACTTCTCCGAGCAGCCTGGACATCACCCCCACCACTAGCTGTTCATGTCCACACTGAGCACAGTCTGCTGGCCCAGCCCGCCCGGGTGTCCCTCCCTCAGAGATGTCACAGTGAGCAAGACCCAGAAGAGACTGCAGAGCAGGGGTCAGTCGGGCAGAGACCCACAGGGGGTAGAAGCCACATCAGAGAGGCCGGCATGGTTGAGAGGACAGTGAGGAGCTTGTGTGCCAACACAGTGAGGGGCCAGAGAAGACAGAGGGGACAAAGGGAGAGGGGACAGAGTTAAAGGCCAGGGGCCACTGGATACCTGCCACTGCCCTACAGCTGGGCAGCCTGGGGGTCACTCAGACACCTCATCCCAAGGCTTGCACACCCCCAGCGAATCCACATCAGAGGTGCCTGCCGAGCACAGAAGCCTCACTCACCCTGGACGAGCTGCTCACCACAGAAGAAGCCCAGAGGACCAGGGAGGGAGGTCCATTCCCTTGAAAAAGCACAGGAAAGGGATGCGTTTGAAGGTGGTTTTGCCAGGTGACAAGAAGCCCCTCATTTCCCTCTCAAAGAGAATAGTTTGGGGGAAAGTGTGTGACAGTGAGAGGCCCTGGGTTGCCTGTGGGACTTCAGTAAAGGTGGCTCAGGACCCACAGAGTGTAGCCGATGTAGGGATGGGGCTGGACCAGAGCCCTCACCTCCCCTGCAGACACTGCCACTCACGTCCCCGCCCACCAGGACCCACAGCCCACAGCTCTGTGCAGTTCTGCTCCACCGTGCCAGGCCCCTGAAATCTGGACAAGGGGCCTGTCCCCAGGGCATCTGGCTCTGTGGCAGCCAGTGCAGGATGAGAGCTGGAAGCAAACCGTGTCCTACCTGGATGTCAGCTAGAAGGGCAAGTGCATGTCAAGATATGGACCTGCTAAGCCACATGGAAGGGGACAGCTCCTCCAGGTCCTCCTAGGCAAGCCTGGAGATGATGCCACTGGCTCCGTGCTGGGGGGTGTGGCAGGGCCAGGGAGAGCGGGATGGCACAGGAGGAGGGTACAGAGGCTCCTCCTTCCACACAGAGTCACAGCCTCCCGCCCCCAGACTGTGGTGGATGCAGCTGCTGGAGGTGCACTGTTGTGAGAGGCTCCTAGTTCGGTGGTGCTAGAATTTCCCATTTCTGAAGCTTCAACCCTCCCCGTGACACACAAACATATCCACCCTCCTCTAGGAGAAATATTTTATTTTGTCATGTGGGGTAGATTTCTATGCCTGTCACCAAGGGCCTCATTCCCAAGGAGACAATATGATTGACATATTTTCACACCCACAGAGTTTCAAATGAAGTCGAAGTCCAAGTGGAATGCCAAGCTGCTGAGCTGCACAGCCAAAATCAATGCAGGCCCCCGCTGCCCGCTCTGCTTTCGCTGTGCCCTGTGGGGGAAGCAGCCAGGTCTCCACCTCACGCTGGGTTATTGGCAGTCCAGAGAATGTTGCCTGTGCCTCGAGGGTCCCGTGCTGCCTCTGCTCACCGGTCTGGCTGGAGGGAGTGGGAAATCGATAACGGAGGCAGGAACTCTTCTAATGAGGCAAGGGAAGAGCAGCCTCAGATCTTCAGACGCCAGCCTGCAGGCTGGGACTGGGACCCTCCCAAGGGAGGCCGCTTGTCCCCTCGGTCCTTGTCCCCTCAGTCCCAGGTGCAGCTCCTAGCCACATCTGTATGAGGTTCATGGATCAAGGGCAGCAGGAAATGAAGGCCATTAAGTCCTCCCAGGGCCCTGCCAGGGGCAAAGTGGCAGGTGAAGAGCTATGGCTGCTCAACTCTTCTGACTCTGTGGCTTTGCAAAGCAAGTGTCTGAGACCCCTGGCAAGTCTGAAAGGCCAGTGTCTGTGCATGCTCAGAGCTCCACATCAGTGTTCCAGGAAGAGCAAAGGAAGGAGGAAGCCTGTCACCCAAGGTGGTAGCTGCACTGAGGACACTTTAGCAACACGGACAGAAGCCACTGCGGGGTCCAGTGGGAGCTGGGAGGCTTCGACAGCAGAGCTGGAGACACAGTAGCTGGTGAGACCTTCAGCTTCTGGAACCTGGAAGAGCCACCCCACCAACAGCCTTTGTCCCAATCACAAAGATGGAGAGCAGGAGTCCCAGAACTGCTGGGTGGGTTCCAGGGCACACAGTCTGGGTCAGGGAGCTGCCCCTACTCTGCGCCACCTAACCTGGGGCTGAGGGCCACCCATGCCCGCTGCAAACTCTGCTTCGCAGCCCTGATGACAGGCGCGGGAACAAGGCTGCAGGGGTTGGGGGGCAGCTCTGGGCAGCAGGACTGGCCACTCGTGCAGAGCCAGATGGCTGTGGCCTCACCTCCGCCTCAGAGTCTCCAAGGAGGAAGGGGCCCAGGGTCAGGGTCAAGAGATGGACCTCATGGCTGACTGGGGTGAGAGCCCCTCCTGCTGTGCCCCGCCCCAAAACAATGCAACAACGCCTTGCAGTATGGAGCTGAGTTAGCACAGCTCATGTTAGGGACCCACACATTGCCCTGCGGCCTCAAGGCCTCCACTGTGAGCACTTGTTTACTTTGACCCCACAAGACTTCGGATGAAGATGAAAGGGTAACTCATTTCCACCTCCTGACCCTAGCAACTGTCACCGCTGCTCTGGCCCACAGCCCAGGCCACACGGGCCCTGGAATTACTCCCTCCCCAGCACTGCACAGCCTAGCCAAACTCAGCCTCAACTGTTCCCACCTTTTAGGAGCAGTTGCAGCGGCCCGTGCCGCCCTTCTGCACCACCTCTGCCTTCCTCTGGGCCACTCCCCACAGCTCAGCAAAGAGCACTGCCTCCGTGGTTCTTGCAGGCGCTCTCCCCTGAGCTGGTGCAGACGACCACAAAAGGGCCAGGCCACGGGACAGAGCAAACCACCCCCTGTGACAACTTCAGCCAGACCAAGACCCAGGGGCTGCATGCAGCAGTCTTCCCTTGGGGCCAGCTGAGCTCTCTGACAGTGGGCTGTGTGCTGGGTTCCCCTTTGTGTTGCCCAGTACAATGGTGGAGAGACTTGCACATGCTGAGGCCCAGGGCGGTGGTGTCTTTCTGCCGTATGCTGCTGCGTGAGTGCTCAGCTTCCAGCAGAATCCAAGGGTTTCAGTACTGGCTGTTGACCCATTACGGAGTCAGAACGATGTCTAAGAGAAGCTTTCCTCAGAATAACAGGTTCCACCTCTGAATGTGAGCTATGGCTGCTGCCGATTTCCCCAATTCAGTCATCATTTCAACTTGGATTTAAGGAGAATGCATCACACGTAGGGGATAATCTTTGGCCAACACAGCAGTGGGCAGGGAAGAATCAAGACCTAGTCTGTGGGATCCAACCTGTGAGCCCCATTTTTAGATTCAGACCCCTCATCTGTAGCTAATCGCTCAGAACTGATGGGGCATATTTATGCCACAGGCTTCCCGGAAGGAAACTTCAGGTCCTGCACCTAAATGACTTTGATATGCAGCTGACATTGTCCTGGTGCAAACTGAACCCCATTAAGTAGAAGAAAGTACAGGAGGCCTCCAGTACCCCATGCCACACTGCTACCTGCCCTGCACACCTGAAGCAAATGTGGGGGTGAGGGTGGGCATAAAGCCTGTTCTTATAATTGTGTAAAATCAGACACAACAAAGAGGTTAGAAGAGAACAGAACTATGTTTAATTTTCCCTCTCCTCCAATTTTCTTTAATGTTATTATATTACTAATTTTTGTTAAAGTAGATTGCAAAACTTGCAGAGTTCTACCTGTCTTAGTTACTCATCACTGAGACACAACACCCAACACCCACAGCTCTAAGCAGGAGAACTTTATTTTGGCCCACAGTCTGTCGAGGTTTCAGCCTGGGATTGGCTCCAAGGGCAGCAAGGCAGAGAGGCCCGGCTGAGGAGAAACAGCCTGTGGCATGGTTTGCAGGAAACAGAGGGAGATTGCGGGAGGAGGAGGGAGACAGACCCGGCCAGGCCACGCCCCTAGCAACCACCTCCTCCACCAGGCTCCACCTACCAACATCACAGTCAGCTAGAAGCTCATTGGTGGACCAGTCCACTATGAGCATCACACCCCCATGAGACCCCTCCCAGCCCCACCTGTGATGTGTGAGGCTCTGGGGACATCAGGTAGAGTAGACTAGGCCAAGAAGGTTTTGAGTTTGGCTAACCATATTATTTCCTCAGGACTCTTACAATGCCCATTTCTACCAACACCTTGATGAAGGCCAGGCCTGTAGGTGCTCCCAACATCAAAGATATTATTGGCCACTGTGACTGAGAGTGACATCCCCTGAGAGACTGTGCCCTCCATGCCAGCCCTGCCTGGGATCACTGTTCCATAGTAGGAGGCATCCTCCTTTCAGTCCCCTGGAAGGTGGATCTATTTCTGGTTCCCAGCAGGGACTGTGCCCATTTCCGAATTTTCTTTTCTTTAGTCCACTGGGAATGGGTTTGATTTCTTGAATCTATTCTTGGATATTCTGGAAACTGTCAGCCATTACCTTTTAATGATTTCATCTCCCCTTCTTCTGGCTTTCGGACTCCAGCTGAGCGCACGTTAGATGTCTCACTGTGTAAACTGGGGCTCTCACCCAAGCTGCTCTTTGCCTTTTGTCTCTCTGTGATGCATTTTGGACACACTTGTGAACTATCTCCAGATCATTAATTCTTTCTTTAGTTGTATCCAATCTAGCCTTAAGCCTATCCAATGAACCTATCTAAGCCTATTTTATTGTTTTTTTTTTCTTGTGAATTTAACAAATTTTTCCCCAGTACTGGAGATTGAACCCAGGACTTTCACACTGAAAGCCTTTTCACATCTCCAACCTTTTTGATGGTCAGTTGATTGAAGCAGGGTGTTGTTAGTCCCTATTTGGTCCTGGGTTTGAGCAAAAACACAGATCTTTATTAAAGGGTTACTGACAAGGAACAGGTGGCTGGCTCCTGTCCCTCTCCCTGACAGGGCAGTGAGGGGATTTATTGGAAGGGAGATGTCACAGCCGCATGGTGCTGGGGTGATGAGAAGGGGGCAGTCTAGGGCTCTTACGGGAGGTGTGAACTGTCATCATGCTTTCCCCCCATGTGTGCATGTTCCTTCTCAGACAGTCTTATTCTGCCCAGGGCACGCTGACCTCGTGAGGTCTCAAGGTCTTTGGCTGGGTGAAGAGGAGAGAGCCCTGGATCTGATCGACTGGCAACAGCCAGTCTTCAGCTGGTTCCTGGCAGGTTCTGGGGATCCCTGCAAAGTAACCTCTAAGCACTTCACTGCCTAGTTGATTTATAGGCTGGTTTGTAGCCAGTTTCATGTTGATGTTTTAAAATAGTGATTTATTTATTTTACATATGCCCAGCTTCTTGGGCAATCCATGATGGGAGAGTTCTTACAAACTGCCTTGTGTGCTGTTCCTGGAAGTGGCTGGTCCCTGGATGAGAAACTCAAGTGTAGATGAAGCTGTACTCATAGATTTTAATTTAGAAAAAAAAACCCAAAGTCCTTTAAAAATTTTCCAAGTGACAGCGTTTCATAGGTATTAACCTATTTAATGCACACAGCAACTACTCCACATGTTACACTGTTCTCTGCACTGAAGAGATGGCGCCCCAGAGACACAGAATAACTAAGAAGAACACAACAGTCAAGGGCAAAGGTATCGTTTTAGTCACTTTTTCATCCTGAGTGCGATGCCCAGACCCACAGCCTGGAGGACAGCTTCATTTGGCTCACAGTTTCAGAAGTCTCTGGCCTTGACTGGGTGGCCAGCTCCTCAGAGAGGAGCAGGGGAGGGGTGCACCTCCCAGGCCAGGCCCCAGGGGCCCCTCTTCGCACAGCCTCCACCTCCCAGCAGGACATTGTAAGATGCAGCCTATGATGCATGAGTCCACAGAGGAGCTCAGCACCCGCGACCCATTCATCACATCTGAGCACTTGCGAGTTGGGGGAGACACTCTGGATCTCAACCACCGCAACAGTGGCTTGCACCCCAGCCTTGCTAACCTCAAGCCACTTCCTCTTCTGCATCAGAGACAGGACTGAAGACTGATATTTTAATCACTGCTTTGCACACGAGCAGAAAAGAGTTCTTCCGGAGCTGGGGGACAACCAGGAGCAACCAAGAAGCCCATAGATAAAATCTGCTTTCCCTGCATATTCTGTACAAATTACTTCAGCCCCAAAACTTGACAGTTTCTAAATAATTGCTTAAGAAATCCAGAGAGAAGAGGTAAAATTAATTTAGAGGCTCATTGCCCCAGTGGTAGCTACAACTCCCAGTTCTCTGCTTCCTAGCACATAACAGCATCCATGGCTACTTATTCCATTTCAATTTTCTTTTACTCTCCATCATGTCTGAATGACAGGATAGCCTAAATGTCTATTTATTTTAGGACATATATAGGAATGAAAATGGGTTAACTTCTTTTAAATCAGAGAAACTAGTTTATATTTTAGCAAGGATAGACATAAGAAGTAACTAGACATTCAATAGTTAAGTGTTTGCATGCTAAGCTAAGATTTAAAGGCGTCTGACCCCACAGTAAGCCATGAATTATCTTCCACAGTGGGCTTGGGAGGTCATAATGCATTTCTATCCTTACTTGAAAACATAAAACACTTGATCTATTTTGTGTCAAACACATATTCTAGAAATGTGTCAAACAATAATTTAAAATTCTGATTCACTTCTGTTTGGGGACTCATCACACAAACCTGCCACAGGGCACCATCCGCACTGTTTGCTCTAAAGCTATGGCTGTCGGCCTGAGAGGATGATCAGGCACACCTGCAAATCTCCCAAGAGCAGCACACCCTGAGACCTGTCACCGTGCAGCCATGGTGGGCTGGGGAGAGACTGCGCCCCCATACCACCTGGCTGAGCACTTCATCTTCAGGATGTAAGGCTCAGAAACGTAGCCCTCAAATAACACAGAAAAGACACTCAGAAAATCCAGCAATTGGCCCAATAAAAAGGAATGTTCAGTCATATTCCAATTATTTTAAAATCCAAGTAAGTTTGTACATGTGAGCTAGATAAGACTTTTAGTTCAGCATTGTTCTTTTAATATTACTTCCTATCCCCGTAACTGACTATCCAGCTGGCACATAGAAGACATCTTCCAGATTTTGTTCTGATATATGCAGAGCTTCATTTGTTTAGTTCCCATGGGTAGCTGGAAGAAGGGTGGAGAAAACAGCCTCAAAGAAAGCTCTTGATGTGCCACATCAGTGCATTGAGACTGAGGTGTGTGTGTGTGTGGACACGTGTCTATGTTTGTATCTCCTAGCCTATGCAGATGGTAAAACAAAATAATGTGCCCACTTTAAGCACCAAAGAAACATGAGAAAACAACAGGGCAAATAGGCGGGGGACTATCCTCAGCATGGCCCAGTGCCCAGCCTTCCTCCCTCAGTCCAAAGAAACAGCTGAGTGGCCCTGCCCTGAGAGCCTTGCAGCAATGGACACTAGCAGGGACTGCACCTGGGCCCAAGGGTACAGCCTGGCCCCAAATGGCCCATAGATCCTGAGGCACACCCCGCACCCCAGGGTTGCCACATTGCACCTGCCCAAGTCTAACAGAATGGCTCACCCTGTGTACCCTATGGAAACTTCTGACCCACAACCTCATAGGCTATGTCCAGAACCACCTGCAAATCCACCCAAATAAGGGAGCTGTTCGAGCAATCCCACAACACCTGCAGCCTCAGATACTAGGACTGCCACTGAGATCACCTGCATTGATGATGGCCGAAGAACCTGCATAGAGACCATGCCACTGCACCTACCTGAAGCAGAGCCACGTGGCCGGCTCAGTGGACATCCTGAAACACATCACCAGGAGAAGCTCTCTGCACAGATCCAGTCTATGAAATTGATAGAAGCAAATGACCTGGCAGATGAATGAATACCACACAGATAGAAGAAACATGAAAAGGCAAGGTGACGTGAAGCCTTCAAAGGAAGCAGTAACTACCCAGCAATAGGCACCAAAGAAATTTCCTGAAAAACAATTCAAACTAATGATTTTAAGGAAGTTCAGTGAAATACAGGACAATGTAGACAGTTCCATAAAGTTAGAAAATCAGTTCCTGATTTCAATGAGAAAATTCAGCAATCACAGAAAAAAATCCAACCAAAATCTTGGAGCTAAAGAGCTCAATGAATAAAATACAGCTGAGAAACTCAACAACAGGCTAGATCAAGCAGAGGGATTTCTGAGCTTAAAAACACGTCTTTCAAAATAACTCACTCAGACCAAAACATAATCAAAGAAAAAAAAAGTAAAAGAATGAAAAAAACCTATGAGACTTTTGAGATATAATTGAATAAACAAACTTTTATACTGTTGGTGTTCCAGGAAGATGAAGATAAGTCTTAGAAAATCTATAACTTATTTAAAAAAATAGTATTTAGAAACTTTCCAAACTCTATAATATAGGCATCTACATCCAAGAAGCTCAAAGGATCTCAACCAGACTGGGCAAAATAAAGTCCACTGTGAGGCAGTCAAGCTCTCAAAAGTGCAAGACAAAGACAGAATTCTAAAAACAAGAGGAAAGCATCAAATTACATGTATGAGAATCCCCATTAGAATAACAACAAATTTCTCAGCAGCAACCTTCAGGCTATGAGGGAATGGGATGGTACATCCAAGTCCTGAAAGGAAAATAAATAATGATAACCAAAATGATATACTCTGCAAAGCTATCTTTAAGAAGAAAATAAGAAATGAAGACCTCAAAAAATACATAAAAACTGAAGGAATACATCACCACTAGCCTTAGGAGAAATGCTTAAGGGAGTCCTACACCTAGAAGCAAAAGGACAATAGCCACCTTCATGAAAACACATGAAAGTACAGAACTCATTGGTCGAGCAGATAAAAGAGAAAATAATCAAACTTTATCAATACAGAAAACCACCAAACCTCAAAGATAAACAATAAGAGAGAAATGCAGAAACAAAGATATATAAAGCAACTACCGAAAATTAACAAATGACACAAGTAAACCTTTAAATATAAGTAGATCAGCTTTCTAATTAAAATATTTAGACTGGTTGCATTGATTTAAAAAATAGAAAACAATAGAAACAAGACATGCTTCTGTCTTAGTTCCTTTTCTTGCTGCAGAGACGAAATATCCACCACCCACAGTTAAAGGAGGAAAAATTTACATGGCTTACAGTGTGTAGAAGTTTCAATCCCTAGTCAGCTGGCTCCAAGGCAGTGCGGTATAGCAGAGGAGAACAGTTTGTGGTGGGCAGAAGGTAGCAAGGGGTTTTGACAGCATCTTTCTGCCCCTTTTTATCTTATCTAGACTACTCAGGTTGGGCAGCACTCACACCCTCAACCCCAGTGCCTTTGGCCCTACCACTGCACAATAAAATCAATGTCAGTCACACACTCTAAATCCAGCCACCTCTGAAAAATCCCCACCTATGACCTCACGAGGCTTTGGTGAACATCTGGACACATATGTAACAACCTCCTTCATGGAAGTCGCTTCACTGACAAAGACATACATAGAGGGAAAATGAAAGTTTGGGAAAGATAACGCTACACAAATGAAAATCAAAAGCAAGTACAAGCAGTTATACTTACATCAGATAAAATAGACTTTAAGTAAAAACCTGTAAAAAAAAAAAAAGCCAAAGAAGGTTACTATATGCTGAATGATTAAGAGATCAATTTAATAATATATGTATCTCCCCAATGCTGGAATATTCAATTGCATAGGGAAAACATTATCAAATCTAAAGGGAGAGATCAACTCTAATGCAATAACAGTTATGGAACTTCAGCACCCAGCTTTTACCAATGAACAGCTCATTAAGACACACAAATCAACAAAGAAATACAAATGTTATAGTGTACTACACCGACATTTATAGAGCATTTTGCCCTAACGCTGCAGAATATTCATTCTTCTCACCAGCTCCTAGAACAGCCTCCGGAATGACCCACAGGTTAGGGTGTAAAATAAACATCAACAGATTCAAAAACCTGAAATCATAGCATGTATCTTCTCTGATCACAATGGAGTAAAAATGGAAATCTACAAGAAGGACTTTGGAAATTGCATAAATATGCGGTAATTAAACTGTGTGCTTGTGAACAACCAATGAGTCAATGACAAAATCAAAAGGGAAATTTTAAAAATATCTTGAAACAAATGACACAGAAATGGATTAAATGAAAACCTACTGGATACAACAAAAAACCGCACTAAGAGAATTTTATAACAATAAGTAGCTACATTTAAAAAAAATACAGAAAGAGCTTAAATACACAATTTAATGAAGCAACTCAAGAAATTAGGCAGGAAAATCCAGGTGTGTTAGCACACATCTGTAATTCCAGCACTTGGGTGGCTGAGGCAGAAAGATCACTGTGAGTTTGAGATCTGTCTGGGCTACATAGTGAGTTCAAAGCATAGCTGGATCACATAGGGAGACCCTGTCTCTATAAACCAGAGAGAGACAGAGACAGAGACAGAGAGCAGGGCCAGGTAAAAACATACTAAATCTGAAATCAGTGGAAGAAATGGATTAACAATGATCAGAGCAGAAATAAAGTTAAAACAATAGACTAAAAAATTAAATATCAGTGAACTGAAGAGTAGTTTTTCTAAAAGTTAAACAAAATCGACAACTTTTACCTACACGAACCAAGGGAAAAAAGAAACAGAGCAAGAACACTATCATGAAGTTGGAGCTGAAATCGGTAGCACAGAAATGCAAAGCACCACTAGGGCCTCTTGTGAAGGACTCCAACAAATTGAGAAACTTAGCAGATGCACACAGAGCTATGTGTAAACTACCAAACTGGACACTGATGCCCTGGGAGGCCTGACTAGATCAGTGATGAGGAGGAGACTGAGCCAGCAACTGAAACGTTTCCCAACAGAGAAAAGAATCAGATGGCTTCACTGCTGAATTTTACCAAGCTTTCAAGAAAGAACTTGCACTAATTTTTCTCAAAATATTCCAATATTTCCAAAAAATTGCAATATTTGAAAAGAAGAAACCCTTGTGAAGCCATCCTATGAAGCCAACATTACCCTAATAATACCAGAGAAGGACACACCTGAAAAAGAAAACTATGCCCAAGTGCAGAAGCACCTTCTACGTGCCCATCTAGTACTTGGGAGGCTGAGACAGGAGGATTCCTTAAGTCCAGGAATTTGAGTCCAGCATGGGAATATATTGAGACCCTCAAAAAATAAAAGACAGGAAAGAAAGAAGAAGAGGAAGGAAAGGGGGAATAGAATCCACACACTAATACCCCTGATTGGATATAGATGCAAAAATTCTCAACAAAGTACAACACCAGTAAACTGAATCCTACCAAAAATTTTATCCATTATGACCAAATAGAATGTATCCTAAGGATGCAATGATGATTCAGCATATGTTAATTGACAAATATAAAATATCACATCAATAGAGGAAGGAAAATACCATATCATCCTTTTAATACATGCAGAAAAAGCTTTCAGTGAAATTCAACATCCCTTGGTGAAAAAAGAACCCCATCAAATTAAGTATAGATGGAATTTACTCCAACACAAAGAAAGCTGTTGGTGACAATCCCACAGCCAACATGCACATAGGAGACACAGAAGCACTCCTCTAACATCTTGAATGAGACAAGGACAGCCACAGCCATAACTCTAATGCTACGCAGTGCTGGGCTCCTAGCCAGGGAAATTAGATAGGAAAGATATACAAGGATCCATGTTGGAAAGGAGGAAGTCATATCACCCCTGTTTGCAGGCAACCAATGTGATTTTTTAAACATGATTTTTATATAGAGAAAAATCCATCAGAAAACTGTTAGAGTGAATGAGTTAATTCAGTAAAATTGCAGAATATGAAATCAACATACATGCCAAAATTGGTAGCAATTTATACATCAGTAATGAACTTCATAAAAAAATACAGGAAAACAACCTCACTTCTGATAGCTATAAAATAATACTTATTATTAATTATAATTATAACCAAGAGAGTGATTGCTATGCTAAATACTACAAAGCAGTAATAAAAGAAACTGAAAGAAGCATACATGAAAAACTGAAAAGGGGCCGGGCGTGGTGGGACACACCTGTAATCCCAGCTCTTGAAGGCTGAGGCAGGAGGATTGCTGCAAGTTCGAGACCAGCCTGGGCTATAAAGTGAGTTCAAGGCCAGCCTGAACTGCATATCAAGACCCTGCCTCAAAAAGACCAAAAAAAAAAAAAAAAACCAGACAAAACATAAATGAAAAGGATCCCATGTTCATGAACTAGAAGAAATATTAGTTAAAATGTTCATACTACCAAGAATAATTTAGAGATTTAATGCAATCCCCATTGAATACTGATGACACTCTTCACAGAAACAGAACAGCAGTCATAAAACATATACATAGAGCTATGGAACACACCAAATAACCGAAGCAATCTTGAGTTGGAGGCATCAAAGCAAGACTCAGAACAGCCTGGTAATGGCATGAAAACCAGCACCTATCCCACCGTGACAGGAGAGAGAGCCCCGAGGTAAACCCACACACCCACAGCCAACTGGTCTCTGACAAAGGAGTGGGAAGGAAAGTGCTTCAATAAAAGGAGCTGGGAAAACCTGAGGTCCACACGCAGAGAGCTCAGGCTTGAGCCCTCGCCCACCAAGCCCAGAGGTCAAAGCTCTAATGCAAGACCTGAGACTGTGACACTGCTGGCAGGATGCAGAGGGAGACAGTGAAGACATCAGTGTTGGCAGCAACTTCTCGGTTATGACCCCAGAAACACAGGCAGTGGTAGACCAAAGAGGTCATAACAATCTAAGATGAACTAAGAGGCTTCCGTACCACTACAGGGTGGGGGGGTCACCCCCGGGACGGAGAGAAGGTCTGCACCCATACACTGGACAAGGGGTCGAAAGCCTCAATCTATAAGGAGCTCACAGAACTCAACATCCAAAAAACTCCTGATCCAATTCTAAAATGATCTCGGTAGGAATATTGTTCAGCTATGAAGGAATGGAGTCCCTTCATTTGCGGCAGCACAGACGGACGGGAGGACACCAGGGATGGGGGCCCAGGGAGGAACTCATTCAGTTTAACAGCGGAGATTCATTTGCAACATGAATCAAATGTGAAAGAGCCAGGCACAGAAAGATAAATGCTGAAAGCGACAGTTTTGATTTTATGGGGGGAGTGAGCAGAACAGTGGTCACTAAGCCCTGGGGAGGGCTGGGACCCAGAGGGGATGAAGGAGGCCGGGCAGCAGGCACCAAGAGGCAGTCAACAGGAGGAGCAAGTCTGGAGTCCATGCCCAGCGAGGCCACTGCTGTTCACAGTCGTTTAGTACATAAGTTATACAGAATGAGAAGGGAAGTGTTCAAAGTTCCCTTAGAGAAAGAAATGATAAATGTTTAAGAAAACAGAATGCTAATTACCCCGATTTGATCATTATACATTGTGCATGTTGTCAAATATCACACTGTTTTTCGTACATATGAGCAATTTTTACAATAAAATAATTTTGAATGAAAACAGTCCTCAGAGATAATATGATAATCAGTGTTAACGAATATATCTCTTTACCCAAGTGCTAAATGCAGCGACCCAGCATGCTTCCTTCTGTCCCAGGCTGTGATGCGCTGTAAGTGCAGGAACTCAGCCAAAAGAGGCAGAGGGGAGGAGAGGACAAGCAGGAGGCCAGAGTCTGCACCAGTGTCCTCTTGTTGCCTTTTCTGTTCCCAGAAGTGATGTGTCTTCATTTGTATGGAAAGGTCCGAAGCCACAGTACTCAGCTCTAATGTCTTTCCCGTGAATTGGTATGAATAGAAATTATTTCAAACACTGTTAGACAGCAATATATAAGATAACATTTGATTCATGTTGCAAACTAATCGCCGCTGTTAAAACGAATGAGTTCCTCCCTGGGCCCCCATCCCTGGTCTTAATGCTGCAGAGGACTCTGGGAATGCTGGGGCAGGGAGACACAGGAGCCCCAAGCACAGCTGGGTGGGCCACCTGGCCCTACTAAGGAACAGTAACTCCATAAGGGAACTCGCCTCCGACTAAGAAGTTAAAAGGCATTTTGCCGTCGAGAAATTTGGTAAAATTGAGTTAAAACTCACCTTTGGCAAAAGATTCTGAAGGTGCACAAACTCCCACCGCTTCTGTTCACTTAGGGGGAAACTATCATTCCAGTGTCCTCGGGTTCAGTCCCGTTCCCATGCTGCTTTATTTGTAAATTAGCTATTTGTTAGAATTAGCGAGGCTGAGCATGGCCCTAGGTTTCTATTAGCACACTAGCTCTGATGGTGCAGATTTACTTTTAAAGGCATAGTTAGCTCTCAGGTAAACAGTGGGAGGAGTGCCAGCAATTCCTGGCCTGCTGCTCCTCTCCTCCTGGGACCTTGGGGCTCCTTTTGACATCCTTGCCTGATGACAGCAGCTTTCCAGTTTCTCGAGCCGCACAGGGCTGCGGCTGTGACCTCTGCTTGCCGAGTGTGGCCCAACCGTCCCTTCCACCTCTCTGGAAGGGTCCTTTGTTTCTCTCACTAGTCCCGACAGCGCTGTTGCTTCTACATCGTGTTGGTAGGTTCTTGTTCTCCGATCCCTTTTCTCATGAGCTAATGCCTCTGCACATGTGGTTTTTTCTTCTGGCTAATTTCAAGATTTTCCCTTTTTGTTTTCTGACCTTTCACCATAACTAGCTAAGTGTTACTGTCTTTATATTTCATGTGCTTTTGCTTAGACTTTCATTAGGTTTTTGGAACTGTATGTCCCTTTGCATCAAATTAGGCAAGTATCTGGCCATTATGTTCTTAAAAACAGAACAAAACTTATGTGCCAGAATCACCTGATTCTCCTTATGGGCTGCCTACAAGGTATATATGTCGGCATCTGGTATTACCCAGAGGTCCCTGTGGCTCTGCTCAGTTGTCCTCAGATTTTCTCTGTTCTTCAGATTAGATTTCTTTCCATGTCTCCAGTCGCTCACCCTTGCTTTGACGGCCTGCTCTTGTGCCTGTCAAGTGGCTTCTCGCTGCAGCTGTGCCTTGACTTCCGCCAGCTCCGTATCACTTCCATCTCTTTGTTCAGATCCCCAACCAATCTGTCCACTTGCCAAGACCGTGGTTCCCTTCAATTCTTTGAACATGTTATAAAAGATGGCTTAAAAGCTCTGCCCAGTGAAACATCTGGGCCATCTCTGAGGGGTTTCCATGGACAGCTCTTCTCCCCACTATGGACCTCACTTCCATGTTTCTCAATACAGCTGGTGAATTTTTCTCAACTAGACCCTGGACCTTGGGATGTGTTGTGGAGACCACTGGCTCTGTGAGCCTCCTCTATCCCATGCTGACTGCTGTGGGAGCAGAGAGCTCAGTTACAGAGTGGCCAGCGTGAGTGTGGGCAGTGCACCCAAGAGGCCACTCTAACCTGGCCAGACTCGGTGTCCATCCCGCTGGGTGTCCCTGGGTGTCAGGGCAGGGCTGGTGTTTGGTCTCAGGAGGACAGCGACAGAGCAGGTGTCCACTAACCTGCAATCCCACTCCAAGGCAGTCTTTCCAGGCCTCACCCTGATGCCAGTGGCACTAATGTGCTGTCTCACACTGCTCTGGCAGGGACAGCTCTGCACGTGAAGCCCCTGCTATGCCTCCAGCCCCACCTGCCAGTTGCTCTCTTACCCCCAACCTGGCCGAAGTTAGGACAGCCAGCCCTCAGCCAGACTTGAAGGACCCACGAGGGCTCTGGAGCCTCTGGTGGAAAGGCCTTCTCCTCCCCCCTGCCCGGCCCCTCACAAGCATCTGCCTCAGCTGACTAGCTCCAGGTTTTGCTAACTCCAAAGGACACCCGAGTTCTCCCTGGGCTCCAGCCCAAACCCTGGGCACAGGGCTCCCTGTGATGTCTGCTGTTCCTGGCTGGTGTGATTGGTCAGCTGTCCCCACAGTCTATAACAGGAGGCCACTCCGGCATGACAGCTGCCTGCCATTGCTCACACTGACTCAGCCCACGATCATTTCCCAAGTGCTCACCATGTGCTGGGCACCAGGAATACAGAGGCTTTTCTCTCGAAGCTTATGCTCTAGGGAAGAAAACAGATTCTAAACAAGTCACCGACCCCAGAAACAATCCAGAGTTAAAACTGTGGCATATGCTCTATGTTAACTGCAGAAGGCAAGGAGAATGTACCAGGGAAGCCAATCTGGGCTGAAAAAGGAAACTTCCTAAACAGGAGCCTAGAGAGATGGTGGCAGCAAAACACAGAGGGACGGCAGATGGAGTGGGAAGACCCCCCGGACCTGAAGAGAAAAGGCTGTGAACAGGAGCCCAAGGGGATGCAGAGGCGCCTGGGTCTCTTGGGAGCATGCAGATAACATCCTTGTGTTTTGTGGCTGGGGCCAGTAGAGGGGAGAAACTAGAGTCCTGGGTGGACTAAGGCTCCAGGGGGCACTGGCACTGGGCAAAGTCAGTACCATGGAGCTGTCAGTGAGACGAGGAAGGGTCCCAGGAAAGTATTTGTAGTTGCAAGGTACTACTTTTATACTATTTCTGAAAATATTTCCAGAATCTTCTTCACACTGATTAAGAAATGTCAGCTGGACTAACAGGGTGCCTAGTGGCTGAGCCCCTGCCCAGCATGGCCGATAAAAACTATGTACCCACTCATGCTTTAGGAGAGCCCTTCACGTGGTCTAAAATTTGCTTAATTCCAGCCACTCAAAACAGGCAATTTCTGGGCTGGGGATATAGCTCAGCGGAATAAGCACTTGCCTAGCAAGCGCAGGGTCCTGAGTTCAATCCCCAGTACCGCAAAAAAAAAAAAGGCAATTTTTGCCCAGCAGAGATAAATATTGATCATTCTGGTCAATTTTGGTGTCAGTTATCTGGTAACTAAAATGTTTTATTCTGGGAGAAGGCAATCAATACTCAGCTACATGTTGTACTTTTTCAAACTATTGCAAAAGGAGCTATGCTAATACAGTAAACGTAGGCAATGCTTCTGTGTGCCAAGCCGACAGGACACGGGCAGTCTCAGTGCGCACGCCTGTGTGTGTGCTGAGCAGCCACACACCATCTTCATGTACACAGATAACTTCGCCTCAGTGTCACCTCACATACATTTTATTCATCTAAATTACTCAAAATAAAATGTATAGTGTGATGTAATGCAACCATATATTGTGTACAGTTTGTATATAAAAAAGAATGATTAAAAGTCGATGAGAGACTGTTTATAAATCTTGATTGCTTCATAATTTTAACTTTGAGCAACATTTTTATCATAATTATAGGCTTTCTTAAAGCATTTATGCAGATTGTTGTTACTCAAAAGGGGGTTTATTCCATTTTGGTATAAACTACACTTTTTTTCTTTATGGAATCACTCTTTGGGTTTCTAATACCCAGTGCTCAGCCAGAGCTGCAGAATTCACAGAGCAGGGAGCCCTCGTTGGCAGGGCGGGGCTCCCCTCAGCCTCCTGGGGCCCTGGACACAGTGAGGGAAAATCCTCCCATGGTGGCTGCATGCACCCTGCATGGACACCCCAGGCTCCTCTCTGAGGGCTTGTGTTCTTGTGCAGCTAGCACATTTCCATTCCTGCTTCACATATCAAGAAAGTAAACCCTGGAGGCTTAAACCATGGGGAAAGATCCTAGTATTCAATCTAGCATCAAGCATTCCACACAGAGGAAGGATCCAGACTCCATTGAGTTCTGTTACTTTATTTTTGAGCCTGGGAAACTGAGGTCCAACAAAGGAGAAGCCACTGTCCAATGTCATGGCTAGGCATTTGCCTACACTGAGCTCAGTGAGCAACAAGTCACTGAAACTCAGGCTGAATTATTAGAGGCTTCAGCATCTTGTAAACTCACAACCAGAAAACAAATAACTTTTTCTCCAAGGCATCTTCACTTTCACACGATCATCACAGACCTAAGAGAAAAGAAGGAAAATGCATTACCAAAAACAAAGAAAAAAAGATTTAAGAAGTAGATAACAGACAAAGAGAAAACACATTGGAAGACAAAGAGAAACTGTCCCATAAAATGGCCAATGGTCTGACCAAATCCATCTACAAACCTCTCCACAGTCTGAGGACAGAGACTGATCCTGCTTCCCACCCAGAATTATATCTTCAAGGTCTAAAAAGAGTGCTGGACCCTAGTGGGAGTACATATCTATGGGTAGAGGGATAGAGGGAGGAAGCATAGGTTGGATGGAAGGATGCAGGGATGGGTAGACAGGTGGACAGATGGATGGCAGATAGATGGATGGGTAGATGGATGCACAGATAGATAAATGGCCAGATGAAGACCTGACACTATAACTCTACCAACAATAAGGAGTAAGATGGTCAACTCCTAATGCTTATGAAGTAAAGAGTGTGAATTTCAGTCATGCATGAACTCAAGTCAAGGAATAAGCCTTTATTGGTAGGGGCAATAAGAAGTTTAATATTTGAGCCCTGTTTCCACAAAAAAGCTAAAGTGAATACCACTAGCAGCAGACAACACTCAGTTGCTACATGCGCCTCAGATCCTGAGAGTTCTGTGAAGCCATGCCAGGGCAAACAGAAGCCTCCCTCAAGGACAGGAAGTCAACCTCCAGAGGGACCTCCCCAGCTAGACCACAGGGGCTTCCTGCTTGACCCTGCTTTCTCCACCATGCCTGCACCAGGGCTCAGAGGAAAGATCTGCCGAGGAGGAGGCTGTGAGCTTGGGGTGATGTTTGAGAGCTTTTCCTTCATGATCCCACATGGTGGTCAGAGTAACCCAGCAGTAAAGGTGTCACAAGACCAGCAAGGTGAAGCAACAGCCCAAGGCCACAGTACAGAACACAGCAACCGAGCTAGCTGACCTGCAGACACCAGGCGCCATCTCCCCCTTTGGCTCCTCCAGGTGCCACCACTGTGTCAAGACCACGGAGGAAAGACTGAAGGCTGGGGAGGACTTCTGACATCAGCCAGGGCCTGGCAGAAGCATGGGAACTTTTCAGTTATTTTAACTTCTCAAGTGAAATGTGTTTTAATTATGAACTGCCTGAGAAGGCCCTTTATTCATATATAGTATCTCATTACAGGTTTTATATTATGAACTGAATTATATCATGTACATATCATATATGCATGTATATATGCATACACCGGCAGACTCCTCCTCCCCAGGCAGACCGTGCTCAAGGTCTTCTCACAGACAGTGTGCACCTCTTTGGCAAAACCTTCCAGCAATCTCTGCATTTGAGAATCAGAATCCAGGGCCTCTGGGGCGTGTGGCTCTGACCCGGAGATGACTCTGATGCACCTGTTCTACTCCTGCTCAGTGACCATCAATTCCTCTCTCACTGAATCTGGTTTCCTGTGTGCCTTGACAATTAGAGAGGACGGGGCAGAGAAGGAAGAGGGGGACAGAGAAGGAAGCGGGGAGCTGAGTCCACTTCAGCATGAAGACAGAAACCAACAACCTGCACCATTCATCACTGTACAGCTCACCATGGGCTACACTCACATCCTTGGGTAGCTTCGTAGAAAACTAGGACCACAGGTGAGCTCAGCACCTCTCGTGAGGGTAGCTAGAGGAACCCACGCTCTGCATGGACAAAAGTACTGCATGAACCAGAGGGTCAGTTGGCTCTGGCTGACCTTGTGAGGCTCTGCTGTTAAGGGTGATTTTCCACGGCCATCGCCCCAACCTGGCAGCACTTTCTGTCTGAATGGTGTCCTCCTTCCACCAGTACCCTGCAGCCTTTGAGCACCTCAGGGCCTCCCTCAGCCTGCACATCCCTGCTGCACCCCTGTGACACGGGGGAGTGCCACATGCCTACCTCCCTCTAAAGCCTGGAGTCCTTTGTGACCTCACATGGCTACATGGGAAGGACCTCTGGATCAGTGTCCTGTGCACTGCTGGCCCTGAGCACAGGTGCTCCTGGGGGTGATGGCTGTCCCTGTTAACCCCTGCCCCCCTGGAAGCATCTGCACTTCAGGGGAAGCCCTGGGATGGGACCCTTTTACATGCAGGAGAGTGGACTTGGGTCAGAATGAGTTAATCCTGTGGACCTATATGAACAAACTGCTTTAAAAACCCAACACATCTGTTTCCCCATTAAAACATGATTCAGATCAATGCACAAAGAAGCTGTAATCACCCTAACTAGCCCACCCCTCTGTCCCCACCAGCGGCCCTCTGCTCTCTGTGTTTTCAGAGGGTTGAGGGCACTGAGCGACCCTTTGATTGAATCCGTCAGTGAGGCTCTTGGGTCTCAGGCTGGCCTTACAGTGCAGGGAAGTACAACCACACTACTTTAACCTCTGTTTAAAGTAGATACTGAAAGATTCATAGTCATTTTTTAAATACCCAATGGAAGGAATGTGCAGTGCAGTGAAGTAGCTTCTACAAGGGAAAGCCCTGAGCATTTAAAAAAATCTTCTAAGCACATTCTTGCCCCTCTTCACATCTTATAGTCCCACCAAAAATTCTTTATTTTAACCTTCCTGTTGCACGTTTCAGTTCCAAAGTGAAGAGAAGGGGTAGGGTAATACAAAGGGATGGGAGACATGGCTCAGTCCCAGGCCCAGTGCCGGCCATGCTGTAAAAGTCTAACAGTGATTAATTCGGGTTGCACAGGCACCATAATGGGGTCTGCACTCATGCAGCTGTCGTTCTGGGGACATGTTGGGCATCTCTGAAATGAAAATTTGGAAAGACATCTCAAAACTGAATCTCTGAGCAGGTAAGTGTGAATATTCTTGCTGCCGAGTAACCCATTCCCGACACTCAAGGAGAACGGCCTGTACAGGTGCCTCACCCAGCAGCCACACCCAAGCACTCTCATCCCTGGAGGGAAATACAAAAGCCGCAGGATTCCTGTGAGCTGCTAGGCCTTGCTGAGGTCTGGTGTGGCCGCAGACATCCAGGTGACCTTGGCAATGCTCAGCGAGGGTCTCAGGTGTTTTGTCTCCAAGCAAGGGAAGCTGGGAGAGCAGAAGAGCTAGGAGGAAGCAGGGCTGCACCACACCTGTAATGCAAGAAGGGAGCAAGCTGGGGTGGAAAGGCAGAGCTTGGGGGTGTTTAGAGGGGTGCCCCCAAACTCCGCAGGGCTGCTTCCCGTGTTCACCCAGGCCTGGGCCATACAGGTGTATTCTTGCTTTTACAGAATCCCAGGGTCACCTTTGCAGTGCCCTGGGCCAGGCCATGACTTTTAGGGGTGTTCATCTTCCCAGTGCTGGGGAACTGGGTACACTGGGGCTCCCAAGCACAAGACCTAGACATTGGTTACAACTCCGTTTCATGAGCCCCGTTGATACGGGTTTGACGTCTGTTTGCCCGTGTTTCACACTTAGCCTAACACCCACTATTAAGTGACAAAACTGTGGCAGCCTGTCAAAGCCAGCTGACTGGCAGCTGCTCCGCTTACAAAACCATTCAAATATTTGCAGGTTTGGAAGCTTTGTGTAGTGCTGTACCCAATCTCTTAGTGATTTAGCATGTAAAATATAAGTCAAAGTTTTTAATCTGGCTTCCAAAATGTTTCCATTTTCCATACAAAAGGGGGAGCTTTCAGGGTGCCGCTGGGATGGGCCCAGCCCCAGGGCATCTTGCTTCCCACCTCCAGACTCTTTAACAAACCCGGGTTTTAGAAACTGTGAGGGCCAGACTCCTGCTTCCTGTCTTGCCCAACAGGTAGGACTCCTGAACCGAATAACCCTCAACTCTGACAGAGCTGCTTTTCAAAAGTAGATGAAAATAAAATCCACCCCGAGGAAAGACACGTACCTGCTTTATTTCCCCCTGGACCGAGATTCACAGGACCTTTGTAGACAGCAAGTGTTCCCAGCCACATCTGAGCTTTTGGCGACTTCCAAACACTAACCCTATGATTAGGAAATAGTTTGCAAATGACATGGTATTTCTGCAGATTGAAATCCGTTGAGGAAAAGTCATGTGGGCTTTTTGTCCTTGAGATTACAGCCAGACAGAGAAGGGTGTCCTGGAAACTGCAGCTGCGAGCACTGGAAAAAAATAAAAATTACCATGCATTCCTTCCCGGGAAAGATGCGGCTAAGCACGCACCCCAAGCCGGACTGGAAGGCAGCAGCGCTTGACATCCACGCGGGCTTTACCTGTACTTTCTATTGTTTTTTAAATGTTAGTAAATATCTTCCCTTTAGGCGGGAAGGGGTCATACTGTAATTTTTTTGGGCAAAACGTGGAGTCATCGTTTTCCAAAAAGCAGACACAGTAGTTTGCTTTTCAAACATTTCCGAGCAGTCCCAGAGGGTGATGGCCTTAATTCAGGGGTGCTGCTGACTTCTTCACATACCCGGGGCGAGGAGCAGACAGGCCGGCAGGCAGACAGACAGACAGCTGGCAGCAGGGACCTCGGCTGCAGCCCTTCCGCCCACTGAGGAGCGCGTGCCTTTGGCGGAGAGGGCTGGCAGCCGGGTCCTGAGGGGCTCCGCACTGACGCTGACGAAGTGGCAGCGCGCCCCAGGGTCCGTGCCGGCTGGTGACCAAACCGCTGCCGCGAGCTCCGCGCGGCTCCCCCTGGCCGCTCACAAGGGAACGCGGCGGCCAAGCGACTTTTTACCTGCAGCGCTCCGTGTCCCCGCGGTGTCCCGAAAGCCGCCTCCGCCGCAGCCGCCGCAGCCGCCGCCTCCGGCCGGGGCCCTTGGGGAGGGGACAGTGGAGGCGGTTTTCGAAGAGAAGCGAGGAGAAAAGGCAGCCAAAGCTGCTCCCCAGGGAGACCCGGCCTGGCGTGGCGCCCGTGGCCAAGGTGTCCCCCCGTCAGGCAACAGAGCTCGCGCCCCATCCCCGCTCCGAGAGCCCGCGGGTGGGGAAGGCGGGCGGAAAGCAAGTCGCGCGGAAACGCTGGCGGCCCCGGCCGGGCCACTGTCCCGGAGGGGCGGCGGGGTGCAGGTCACCGGCGCGGGGCGCGGACGCGGGGCGCGGGCGGAGGGCCCGCGGGGAGGAGACTCCGGCTCCCCTCCCTCCGCGGCGTCCCAGCTGCTCGGAACCAACTGCTCCTTTCTATTCACTGTCGAGGGGAACAAAAAGTGGCTGCGTATTAGAATACTTGTTTGGCATTGTTCCGCGCCGCACAAAAGGCGTTTCATTGTGCGGAGGGGACCCCCTTTTCCAGAGAGAAACAATAACTTGAAATTGTCTTTAAAGTCTTTTCTATCAGTAATAAATTTCATTTTCTTGTCTCTCTCGGCTGCGGCGTGTGTCTGGGAGTGCGTGCGCCGGGCGGGCGGCAGAGAGAGCGGGCGTGTGCGAGCCGCGGGCGGGCGCGTGTGAGCGCGCGTGTGAGCGCGCGTGTGAGTGTGCGTGTGAGTGTGCGTGCTCGTGGCGCGGGCGCCGCTGGGAGCCGGGCCGGGGTCCGCGGGCGGTGCGGTGCGGTGCGGTGCGGTGCGCTTGGGGCCGGAGCCCCGCGGGCCCGGCGAGTCGGGCCCTGAGAGGTGCGGGGCGGAGCGCAGGGCGCGGAGCCGGAGGACGGAACCGTAAGTGGGTCTTGAACTCCGCGGGCCGCCCGCGCTAGGGCTGCGGGCGCTGCGGGAGGGAGCGCGCGTGGCCGCGCCGTTTGCGGAGGGGAGAGCGGGCGCCCCGGGGAACAGGTGCGCTGCGTGGTGACCGCCGCGCGGGCTCGCGGGGACATTTGTCATTTTCTTATCTGTGTTCGCTCCTCCTCGGTCTCCGGCTGTTTTGGATTGGCCGCCGCCCAACCGACCCCGGCCGTCTCTCTCCGGGTCGGCTTTTTTGGGGAAGAGGAGGGAGTCGAGCGGGTGGATGTGGGGAGAGATGCGGATCCCTGCCGCGGCGGCCCCCGCCCAGACCGAACCGGTTGCGCCAAGAACTAAATCCATGGACTGAAATTAGGTTTTAAAAATTAACGTGTGAAACGTTGCCATTTCGTGAGCGGTGTTTCAGGCAAAGAATCAATTTAACTTTGACCGACAGGGTTGACTGTATTAATTCTGCTGCCAGGGGAAAAAAGTAATCCATGAGCCGCAAGCCCTTGCTGCGGGCCGCGAGCGTCTTCGGACCCGCGCGCGGGCCAGGAACCGCCCGGAGCGGCCGGCGCCTCCACCCGGCCAGCGGGGTGGACGACCAGAGCGTCCCGGCGACCCCAAGCCCCGCCTGCGGAGCCGCCGAGCTGGTGGGAGCAGCCCTCGCAAGGCGCCCGACCCTTGTCGTGTCCTCCCTCCTCCAGCGAAATCGCGCCGCCTGCTTCGGTCCACGGTGCGCACAGCCTGGAGTCCCCACCCGGGCCTGAGGCCGCCCGCCTCTGCCCTTTTTCCCGGGTTGGAGCAACCAGTGGAAAAGAAAGGTCAGGAAGTTTCCGAGGTGAGAGGGATTTTCTTCGGCAGGTCCGTAGTAGATGGGCAAGGTGGGACAGGCGGGCGACATCGACTTGGGCAGGTAGCGGCAGGCCATCGCCCCTCGGCAGGAAACAGGTGTTGGGGTGCCATGGCGCCTGTAGTCAATTAACCCATTAAAAGTCTGCTTCGTGGCATGAGCTCCCACAGTGCTGAGGTCGAATTCGGGAAGCTCCCTTGGGAAGGCGGTGGCTGGAGGAGAGTCCCCTGGGGGCATCTGGGCTGGTGCAGAGGACCCAAAAGCCATTGGCTGCGAGATGCTGGGCAGCCGAGATCTTTCCCTCCCTCTGGGTTTACTGAGAGGAGTTCTGACCTGTTCCCTCTCCCAGATCTGTGGCATTCCTGCTTCGTCCTGTCTCATCCCCTCCTCTGGCTGGCAGGTGTATGTGACCATCGACCTGGCATGCGCCAGGACAGGGCCAGAGGCTTCAGCCAGCTTGGTTGTTTGTTCGGAAGTAGACCAGGTTGGGGTACACCAAAAGACAATTCTGTACCATGCATCTCTGCAGGCCACTGCCTGGTTTCCGTCTTGATTAGCTTCTCCCCTGGATAAACAATGAAGGACCAGTAGATCTGACCTGGTGGGGGTGGGGGTGCATAGGAGACCCACCATTCCTGCTGAGGATCAACAGAGTCCTAGCACTGGTGTCCCAGGACTGAGATGGCACCAAATGCCTGGGCAGGCAAGGGAGGGAGGGGCTCCGCCAGGGACCTGGCACCATGGGCAGCTGGGTCTGCCCCAGGTCTGAGCTGGGCAGAGGCTCCGGGTGGCTGGCGTACCGGCATGATGGCAGAGGACGCAGCTGCCTGTGAGGACGTGGGCATGCTGGAGCCAGCCCCTACCTGGGCACAGGAGTCCCTGGTTCTGTGCCCTCTTCAGACAGCTAACTCTAAAAACAATTCGCTGACTTTCTAGCCCAAAGACCTCTCCACTCCCCCTTGCTGGGCTCCTTTGTCCGTCAGGGGCCCTGCCTCTCTCCAGAACCATCCCATAGGTGGAAGAGGCATTGCTGCCTGAAGGGAAAGGTGGTACCCGGTAGAAAGCAGGCATTCCAGGAGGAAAAACAGGTGCAGATCGCTCTTTAACCATCCCTTTCCTCACGTCCCTGAGTTCAAAGGACAAACAGAGCTGCCAAACCTTCCCAAAAGCTGTGGCTGTACTGTCTCCTCCTGTGCCCAGGGAGTCACCAGCCCTCCAGTCCAACCAGAGGGCAATGTAATTTCCCCTCCCAGGACAGCTGGGCTCGGTCTCTGCAGTTTGATGAGTGGCATTTGCTTGGGCCAAGGGGCCTGGCTCACCCGCCCTGCAGCCAGCGAGCTCGGGCCTTTTCCCGTCTGCTGCTCTCTGAAGTAAGCAGCCCACATGACTGGAAAGGCTTGAAATTGTGTCAGACTGATGTTTTAATCTCATTGAACAGTGTATTAAAGGACAAGATGGGCTTACGTGCGCTCCGATGAAAGGCGAGATTGGAGGGGATGGGCTCCTCTCTGTGCACTGCGTGTCACATTTATAGTGAGGCTGTGTGGCTAATCTAATTTGCAGTAACAGGGGTGGCCTGTGAGAAAAAGCACCTCTGAGTTCACTGCATTTCTTTTCATGTAGAAATTCCGTAGGACTCGTCTCTTGTCAGGGTTGCCTTTTCTCGCTGGGGCTAATGAGAAGGGAGAGGAGAGGCTGTGTGACGCTCAACTGTTCTCCTGTGCAAGCCCTAGACTTGGGCTGGCTGGGCTCCCAGGACGCCAGAAACACTGCTTCTGTTCTCCTGCCGGAGGTCAAACTCCTGCCCCTCTGCCCTCCAGGCCCTAAAGGCTTGCCTGCCTCCCGCAGGCTTCTGGTTTGTGAAGTTCGCTTCATCAGACACCTTCTCTTGTGGAATGTTTACATTCTGCAAATTTTCATTTCAGTAGTCGGGAAGCGCCCCCTGTTTGGGAAAGTTGGGGTCCTGTTCTCACCCCTTGCACTGTCTTAGGGAGGAGCCCCACACCTCTCCTTTTGCTCAGAGCAGCTCTGTGTTCCTCTGACCACATCCAACACCAACCTTGATCAGGAAGCAACAACGTACATTAGAAAATCACATCTTTCGCACAACGTAGAAAGCTATATTCAAACTGTTAATTACAGGAATTTGTGTAAATGAAACTTTAGCAGTGACCCACTTAATTTTGTGGTAATTACTGACAAAATACACAAAGATGAATTGCAATACAGTATATTTACCTTGAAGGAGAATATTGTACTGATGCAGTTAAATAAATACGAGAAATTTTTAAGGGTGGCAGAAATATTAAAAGTACATAAAATTATAGGCTGAAATCTTCGGGGTTAAAGCCACCGACGGTTTGGTTTAGGTGGCTGCCTGTTCTAAAGAGCCCAACCAAAGAGAGGCATCAGCATTTTCCTAAAGTCCAAGGCTCACAACCTGCCCCTCTGGTGAGGTCAGGTTCGGATTCACAGAATTTAGCACAACTTTTGTGGGTCCTGAATCTAGGAGGCAGTAGAGCACAGACAGCCTGCCCTGCCCTGCCCTGCCCTGCCCTGCCAGCTGCCCTCGCACTGGGCTCCTTGGGGAGAAGGTTGAGGGCTGTGGCTGGCAGGCGAAGCCCTTGTGGCCCCAAGCTACCTCAGCCCGGGCCTTGGGGAGACGGGATGAGGAGCACGAGGAGGGTCTGAGCCCCGGGCAGATGGAGTCCTCAGGCAGTCCGATCCGCTTCTCCAGTCCCAGATCTTTCCAGGACCTCTAGGTCTAATTGCTAATCATGTCTGCGGCCCTGGGTCAAGGGGAGCTCAGCCAGGCCCGAAGGCGCCCCACAGCTGGGTAGGAGTGGCCCCACTGGAGCGGCCTTTTCTCCCCAACGCTCTGGCACAAGGGTGCAGGCAGCTTGGGATACCCACGTACACCTGATGCCTGGAACATCCAACTCGGCCGTCCAAGGAGGAGGAGGGCCGCTCCTGGGCCAGGGTGGATCCAGGGCACGGTGCTGCCTGCCCTGCACCAAGGCACGGGGGTGTCCCGGAGCGCACTGCAGCTGCATGCATGTGGCCCGGAGCTCCACCTGGACTGGTGTATACTGGGGTGGGGACAGTGCAGAGAGACCCAGGGCCAGGCGTCGGAGCCAAAGGATCGGATGAGATTCTTCTTTGCAAGTTTCCCACGGGCAAAGGGCCGGGCAGGCCAAGACAGGAGGAGCCCCGATCGGCAGTGAGACCCGGCTGCCCTGGCAGCCGCGGCTGCCCAACCTCCCTCTCTTGTCCACCGCATCCCTCCAAGCACTGCACCGGCAGCCATGGGGATCGAGGGCGCAAGGCCCCTTCGGGTTCCAGCCTTTCCTCCCCTCTCTTCTCTTTCATTCATAAACCTGGTGGCTACAGACGCAGCTTGAATATTGACGTCTCTCCCCCGACTGCTCCGCCGTTAACCCAATTACAGAATTCATCAAGAACTGTGTTGAATTATCTCTTTCCATACAGTATCAGCATTAGCCTAATTAAAAGCTATAATGTCTGATATAATGATTAAATCGTTAGCTCTGCTGTAGGGAAGCAATATTTTGTTTTCCCTTCAATTAGAAGCTGATTGAGGTTTTCAGAGCAGGTCAGCTGTGAAATTTGAATTATATGTGTGAGTACTGTTCACAGGGTGAGCCCCTACTCGAAGCTCCCAGAGATTCTCCGAGCGCTTGCAGCCAGGGCCAGGAGGCACACACGCACGCGCTGCCCTGCGCTCTGCCGCCGAGTCGGGGTTGCCAGCTCGCTGAGGGCTGGAAAGGACGCCTCGCTGTAGGAGGCGAGGGCTTTCCGTAGGCGCTGCCGGACCACTCTCCAAGCCCCGAAGCGGTGCTGGTCTGTGGCTCTCACTGTGCTTTTACGCAGAGGGCTGGAAAGACTGGGCTCCGGGCTGCCCCTGAGGGTCCTGGGTAGCTCCAAGTTCTGCACCTGCGAGTAATTTTCTCTGCCTTCTCCCACACACTCCCCTTCACCTCGACCTGTTTCTTTCTTTATCTTTATCAAAAGAAGAAAAAAACCCTTTGAGCTACTTTGGCCCCTTTGCTTTTGGAGCGGAGCAAAGTTAGTTCGTCACTGGTGCGCGGAGGATGGGCCGAAAGTGGCAGGGGACGAGAAAGGCAACATTCCCCTTCCCCTTGTGGACCGTCGGTGTGCGCCCGCGCCAGGGCGCAGACACGGAGGGCGCGCAGCTTCAAGAGATGGCCCTGGGGGCCAAGGCGGCACCGCGAGGGCAGCGAGGGCTGCGGCGGCCAGCAGACGGCGATCGCGGCCCACGCCGCGGCCCGGCCTGTATAGACTGGGCGCGCGGCCGGCAGGGCAGCACGGGTCCCGCTCCGTGGGCGCTGGAGAGGAGCTGCCGGCCGGACCCGCCCACGCCCAGGCCCCGGGACGCGCGTGCCTTCCGCTCACCCTCAGGCTGCGCCTCCTATTGGCCGAGATGACCTCAAAGGCCACTTAAAACTACCTTATTTCTTCTCTTACCCGCGCTTTCTTTGCTTCTGCTGCCTTCTGAAAGGTTACTTCTTCTCTATAAGTCCTGCCTGGTAACTGGCGGCCCCTCGGCAGGTGCCTCCCTTAGTACTGTGGTCTCAGCCCTTTTGGGGCAATATCAGAGCCCTGAAGGCCCTGCCCCTGGAGATCCGGGAAGGAAAGCGTCTCCACGTGGCCTAGCTCTCTGATGACGCTGAGCTACAGCGGTCTGTCCAGCCACCGCACGCAAGAGGCTTTTTTTTTTTTTAGGGTCCCCAGGACTCCCCTTCTGTCCATCATGCTCCTTGCTTGGCACAAGAGACACGGGGGACAGAAAATCCATCTCTAGATGCCTTCATGTAAAGGTTGCTAAGGGGCAGGGATTCTGCCCACGGGGACCCACTCTGCTCAGATTTTTCAAGAGCTCAGCCACGGGTGAAGGAACGCAAAAGCTAAGCGTTATTTATCCCAGAGAAGCAGCTCGAGCTGCTGCTGTTAAAGTCCAGGACTCAACTGATTTGAAAGTCAAGGGCTCTTCTGTAACTGCTCAGATACATCCTTCCTGTGCATGCATGCACATGCGAGTGCACCCACATACATGGCACACATCATTTCCTCCGGTGGTGAATCAGGTCTGGATTTCATTTGAGGATTATAGCCACAGGTTAAACGAAAAGATAGCATCTTTAACTACATTTCTAACTTGGCCTTCTCTTAGGCACCTGGTGGCAGGCTCCATGAAATTTCTCAGTTGCCAAGGGAGAATTTGGTCAACCCACAGTGAAGCTAATCATTTGTCTCGGGTCCTGGACGTCCTCTGGCATTACTTGGAAACAGGGTATTCAACCTTCAAACAGTCAAGAATCTGGCTCTGGGGAGGACTTGGGCTGGAAGCGGGTCCTTGCCAACCTGGTGGGGGTGAGAGGCAGGCAGAGTGCTTATCGAACTGGCTGTGGACTATTTTCTCTGTTTTTGAAGTCATTTACAGGGTGGTGAGGAGGAGCAAGAAGCCGAGGCTCCCGCAAGTCATCACTGCCAGGAGTTCATATGCTGCCCCTCAATCCTTGTGCCAGGGTGGAAGGCTCTGGGAGGTCTGGCACACAGTGCCTCGCCACTGCCTAGTTGGCACCGGCTACAGCTGCCAATCATCTATCACTTGGCAACAAGTTCCACCTGCAGCAGCTCTGGTTTGAGACTCAGGCAGGTGGGCACCCATGGGGTGGGCAACCCTCTTGGCTGGGGGACATTTCCACGGGAAAGGGCCCGTGGAGAGCACCCTCAGAGAGAAGCAAGGAGCATGGCGATGTGCAATGCGAAGCCACTTACCTCCTAGTTAGAGGCTCAGGAAAACAAGGGTAACATCGTATTTGGAAACAATGTTCAGGGCTATGGTGGAAAGAAATGAGACCATTTTAAAGTGCCCCATCCAAGTTCCCCAAAGCATAAAGCATTCCTGCAAAGCACACTGGAGTGCAGGGTGTTTATAAAATAAATTGCTCCATTGATATGGAAAATAATGTGCCAACCCTGATTCATACAAAGCATTTTCAGGGGGTCTTCGGCTATTTAGTTTAAAATCTAAATTGAAAAGCAGAGGAAAGAAATCTTTCAATTGCTAAGTGGATAATATAGTTTATAATTTGTAAACCATTTCCTTTATTTCAGTCTTGCTGACTTCCCTAACACACTGGATCTCACTGCACACCCATGGCCTCCTAAATTATCCAAGGAAAAATGGGTCTATAGCACTCTTAAACATTATTCCTGTTCCTTTTTTGTTCATTCACAATGTAACTGATATTTGGAGGTAGTGCATGAAACAAATAAAAAGGTTTAACAAACCTGACTGTTGAAATAAGAAGGCAGTTGAAAATGGAGTGTACAGCCTAGATGTTTAGCAAAAAATAAATATGAAATGATGTTTCATTTTTAATATAATTATATACTATTGGATGAGTTTACTATTAAGTGCTGAATGCTTGGAGGTGAAGGCAGTTTAATCTGCAGAGAAATCAACCTGCTGTGCACTGTATATGGTAGCAACCCTGCAATAAAAAAAAAACCTTGTAGTAATAATCATAGTAACTGGGAGGGAAGAAAGCATTATTCTTGTACCTTGGGCAAGGGACAGGGTCAGGAAATTCACAACCTTGGATTTTTTTTTATAGAAAAAGAGAGCAGTGTCTCATGTTCACAGCCCAACATCCTCGCTCTGACATCGTGTTACTACCCTTATGTCACTACCCTTGCCCTAGCATCTCCATCATAAGCGCATTTCTGTTGTAAGAATCGACCTGGAGGCATCCGTGAAGGCCCCACTTTATCCCACCCATCTGCTTAGGTGCCCTCACCCCAGAGCACGGGGAGACACCCTCATGCAGTCCCTAATAACCAAGGAGACAATTCACCCCAGTGGGTTTTGTGAAAGAAGACTTTGGGGCCACTTGAACACTCTAAAGGAAAACTCAGCTGGAGCCCAACAGCACCTGAAGTTGGTTTTGGAAATTTCTTGTACATCTTGCCATCGGGGACACTTAGAAATGTAAGAATTATAACTACCAAGCCACGTGGGTGCCCTGATCATTGCACGAGCCCAAGCCTGGCCCTTCTTTTGCTTAAGGTGGGAAAACCGCACCTGTCGCCTGGTCCTGAGCCCCTCCTTTTCATGCCGCTTTGGGTGGGTCTGGCACAATTCAGGAAATTGCGGTAGTTCCTAGGCAGCTTGTGGAAGATTTCCTTCAGAAAGGCTTGCATTCTTTTTCGTTCCGAAAACTTTTTCAACCCTCTCAGTAGCTAAATTCCAGGTAATCTTGCTTATGACCTTCCCAGAAATTCAAGATGTGGTAACTACATTTGGAAGCATCCCAGACAATAATCCAGTCTCCTTCAAAGACCCCACCCCTCACCACGTGGGAGAGTTCAGGGCAAATCCTCAAGGTAGCAGAGGACTACCATCCCCCCTCCCCGTCGCCAGGATTATGGGGCCCGGACTGCCAAGGCCTGATCGGGAGAGCAGTGCTGGGGAACTCCAAATGCACCCAGGGAGGCTGCACGAGCGGGCGGGGGGGGGGGGGGGACTCGCGGCTTGCTGTTCGAACGAACCAGGGGACAGCTAGGGCGGCCTCCGGCTCCGCTCCTCTCTGCATAAGCACGCACGCACGGAGCTGAGATGCCGATGCCGGCATGGTCTCCAACTTTTCCCTTCCCTGCTGGCCTGGAGTTTGCTGGCCGGGCAAGGAGCAGGAGCTGGGTCTCCAGTGCGTGCCTAGAAACCTGGCCGGGGGTATTCCTCCCGCACCCCCTCCCATGATCCTTTCTTCGTCGGGCTTTTAAACCCAATCGTCAATCATTCGGAGACCGCGGGAGGGGAAGGCGGGGGTGGGGGCGGGCGAGCTCCGGGTTCGCCACCGCAGCGCGCGCGCTCAGGAAGCCGGGTGGCTGTGACCCCCCTCCCGGGCCTCTTTCCCCTCCTTCCTGCCCTCGCTCCCCACCTCCTTCTCCTCCTCCTCCTCCTCCTCCTCCTCGCTCCGCCACCCGCGCCCGGGGCATCTACTCCCTCCCCACGTCACTCGCCAGCGCGCCATGCAAATCACCGCCGCCGCCGGCTCCCATTGGCCGCGGCGCGCTCATTTAATGGCAGCCCGGGCCCGGCGTATGGCTGCTGGGCCCCGCGCACCGCCGGCCCCGCGTGCGCCTCCGCTCCGAGCGCACGGCCCCGGGCAGGCAGCGGGCAGCCCGTCCCGGGATCTGCGGCCCGACTCTCCAACGCTCCCTGCGCGGCCGCCCTGCCTCTGACCCCTCCCCGGCCGGCCCGCGCTCGCCCCCTCCGGGGCCCCCTCCCTACCCCCCCCCCCCCCCCCCGGCACCCGGCTCTCCCCCCTCCGGGCTTCACGGACCGGCACATGCCCAGAGCACGCGGCGCGCCGCACCGCTAGAAGTTGCGGCCCGAGTTGGAGGCCGCCGAGGGCCGTGCGCCGGAGACCGAGGTGGCGGCAGGGAGGAGGCAGCGAGCCCCAGCCCAGCGCAGCGCTCCTCGGCAGGAAAGTGGAGCCGAAACTTGGCCACGGCAGCACCTGTTTGCACAGCTCCACCAAGGGTGACCGGGCTGCAGCGGCGGCGGCGGCGAGGAGGGTGACCCCGGCCGGCGGCCTCTTTGGCAAGTGGTTTGAGCACGAGGAGAAACTTTCCACCCGTGAGCAGGACCGGCGCCGAGTGCGTGTGCTTTGGCCTCTTTCCGTTGTTGCTGCCACCCCACCCCCATTCTTCCCTGCAACCCCCTCAGCCCTCTCTGCCCCGGCCGTCTATGTGCCAGGCCTTCAGCGCGAACCGGTGAAGCGCGAGCCGCCCCAATGTACAGCATGATGATGGAGACTGACCTGCACTCGCCCGGCGGCGCCCCAGCCCCCACGAACCTCTCGGGCCCGGCCGGGGCGGGCGGCGGGGGCGGCGGCGCCGGTGGGGGCGGCGGAGGGGGCGCCAAGGCCAACCAAGACCGCGTCAAGCGGCCCATGAACGCCTTCATGGTGTGGTCGCGCGGGCAGCGGCGCAAGATGGCCCAGGAGAACCCCAAGATGCACAACTCGGAGATCAGCAAGCGCCTGGGCGCTGAGTGGAAGGTCATGTCCGAGGCCGAGAAGCGGCCGTTCATCGACGAGGCCAAGCGGCTGCGCGCGCTGCACATGAAGGAGCACCCGGACTACAAGTACCGGCCACGCCGCAAGACCAAGACGCTGCTCAAGAAAGACAAGTACTCGCTGGCCGGAGGGCTGCTGGCTGCGGGCGCGGGCGGCGGCGGCGCGGCAGTGGCTATGGGTGTGGGTGTGGGCGTGGGCGCGGCGGCCGTGGGCCAGCGCCTGGAGAGCCCGGGAGGCGCGGCGGGCGGCGGCTACGCGCACGTCAACGGCTGGGCTAACGGCGCCTACCCCGGCTCGGTGGCGGCGGCGGCCGCCGCGGCCATGATGCAGGAGGCGCAGCTGGCCTACGGGCAGCACCCGGGCGCGGGCGGCGCGCACCCGCACGCGCACCCCGCGCACCCGCATCCACACCACCCGCACGCGCACCCGCACAACCCGCAGCCCATGCACCGCTACGACATGGGCGCGCTGCAGTACAGCCCCATCTCCAACTCGCAGGGCTACATGGGCGCGTCGCCCTCGGGCTACGCCGGGCTCCCCTACGCTGCCGCCGCCGCCGCCGCAGGGGGTGCGCACCAGAACTCCGCTGTGGCGGCGGCCGCGGCGGCGGCGGCCGCGTCGTCGGGGGCGCTGGGCGCGCTCGGCTCGCTGGTCAAGTCGGAGCCGAGCGGCAGCCCGCCGGCCTCCGCGCATTCGCGCGCGCCTTGCCCCGGGGACCTGCGCGAGATGATCAGCATGTACTTGCCCGCCGGCGAGGGTGGCGACCCGGCGGCTGCCGCTGCTCAGAGCCGACTGCATTCGCTGCCGCAGCACTACCAGGGCGCGGGCGCGGGCGTCAACGGAACGGTGCCCCTGACGCACATCTAGCGCCGCCGGGGCGCGGGGACACTGCGGCGACGCCAAGCGCGCGGCCTTCCGGGCTGCCTCCGGGCCGGGCGCCGCCTTGCTTTTGTACAGACGTTTGTTTCCGCGCCCTGGGAACGCGCAGACAATGGAGAGAGCGAGCGCCCGCCCGGCTGCACCGTCCCTTGCCCTCGTTCCGGGAGGCCCTGGGGACAACGTGACGCTGACACGAGTCCTGTGTTTTAGACTGAACTTCGGTGTTGTCTCGAGACTTTTTGTACAGTATTTATCATCCACGGAGGAGGCAGGAGGCTGTTCTCCGCTTGAGAGGACCAAAAGACAAAACCAAGTGCGAGGCGATGCCAACTTTTGTATCCCGGCTGGCGCGCGCGCTCCTCCTGCCCGCACCGCTCCCGAGGCTGGACTGCCCGAGGCTGAGCGGCCGCCCAAGAGCCGTCCTCACCTGTTACAGACGTAGTAAGGCGGATCCAAACATTTACACGTTTTTTGTAGTCCTTTCCGGCTCTTTTAGGTTGGTTCGTTAATTTATACAAAGAGGTGACACCCCCACCCCTTTCAGACAGCGGAGTTATATTCTGGGTTTTGTAAAACTTTCTGTATCAAGCATTTCCCTATTTTGGTTTTGTATTATTTGTTGTAAATGCTTTGTGAAATTTTTATTTTAGACGTTGCGGTGCAGGGAGGAGGAGTCAGATTATGTACATAGTTTCCTAAAAGCTTTTCTTCTAAAAACCAGAATCTCTCGTTAAAATGCAATGAGTTTTGGGTCAACAAATTAAAGAGAGAAAATGCCCACTTTCCCCTATAAAACTGAAACGTGCTAATTTTATATGCATGTTTTATGACTTCAAAATGCAACTGGTAATCCGTTGAAGGAGAAAGAGATTGTCAGCAGAAACCGAGAGTAAGGGACCCCCGGGAGAGAAGGCAGGGTCTTCCCAAGCGTTATGTCTTGGAAGGAAGACATTAAAATGAATAGTTATTTTGTAGAGTGGAAGTGTTGCCACAGAAGGAGACGTGATTGCAGAAGTATCCTATGGTCTAGCTCTTCAACTGCAGTCTGCCTGCCGTGGGGTGGTTTCTTGGCTGCCAGCTCCGCGCTGCTCCGGGCAGAGCTATCTTCAAGGCGGCGGGTTCAGAGGAGGCCGGAGGAAGGGGATTCGGGCCAGCCCTAGGATGGGGACAAAGGCCAAGGCTCAAGCACGCTGTCCCCAGTTTCCCTGCAATTAGGATTGTAAGTGGGCTGTATCTAGACGTGGTTCCAGGAAACAGTCCTTGAACCAAAATGCGTGGCCGCTGAGCCCTCCGTGCAACCCCAGCCGTTCCCGGCCCATCTTCCCCGGGAAAGGGCGCAGGAGTCCCACTCGATCCTCCGCGGACACCCTGCTCGACCGCCTGTCTTCCCGCGCCAATGAGGTGCGAGTTGCTAACCTATGTGAACGCAAAATGCCGTGTTTATTATTATTCCTGACAAGATCTTGAGATTGTTTGATGCTTTAAATTTTTTAATTATATTTTTTCTAGATGTTTATTGGTACATTGCAGTTTTTTTCCTGGAATTTAAAGTTTTCTGTAAAACTGTCTTCAAGTAATCTGACAGCATTAAATATTGCATTTAAAAGTAACACTGTAGCAAATACGTTTGAAATTAATCATAACATTAAGATGAAATTCTATTTTTTGGGGGAAAAAAAAGCCTGAGAGCAGATGGGAAATGTTGATTTCAACAGCTCTGCCCAGCCCTTTTCTGAGGGTCTCTCCGGGAATGAGTGGGGCTGGCCTTTCAAAAGTGGCCCTGGGCCTCAGTTGCTGAGAACCAAGTTTGGCCTTCGGAGAGCAACTCTAAGTGTCACTGCTAATCTGACCATTGGCGCACGTCATTTTCAGAGTCATTTTGCTAGTTTTGCTAGTTTTGCTTAACTCCTTAGTTAAGTGACTGCAGGGAAATTCGGGGATGATGTCCGTGCTTTCTAACGAGATAATAAAAGCCCCCCTTTCTCCTTTCTCCTTTATTTTTCCTTTTGGGCTGGGTGGGGGTTCTGGCGCAGGCCCGTAGGAGGGGCCTGGGAATTCTAGCTCTTGTCTGTTCATTCAGCCGGCTGCAAGAAAGGTGGAAAGTTTCTCTGCTGATTCCTGGCCTCTGCACCATCTATCCTGACTTGTGTGGAAGGCAGACAGGCGGCCATGCCCACCTACGTGGGGGCCAGGCCTCCCTGCACGCTGGACCAGGCCCTTGAATCTTGGTTCACCCATGTAGGGAAATGCGGGACCCCACTCTGAACAGCGCACACTATACAGAATGCCTCGCCCGCATTCCTGGACCTAGAGTCAGGAGTGTTATATTTCTGCTTCTCCTGGTCAGCTGGAATGTTCCATGCTGGATACTCGCTCTCTTTCTCTCTTTCCCTCATTCTCTCTCCTTTTTTCTTTCTTCCGGTGATTAGAGCTTCAGGGAAAAGGGCCAGTATAAATTCTTTAATGACAATTTAAAAACAACAGGAGGAGGGGTTAGCTGGGATTCTGCCCGAAGGGAGCCCCTATCTCTCCTGCGGTCTCTGTCCAGTTTAAATTGGTGGAAGGAATTTCCCACCAGGCCCGTGGGCCCATTCGGCACCTTCACTGCCCAGGTAGCACTGGCTTTCAGGGCCGAGGGAAATCCTACCTGATGATGATTAGGGTATGATGCGTTCATCCCCTGCCAGTGCTGGGCTGTCGCTTCTGCCCTCCCTGCAGTTTTGGTGAGGAGGGAGCAGGCTCCTTGTGGGCCCTGGAGCAAGTTGCCCTAACTTCCCTCCACACTGCACCAGGGTGGCCCCACCAGGCAAGGAGGCACCCGGGTCCTTCTTTCTCTTTTACTCTTTCTAATTTTTGTTCCTCTATTTTTCTTTCTTTCTTTTTTCCTAGTTTTGTTTTTCAACCCACCGGCCCCTTTTGATTGTTGTTTTTAAGACTTTGACACCCTCCCTCCAAGACCCACAGTAGCTGGATGAAATGAATTAAATTTTGAAGGAGCTACGGGTGCAGGCGCCTCATCCGCAGCTGTGTCTGGGAGTGTGACTGATGGGTCTATTAAAATCATGCGTGTGGGAGAAGAATAACACTCAGATTCACGCATTTCATTTCCCCAACAAAGACTGGGCACTGCGGAGCTCGGTCCCTGAAAATTCCAGCGAACTCTCCAAATCCGACTCAGGACACGTGCTTCCCCCTACCCTGCGCCCCGGCTGGGATGGTGGGCTGGGCCGAGCACCAGGCCCCTGGGCCTGTGAACCTGCGCCTCGCCCCTTGCTCCCAGCCAGGCCAGGGTCCAAGCCCCGCTTTGAATCCTCGGAAACTTTCAGAGAGAAGATGTGGCCTTGCGCAGCGCGTTCCCAGGGTGACCGTTTGGTGGGATGCAGGAGCCCGCCACGTGGGGGAGAGAGGGGAGGATCCCTAGGGCGGAGCGACCCCCAGTCCTGCAGGGTGGGCTAGCAGGTCTGCGAGCAAGTTCCCGGGCTTCCCCTCGCCCTGCGCTCCAGCTCTGCAGCCGCAGGACCTCGCTGTCCCTCCGTGATCAGCCTTCTCGCCTTTCTCACGCCTGGTCTTTCCTCTCCAGCCTCGCCCTTCGGGGCAGTTCTGGGGTGGGAAACCCCTGGGCTCGCTCCGTCCGTCTCCGTCGCTGTCCTCCCGCCTCCCTGCGCTCTGCTCTCCCCCTCCTCTCCCCTGTGCTCCTTCGAGCTCGCCCGAGCCTTTGTCTGCGCCCCCTCCCGGCCCGCGGACCCCCGCGCGACCCTCTGAGGCCTGGCCGGATTCGCGCCGCGTCCGCACGGGCGGGTTCTCCTTAAGAGCCCACGGCGCGGGGTCTATGATAACCGTGGGAGGAGAGGGCAACGTTTCTTGTCGCAGGCGCGCAGAATAATGCGAGCCGGGCCTGACGGTCGGCTCAGAGTGAGCACTCCTCGGTCACCGCAACAAGTGGGCTCGGCAGAGCCGGGGACAGGGTCTCCGTGTCACTGCGTACTGAGACCAGCCCGGGCCAGAAGTCCCCTACCCAAGGACAGGCTAGCATGTCCTGCTTCTTGGCTAGGCCCCAGGGAGAGGGCACCATAGTCCTCTCTAGCGATTTGCAAACTGCTTTCATTTCCATAACAAAACTCTAGACCGCTGGGGGCTCTGTCATGTCCTCCCAGGCCCTGCCTGAACCTGCCTGGTCTGGGCTGGGCTGTGAGAGGGGTGCAGATGTCAGGGTTCTTTGTCACCAAGGCACAAGATGAATGAGCTCATCTGGGCCAGGCAGAGACCTGGCGTGGGGGTGCAGAGTGAGAGCGGGAAGGGAGTAAGACTGGCTTGGGGATCCCTGCTGAGACAACACCAAGAAGAGTTTTCACAGATAAGTGGTAACCCCAAAACAGGGAAGGCTCATTTATCATTCACTTTGATAAAAAAAACTGGAAGCACAGAAATGTCATATTTTTCTCTAAATTTCTACTTGCAAATGTGAAAATACCAATACAGAGACAGCAGTTAGTTTTTCAAACAACACAGAACAAGCAAGTCAGAATGAACCAGCACATCCACAGCTAAATGTGGCTTCCAGACTTGGTTGTGGCTGTGGGTACCGAGTTCAAAACCAGTCCCAGGATGTTTCTGGACCTGCTCCATGTGACCTCCAGGAGGATTTGTCCAGGCAGCAAGGCCAGCTCACAAGTGATAAAGGGCCTTCAGGCAGCTTGAGAAAGTCTAATTGCCCAGAGTCCCTTCTGGGCCAGGCCGTGTGGGCGCAGTAGAGATGCTGTTCTGAAGAACAGCAGGTCATCAGATGCAAAGCCTCAAAATAGTCAGCCAGTCAAATCAGTGGAAAAAATCAGCTTTTGTTAGATTTTGCAGTTTCAGGAATTAGGCATTCACTGCAGAGCTGCAGTTTTGAGAAATCGCAATGTCAGGAGCGTTCCCAGTGGGAAAATATTGTGAGTGTGGAGGAACATAAGACGGCCTGACAACGGGAACTGACAGAAGTCATCACCCAGGCATTGTTTTCTCTCCAGCACCCCGGAAATGCTAACGAGCTTGAGACTCAGGCTGGGCTGGAGTCCTGGGAACTCTGCGGCTGGCAGCAGTGTCTTCTGGGAGAGCAGAGGGCTCAGCCAGGGGCCCAGGGCACAAGAGTTGCCAGTGGGGACCTAACGTTACACACGGGAGAGTGGCTGCATTGAGAAGCAAGGCACTTTGGTATTGCTCAGTAACAGAACAGGAGGAAGCTGGCAAACACGTTTTAACCCAGGGATTGTGGAGCAGGAAATGGAAAGGTCCTGACTTCTGCGGGATGGAGGAGTAGGGAGGACCCAGGCCTCTGCTGGACACTGAACAAGAGAGACCTTCTTCTAGCCCTTAACGGGCCACTTGCGTCTTCCCAGCCAGCTGTGCTTTTGTTCACCTGTCGTGCATGCGGCTCCCGGAGGATCATAACAGCAGACATCAACCAGCTTCCCTGAGCCGTGATCTCGAAGGCACTCTGCAAGCGGTCACATGAGACCTGGTACCACCGGGGAAAATGTCAAGAACCAGCACCAAGTGCCCACGTGGCCTCCGGGGGGGCAGAGGCCCTGCTGTGCCCACGATGTGCCCACTTGACCAGATGGACCGGGCCTTCTCGGCAGAGTTCCTGACAATTGTTCCACCCTCTGGTTAAAGGACATCCCACAGCCAGCTTCCTTCAAGGGTTCATGCCAAGTGTCTGGTCTGTTAAGTTGCCCAGAACCCAAAGATCACTGCTACAGTCCTCCTGTCTGCTGGGCGCAACCCATGGCCACACAGGCAGGAACTGTGTCCAGGTTGCAGCTGCGTGGCAGAGGTACAGGATACCGCCAGAGCCTTCTGGCTCAACTGGGGGGTCCAGAAGGCTCCCCAGAACAGGCAGTGCCACAGGGCCCAAGGCCGCGTGACCCCTGTAAGTGCCCCTTGGGGGCCTCCTGGGTGGACTGTGAGTGATAGACTATAGAATATATGATAGGAAAGGGCGCGGGACCAGCATGGCTTAGGGCCTTAGTGTCTGGCTTCTCGGTGGCCTGGGGGTCAGCGACCAGCTGTGGAGATGGCTGGGGGCAGCCTCTCAGTCTCAGGGTAGATGGGACCAGCTCACATCCCACAACCCCAGCCCCTGGGACACTGGTTGAGCCCCCACCAGGAGACCCTGAGGTAGGTCCAGAGAGGCTTGTGCCAGAGCTAACGTGGGAGACAGGACTCTGTATCTGTGTGTGGTTAAGTAGTGACTGAGGCTGTGATGAAGTCATTATAATCTGAATAACAATTTATTACCAGTAAAGTGCTCTTCCTAAGCTGTTTAATTTAGGTGATTTTTTTGAAAAACTGAATTAGTGGGAGAAGAAAAAATCTTCAAGCTGGACTCGTAGAATTTTGTGGTGGCAGAGGAGTGGCTAATCCCAGCTGCATCCCGTACTCAGGCCTGTGTCTCAGCTCCCACAAAGGCGACCCTGCTGCCCACAGGTGACCCTGGCAGAGCAGGGCAGGTGGCACAGGCCAGGGACACAAGGCTGCTCCACTCGCAGGAACCAAGTCAGACGCCATGACCGGGTCCATGTGGGCTGTGCCGTGGTGTGTAGAGGAGGCATCCAGAAACTGGGAGCAGGGCTGTGCCTGGGTGCACGCGAGGTGATTAAGACCTAAAGCAACAATGACATTCAGCTCAGGCCTATCCCCCAGGAAGTGAGTCCCTGGAAGAAGACCGGATGCCCACGACTTGGTACACCTCGAGAGCAAGGGCACCGTGCACAGAGGGCACTGCAGGGCCAGCGGTGGACCTCAGCACTGTCCGCACAGCCTCCTCAGCACGGCGGCCAAGACCACCTTCACTGTGCTCACAGCACAGTGGCAGGTGTTGTGGAAGAGCTCAGCACCTGAACAGCCGGTAAGGAAATAAAGTTTAAACAAATGAGAAATTGTTCATATTTTTAAAATGTAAATGTGCATTTAGAAGTCAGGTTTGACGATGCACACACATAAGCCCAGCCCTGAGGAGGCTGAGGCAGGGCTCTCCAGCTCAAGGCCTGGCTTGCATAGTGAACCTCTGTTGCGAGGGAGGGAGAGAGAGGGAGAGAGCGGATAGGGAAGGACAGGAAGGCAAGCAGAGCAGTGCACACTCTAGTCCTAGCTGCTCAGGAGGCCGAGGCAGGAGAATTGCAGGGCATCATGGCAAGGTTCTATCTTACAAAACCAAAATTAAAAAAATAAAATGCTCATTCAAAGTAACAAGCCATTTATATCAGTCTTTGAACAAACTGAATTATCCATTTTACTAAGGGAAATTGTACAACATTCAAAAAATAATGTATACATCGGTATAGTGACTATCAGAGGAAAAATAAAATTGCATTTAAAGCCTCAGCTCCAGTTAAATTCCTTGGTTGCATTAAGACATGATACAAGAAAAAGCCTACAATCAACCTATAAGTGATAGGTTCAATATCAATTTGAACAGCATATGTTTTTACCTAATTTGACATAGTTGTAATGATATAAAATTAGGCCTGAGGAAAACAACATTTAGGGTAACAGGTTAAGGAGATTTTTTTCCCCTTTAGAGTTCTTTTTCTTTTACATGAGCCCAGGCAAGGGTTTCCTGCCCTGCCCTGGGTCCCTGCTGCAGGCAAGCCCCCAGCAAGGCCACGCTGGGGAGCAGTCTTGGCTGAGCAGAGGTCTGGTGGGGACAGATGGCCCATGACCCCAGAACCGTGAGGCTGGCGACTGTCTGGCTCATCTTGCAGTAACTTGTAGCTGTGGGTACCAAGCCTGCTCTGGGCAGGAGGTGAGGAAGTGTGGCATTCCGTTCTTGGTTCTTGTGGCTCAGTGGGGGACAGGCAACTGCTGCCACATCCCTCAACCAGCAGAGTAGGATGCTGGGGCACCTGGTTTTGCTGTGGAACCCTGCAGGGACTGGGGAACCACAGGAGGTAGTGACACTCAGCCTGGAGGTAGCAGGGTGGCGGAGGGTCGTGCCTGGCCCTGGACCCACTGGGGGGCCTTGTTCCTCAGCTGGTGGGCATGGAGGCCCCAGGCAAGCCAACTCCCACGAGTGCTATGCATGAACCCCAGGCCCAGGGACCACTCTGTGCATCAGGACCCCAGGACCCGCTGAGTAGAGGCTCCCAAGGGGTACCAGGTGCTGCTATAGTGTTAGGGTGGGCTTCAGGAAAGAGAGCATCCTCTCCTGGATGGAACCAGGACCGAGATGCGCTGCTGGGGTGGCAATGGGCACTCCTGGCACTCCTGTTCTGGGGTGGTGGCTCTCAGGACAGCAGCTCAAGGGCGATGCCCCAGCCCATCTCCAGGTCCAGTCTGTTACTCTGCCCTATCCCTGCCCTGTCCACTCCTCAGCGTGGAGGAATCTGGCTTGGTTGTCTCTCTGAAACACCTGCGTGCATGGCTAGAAGCTTGAATGCTGTGAGTTGAATGCCCAGCAATTCTCCTACCTTGGCCTCCATTTTTGTGGAATGGAAGGATCGTGTTAAACTGGGCAAACGGAAGCAAATAGTTATGTTCCTGGAGACAGCAAGGCAAGTCACCTGTCTCCGTCTGCCCCTGCTCAGGCAGCTGCCAAACCTCAAGCCCAGGCACCCTGGGCTCACCGTGCACCCAAGTCCGGGCAGCAGCTCAGTAGAGTTTTGATTCTGTTGGGGCACTGCCCTGTGAACTAGAGCTGGAGGCAGAGCAGCTCACAATCCTGACTGGAGCCTGTGGCCACGACCCTCTGGACAACCTCACAGTGTTGGGAAACTGGGTTTTTGGCAGCAGTTGTGTCCAAAGTGCTCCTGTGGGAACCAGGTGCAGGCCAGGACCAGGATACTGGGCTCCGGGCCTGCCTGAGCAGGGCTCGGCAGGCCAGTGCTGCATGGTTCTTTTGAAGACCAAAGCAAAAATGTTGCTTTCCTTCCAATCTGTGTAAATATGTATTTTTGAGTGGTTGCTAGGTTATTAGAAATAGACATGGAGCTGTTTGGACTTAACCGCAGAACGGGCTGGCATTTGTCGCTGCTGGGGGTGTGAGGTGGTACAAAATGTCTCGACGTTCAAAGCGACACTGACGTTGTGGCTCCCAGGTTAGTTGGGAATTACTTTGCCTATGTGGTTGTGTCACTTCCTCTAAACTGTGGCTTCAAGCGCAATTTTATTTTTCCTGCAAATAATTGCTGAAGGTGATGTATTCACTTTGGAATAATAAAATGTTGGTTTAATTAGTTTTAAGAATTTTATATAATTTCCCTTAGTAAGTGGATAATTTAGTTTATTATCCAAATTTCATAGTCAGTGTTTGAAATTGAGAGTATATTTCTAATAGTATTCTCAGCTTACAGACTGAAATAAATGATTTATTTATATTTTTAAAAATGAGCAAGAAAGTTTTTACATTAACATGTTACTCAGATTAACATAACCAAATTTAAATCTATGCAGCTAGGAGAATGAGAGATGACAAAACAGAAACATACGAACTTACTTGCCAAAGAATCACTGACCTGGCCATTAGGTTTCCGTCTGTTTTAGCTGCAGGTGCCCCTGCCGGGATTCTACCCACTTTCCCAAAGATGCTAGTCTGCAAGGTTTGACCACCAGCAAATCTACTTGCCCTCGCCCAAGATTTCACTATCCTGTTGTGTTGACTTGAATTTAAAGCAATTCGGTTTGTACATATTCTTTGTTTTTTGAGCACAGAATTGTTTTTCCTGTGTGAGCTACCTGCAGCTACTGTGTCTGCAGTGCCATCCCTGTGAGCAAAGTGGCTCCAGCACTTGTGAAGAGGTGGCTGTGGGTGTGGAGGCCCCAAGCAAGAGTAGCTGGCTGGGGCCAGATGGCTTGGTGGTGAGTGCTGGTCCACATGCACCAGGCCCTGGACTCCGTCCCCACATTACGAAAATAAAACAAAACAAAGCTGAGCAGGCAGCACGGTTATTATTGTTGCCTTGAAACCCAAACTTTTATCAGCATTTTTATTTTTTCAAATTATAATTTTTATTTTTTATGCTTATCAAATACACATGTATCAAAGAATGCTTCTTATGAAGCAGTAACTCTCAGCACTGTGTATTAAAGCACTTCTGGTCCTAAGGCTTTTTATCATTTTAAAACTCACTTTCTCCTTCTTTGCCACCATGGAGTAAAGTTGAGGAAAGGGAAGAGGAGTCCAGACTGTAAGGGCTGGTGGCAGATGAGAAAGCAGCAGGGTCAGCCCAGCATCGCCCTAGATCCCCTGGAACACACACACACACACACACACACACACACACACACACACACCCGTGGCAGCATGGAACCTCGCTGGAACGGCGTGCACATCGCAGGCTCCGGCACCTGTGCCGCCCAGGCGCGGGGAAGCACACGCTCACAGTGCTGATTCCCTTCCTGTAACCCTCTCCAGTGACCTCTTGCTGCTGGAGTTGAAGCCTTTGTTGTAGTCATATTACTGCACCTGCTCCTGAGGAGATGAGTGTGCTGCTTGTGCATCTCGCAAGGATCAGACCGTAGGAACAAGCAGAGGATGAGATTTAGGCTAGGAAACACGTGGGACATTAAGGAAGTCATCAGGGACAAGAGGTTTCTGCAAAGGCGGTGGATCGAGCAGAGAGGTCAGACAGGGGTTGAGTTGGAAAGACCAGATATTAGAAAGACAAGATTTGGGCAGCGCCTGCCCGAGACAAGCATGCTGTCTGTGGCTGTAGGGGGAGGCCACACCTTGGGGGCCTTGCACCATAGTTGAGGACAAGCAGTGACAGTCATGATTTTAAGGAAAGACACTGTCCTTCCTGTGAGTGCTACATGGCCTCTTAGGTACCCTCTGGGCAGCCATTATGAAGCCCACTCTGGGTACCCTAAAGAGCCCAGCCTCATCCTTTCCAGGTCTGGAGAGGGGCCAAGGCAAGGTGTGGTGGCTGCTCGCCCCTCTGGCCTGCTGTGCTGTGGTGGCCCGGGGTGAAGTGTCACCGGCGCTCTGCTGTGGCATTCATGTGTCCTCTGAGTGTTTGTGCCCACTTTCCCTGACTCCACCAGCCTCCTTCTGACCCGTCCATCTGCAAAGCCCCTTCCGGCGGGGCCATACAGGGCTCCGAGGACTCAACATTTGAGCCCTGCATTTGTTCCTTTGTTTTTTTTTTAAAGACAAAAGAATGGAGACATATGAACCAGAATAAGCCATAAACAATACCAAAAATACAAAATTATACAGATCATGATAGGGAATTAGCACTGGATGCTGTATTACATAATGTTATCTTCACATTAGTTAACACATAAACATTAAAGAAAATACCAAATTATAGAGAAGATAGTAGGGAATTAGCACTGGATGCTGTGTAATATAAAGTTATCTTCACTTCTGTTAACACAAAAACGATTGAGGAAATACAAAATTATAGAGAACATAGAAGGGAATTAGCTCTGGATGCTGTCCTACATAATGTTACCTTCACATTTGTTACTCAGTTACACAGATGAAGGCCCATTTGATCATTCAATTTTCTCCTCCCTCATCTCTGTTGCCCTACCACTCAATCAGTCATCTTCCCTGTGATAATAACTATATTCCTGGGTTTATCTATACCCCTGGACTCGCCTTGGGAAGAGATATAGCTGCTTCAGACTATACTATAACATACATGGGTGTATACAAACTGCCATGGTTGGAGGTGGAAAAGCACCTATGCCCACAGTGGACCGCCCAGCTCTGTCCCATCACCGTGCTATGGGTGGGGGCAGGTCCAGTCTGTGGGGCGCCCTCAGCACGGCCCACAGCGGAGCAGCCGTGGGGCCCACAGCAGAGCAGCCTCGGGGCACGTACCCCCGTCGGGGCGCCCTCAGTGACCCATTCGGCTCTGTCCCGTTGCCTTGATGCCAGAGGTCCTTTCTTCTCCTCCTCCCTCCTCCTGATCTCCAGTATTACCGTTCCCCACCCCTTGCAGCTGGGCATTGGACGAACTTACAATGCTTGGTATAAGTGCTTGAAATCTCCCCAGCCTGTTCTCACTGTGTTAGTTCAGGGTATGAACTCAATTTAAAGATTAGTTCTAGAATAGAGTTGGAGGATTTTCTTGGATCTGCTGTATGTGTATGTTGTTGTTTTTCAGACTCCCGGTCTGCTGCTTTTCACCTAATTTGTTGCTATGGGTTCATGCAAGGTTCATATGTGCAAAGTGTAAGGAGACCCTCTTGGTGCTCACATTAATAGTTTGGGGTGAGTCCTGAAGACCGTGGATTCGTCCCATTGTTGCCAGGAACAGGTGGTGCTTGCTCAAGCCGCCGAGACTCAAGGTGCTCCCAGAGAGAGTTCAGGGTGGGAGCTGAGTCTCGGCAACCCAGCTCGTGCTTCCTGCCTGATGTTGGAGTGAGAAGGGTGTGGAGCCACGCAATCCACCTCCATCTGCATCTCCCTCCTCTTGCGGTGCTGGAGCCCCCATCTGCTCCTCGGCCGGATCCCTGGGAGCCGCCGTGGCTCACTGCCGAGGTTCCTCGCTGCTCTCTGCCAGTAGCCTCTCAGCCAGCAGAGAGGCAGGGGGTCACCGCCTCGAGGCAGGCGCAGAGCCGGGCATGGTGGGCTGTGTACTAGTTGCATTGATTCTCTCCAGGCGCTGATTAGGAAGGTTGCGTCAGGGTGGGGACTCTGCCCCAGTGGCTGTCATAACTTCTCATTCTCACACTGGGTTCAACAACTGCTCCCGACCGCCATTGCCTCTTTTCCTGCCTGCACCCTCTCCTCTCCAGCCCTGGACCAGCTCTCGGAACTCCGCTTTCCCCTGGCCGAGTCGGGAGGCTTCTGTGAGCGTGGGCCTCCGAAGCTGAAGCTGCAAACGCCGGAACAAGGGTGTGGGCCAAGGGTGTGTTTGGAGCGGTGACTTCCTCCTTCTCCTCTCCTTCTGTACCATGGTGGGTCTCCAATACTTTCCTCCAGAAGAGGTTTTGCTTAGTCTTCAATTCCCTTTTCAGATCCTTCCTGAGTTCGATACCCACCTCTTTCCTTTCTGTCTCACATGTTGCTATATTCCTATATTCCTTTGTCTGAGTGGCACTCCTCCGGGAGGTTCTCTCTCTGCTGCCTACCCAGTCGCCATCTTGAAGTTCTCTTGTAAAATTTATTTAGTTATTTGTTTCTTTCTAATGAACTGACCATTACATTTCTAAAGTTCTGAAAGGGCCAACAGACCATAGAAAGATACCACTTTAGGCTGCTGCTTGAAACCAACAGCTATAGAAAACTGCTGGCCTTGATTCAGGGCCATTGCATTTGTTCCTTTGAAGGTAACACCAAGCTCTCTGAAAGCCCGCTTTCCTGGAGAACTGAGCAGTTCCGTCTCAGCATCTGGAGCCTCTGCCACTGCCCACCAATTGCTTATAGGCAGGAGCTAACTGGCTGTGCACGGTGATCTGGGTCCAGATCTTCCCACCTGCACAGGGCAGAGATGTGGGCTGCCCAGACCTCAGTAAGGACGGGGCCTTCATGTTGCTTCACAACCCCATCTTCCCCACACAGGTGCTGGGGCTTCAGTCCTGCTGGCCTTTGGTATTTCCTGTGTATGCAGAGGTCAGTCCCTGGAGAGTCCATCGTGAACCATGCGTGCATTTCCTTTCTTGTGACTAATGGCCTCGTTCTGTGAATGTTGTTCATTTCCTTAGTTTTCTGTGTTCCCATCCCAAAGTCTTTCCAATTCTACATATGTGAGGCTACAGACTGTGTTAAATAGGTGGTGTGACTGAAAAATGTGCTGAATGTGTAAACTTAGAAAATGCTTACAGTAAAAGGCACATTGCTATGAATCCACCTCAGAATGCCACCCTCTTTGAGCACACTCATGCCATCATCCTTGTCACTTTCTGAAGCAACCATGGAGTCCTCTTTCCTGAGTGTCTTTAGTTGTGCTGTCCTAGCTGCCTCAGTGTCCTGAACTGATTTAAAAATCTCTTTTTCATAGTCATTTTGACTTTGGGAGGAGCCGGAAGTCACATGGTGCCAGATCCCATGAGTGAGGTGGAGGAGGACACAGCATCACGTTTTCTCGAGCTGCCTTTCTGTAGGGTGGTGCTCCGCAGTGGCATTTACCACATTTCTGATCATACTCACAAAAGGGGACTCTGGAGCTGCTTCAGAAAGCAGCGAGAACAGTGGGATAAGTGTGCTGGATCGGGGGGGGGGGGTTGAGGGAGATTCTTGGCAGTGTGTCTTTTACTGTAATAAAGTTTTAAATTTCAATGTCACCATCCGTTTTGGTTACACCATGTGTATCAGAAATCTCATCAGGTCCTTTCTCCCTGGAGGAGGCCTGAGGCTCTGTTCACTGATTCAGCTGCAGGTTGCTCTGGTCAGCTGCATAGCTGTCCTGTGTGTCAATCTTCCTGTCACCTCTCATCTGCAAGGATCCCCATGTGTGTCCTGTGCTTCTCACTCACTCCATTTACTCCCTCCTTTGGTAAGTCGACCTCCTAGTATGCGGCAGCAGAGTGGTAGCTTAGCTGGGTATCAAATTCTAGGCAAACAAAACCTTTCTCCTAACTTCATATTACTTGTGAGTCACCCACACAATTTATTCTTTTATAGGCTAATGAGATACTTGATATGCAATAAGCTACAATAACAAAGTATCTAATTTGATACAATTGGACAATATGTGTGTCCACAAAATCACTATGAAGACAGCAAACATATCCACACCCTCAGGTTTCCTTCTCCACTATGGAAAAGCCCCTCCTGTGCACCCCATCTACAGACACCCACTGACCTGCGCTGGTCTCTGTAGAATGGTTTGCGTTCACTAGAATTGATTAAGTACACTTGTGTGGGCTCACTTTTGTCTGTCTTCTTTTGCTTAGTGTAATGGCTTTGAGATTCATCCTTGTTCTAGCACCTGTCAATCGGCATTCTTCTTATTGTTGAGTAGACCACTGCAGGAATGTACCAAAGATGTCCATCTATCTGTTGCTGGACAGCTGCTTCAAGGATTTAGACGTGAATTGGCTACACAACTGTGTATGGATGTATACTTCTATTACTCTTGAGTGAAAATCTACAAGTGGAATGGCAATGCCATGTGATGGGTCTGTAACTTCTGAAGAAACTGCTAAAGTGCTTTTCAACCTTTTGTGCTATTTTACATTCTTTTTTCAGTGGTTCACACCCACACCCACACCTGCTTCTTCATTTTAGCCACATTCCTGAGTCAGTACTTCCCTCACTATAGTGTGAGTTGCTTTCCCCAAAGGGTACTAATGCTGAGAGTAAGCACCCCTTCCCAAGCTCACTAACCTCCACATATCCTCAGGGGAAAAGTTTCTGTTCAAATACTTTGCCTGTTTTGTTTGTTTGTTTTAAAGAGAATTTTAAAAAATAACAGCATAGACAAAAGCAAAACAACACAAAGACAATAAAAACGATAGAGGGTTTCAAAACTGATAGGAATTAACACTGGTTGTTCTGTTGCATATTGTTATCTTTGATGAAGTTGCTCAGATTACCAAATGTAAGAATGCAAGATTTTATGGGTACTTTATATTACTGAGTTTTGAGAGTCCCTAATATGTTCTGGGTACAAGTCAGATATCTGTTTTGCAAATATTTTCTCAGTCTGTAGCAACTTGTGTCTTTTGAAAAACAAACGGTAAATTCTGATGAAGTCTTGTATACTGATTTCCTTTTTATTTCACAGTTCATGCTTTTTATACAGTTTGAGAAATTCTTGCCAAATTCCAAGTCACTGAGATTTTCCCCTGATTATAACCAAAATGTGTCATCCAATTCAATAGCCAATAGCTACCTACAGCTATTTAAATTTAACATTTAAACAGTTAAATGATGTAGTTCCTCCACCAAATGAGCCACATTTCAAACCCAGTGGCTACTCTGTTGTCAGAGCAGACAAACAGTATTTTCATCTCTGGGGAAAGTTCTACAGAACAGTATCCTGTTCCTAAAGGTTAGCTCTTGTTCAGGTTAGTGCTGTATTTGATCTAATTCTTGTATGTGGCTTGATTTTTTGATAATCATTCATTCTTCTAGTGTCATTTTGGGAAAGATTATTCTTTCCCCATTAAACTACCTTGGCACCTACATAAAAATTCAACTGTCCACATACATGTGAGTTCGCTTTTAGACAGATTTTGTCTATGTTAACCCAGGGATCTATCTTTATGTCCAAAGCAAATTACAGATGACTGTAATTTACAATAACTCAATAGCTAGTGTAAATCTTCTAACTTGGTTTTTCAAAGTTCTATTGACTCTTGTATGTCCTTTAATTTTCCATATAAGTTTTAAAAACCTTTGCAATTTGTATCCTCCTCAAAAAAATACTCCATCTGCAATTTTATTTGGGCTTTCATGGAATCTATAGACAAATGTGGGAATTTGGATAGTTTAAGAATATTGATCTTCTAACCCAGGACATGCTACCTTTCTTCACTTCCTTAAAGATTCTTCCTCTTAGCCCTGTTTCTGGTTTTTAGTCCTACTCTTGTACATCATTTGTCATATTTGCGCTCAACTCTTTCATATTAGACTTGGGACAGAGACAATCCCTGCATCTGCAGGGTAGGATGTTCTACTCCTCCCCTTGTATCCCAGATGCCTTCCTTCTCTTGTCTTATTGCGTGCCTGAACAGCAGTGTGCTGGTGAGCTGTCCCTGCTGGCTTCGGAGCTGGCGAAGTGTCAGCTCTCCACAGTGAGGTATGTGTTGGCCGAAGGTAGCCTGTGCTCTTTTGATTCTTGACCCTTTATAACGGCCTGCTTTTGTTTAGGGTGCTTGATTTTTAACCAGATTGACACCGCTCTTAGGAGAGCTACTCTGTTTTCCGGCCCTCTTCTCCTGCTCATTCCTGGTTTCTGAAGCGCCATGTGCTGCACACTGCCATGTGTCTTTCTTCATCTGTTGTGCTGGGACTTGGGTGGACTCTTTTCATCTTGAGCTCCGCACTCTCCAATTCTGAGCACTTTCTGAACTGCTTCTTTGCTTGTCGCTTCTGCCATTTTTCTCTGTTCTGCCTTCCTGAGGCCCCTGGGAAAGGCCGCATTTGCGCCCAACCCTGAGTCTCACCCCTCTCTCTCCCAGCTTTTCCCTTCCTCTTCTGGCCCTATTGTTTTTCCCTGGTCCTTTTGGTTATATTTTTTAGTAGTCATATTTTCATATGCCAGACTTACTTTTTCTAAGTTTTTCATTTTTGTTTTTGTGTCATACTGATGATTCATGAATTAAACATCTCCCCTCTGAGTTTTTAGCATTGCACTGCATTGCTCTGTTCCCTCGGCCTTGCTTTGCGTGTTAGTTTGGAAGCAGTCCTTCGGTGGGGTGGGAGATCCCCGCAAAGGTCTAGTCCTTTTCATCTGTTAATATTTCAAAATGAGGCATCAAGGGCTACAGGGAGCTACAGGTTTTCTGGGTGTCTCCTTGCAGGACAGCCCAGCTGTCAGTATTGAGAGTACCCTTTCTGAGCGCTTCTTTGTCCCCAGGAAGACTTTGCATCCCCGTGGGCATCCTGGGGCTGAGCTTGCCATCCATGAGCTCTGCCCCGCCTCTCCTCAGCACCAAGGGTCCCCAACCCTCAGCTCAAGCTCTGACCTCAAACCCACAGCCTCTTTGGCCCATTTCCTGCCCACAGCCTGTAGAACCAGAGGGCCGGCTGTGTATGCCAGGCCTCCATGCTGAGCGCATCCGTAGGGGCTTGGGGCTCCAGGGTCCAGGCCCTTCCAGGCCTGAGGGAGGAACCAGAAGGTTTCTGAGGATTTCACCCACCTTAGGTCTTGGCTCTTGGCTTTCATAAGTCTATGTACCCTCTTTACTTCTCATCTCCAAAGATCCTTTGCTGGTGCTACCCCACTCTTGTCTCCTCTCCTTTCTTAATTCTCGTGTCAGTGAGGTTCCAAGAAATTTTTTTAAATGCACTTGAGCAAATTACCACATTCCACCAGGAGTTCCTGGAAGTTCAGCCTCATACCAGCCAGGGTCCAGCTCACAATGGCACGGTCCGCTGGAACCCAGACACCTCAGATGGCTCTGGGATTCTCTTTAGTTGGACATTTGCTGTTTTGACCCATGTCATTTTCTCTCCTTCCCACATTTCTGCTTCCTTGGGATAAAGGGGTCCTGGTGACAAAATCCATCACAGCCACCAACTCATACCCTCTGTGACCAGCACCAGCTGCATAACAACAAACACCATCACAGGCCTGCAGGCACAGCAGGGAGCTCAGATACTGTGGAACTCAGGTGGGCAGTGCAGCCCCACCAAGGAGGGTGGGCTCCTGGAGCCAAGTCCCCCATGAGCTCCAACACAGAGCTCTACCTCCCACTAGAGAGAGACCCGGGACTGCCACAATAGACTGATAGGGATGTCTAAGGCATTCATGGGCCCCACTCAGAAATCCTCAGAAATAGAAAATACACACAGAACTCATAAAGAATCAATTTATTAATCTCCATCACAGAGGCAGTAAGTGGTGGCTAGATAAAAAGTTCCCATGATAAAGGCCAAAAGAACTATGGTGGACAAAATATTGTATAAATTCCTGAAACATAAGAAAGAATGGATTTAGGAATCCTCAAATCCAAAATAAAAAGCATTTTATGGTAGGACATTGTATAAGTTCAGAATCTGAGTAAAAGATAAGTAAGGAAAAAAGTTTCTCAAAGTATACATATGCATCCACTCTCTGGTGCACAACAGACACAGAAGCCCACGTGGAACCATGGCTGGTGCTGCGACCCTCCTGGCGACTCCCATCTAATCAGGACCATGTGTACAGCCAGCACACACCAGACACAGACATGCCGCATCCTGATCCGTCATTGGCTGACACATCAAACATACAAAGCTCGCGACACTAAACAATTCGGTTTGGCTTTTAAAATAAAATGAAGAATTTAATTAAGCAAACAGACCCCAAATCCTGTTAAATATGAGATCAGAAAACCTTTCTAAAATTATAGACATAATCTCCTGCAAAGAGAGTTTTAGTTTGAAGTACAAGCAACTCAGTAGTTCAATGAGAAATTGATTAGATGGAAACATTCACTCTATCAGGATTAAAAGTTGCTTTGCCAACTCAGGCTTGAGGAAGTAGATCAAACAGGGTTGGAGAAACCGAATACTCTTCTTTGGGTGCTTTCCCGGGTGCCTCCAAATCTGATCTTCATAAAATGAGCTCTGTAAACAAGCCTGCGCTCATCCTGCCTTATGTGTGAGAGAACATCCAGTCTTGGTGAGCTTTGACCAGGGAAACAGGGCCAGCGGTCCAGGACAGTGTCACAGGATAGGACAAGGGTGCTTCGGAGTATGTTTGTGCAGCAGGACTGGGGCGAGGCTCAGCAGGGCCCCAGTGTCCCAGTCCCCGTCGTAACCTCCCTGGTGCATGAGGACACACATTTGCAGAGCCTGCCTCTGTGAGACTTTGGTCACCTGGATCCCTTTCATTCAGAGAATAAGTAGCAGCTACTGCATCCACGCTTTTGCTATGCAAATACACGACAGTCAGTCCTCTGACAAAGGTGATTTGCTTACAATAAAATAAGGTAAAAGGGGAGAAATATTTTTCCGTAGTTAAAAGCATTGCTGATCAACACTGGTGCACAAGGAGCAACACTAATACAAAAGGAAAACTTCCCTACAGTCACAGGGAGGGGCATGTTCGTGGATGGTTGAGGTTTGTATACTTTTCTGTTGCTCTCAAGTGGAACACAGCTGTGGTGTTCCCTGGATTGCTTCCTAGCAAAGTGGATTCCTAAGTCCTATCCGGCTCTGGTCACAGCTCTGGGAGCAGGTGGGTCCCCTCGGTCTGTACTCACCCAGGCCACTGGTCTCGCTGCTGGCCTGTGCACCTCAGAGCCCCTGAGCACAGGCAGGATGGCCCTTCTCTCCCAGCACACGGACAAACACGCTGAGAAAGGTCCCGGCCCAGCTACCCGGTGTACAGCCTGCTCCTCGTGCACACTGACTTTCTCTGCACTCTGAAAGTCGAGTCAACTCTCTACACACCAAAGTGTTACAAAGTTCATGGCTGAAGTACAGACTGTTTTCAGTCGCTTTTCCTCCTAACCAGTACTTCCACCTCCTGACACCATGTTCATATTTTCCTTTAAATCCTTTCCCTGCCTGTGAGGGTTGCAGTGAGGTTTCATCTCTGTGATCTGTTTCTTTTGACTGATTTTTCTCATCCTTGCATCTTTCTCACACTACCTTGCTTCCGGACCTGCCTGGTGACTTCTTATTGTGCGCTGCTGAGTGTCTCACTTGGCTGTCCTTGTTTACAGATGTGTGCAAACCAGCCTGGTCCTGGAGGCAACCCTCCTGGCACTGCCCCTCGAGGTGTGGAGTGCACGCTGAGGGGAGAGCTGAGCTCTCCTGTTTGTTAGCTGTGTTACCCTGAACCTGAGCTTCCTTTCTCACAGGGGCTAAAAAACATCCACCTAGGCTTTCATCTGTACATCGAGAACAGATTTCAAGTGTTGGATACCTGGGGTGGATTCACCAGGCTGGCCTCTCCTGGTCCAAGCCCGAGGCCTCCACTCCTCTGTCTAACACTGCTTTCTGACCAGCCCCAAAGTGGTCATCAGTGATGTGGGCAGCACAGCCAGGGAGCCTGCCCAGAGGCCCACTACCATGTCCCATCCAGGCCATACCTGCTGCAGATTTGCAGTCGAGAAAGGACAGCAGCTTGTTTTGAAGACTGAGACCATGAGGGTAAAGCAGCATGGTGCTAGGGCCGATGGGGGTTTCAGAAACAGCCCTGTTGGGACTGTGGCCATGCGCTGTCCCAGCCTCTGCACCTGCATTCTCCTCTCTGCACCTTGGGACCTCACAGCACCCATCTGTGGCTCACAGGGACTTCCTGCCTCCCCAGAGAGCTGCCTTTTGGAGCCTCCTGTCGACCTCCCAGGCCTGAAGGGAGCGCCTGGCCCTGCCCCGATACCCTCTCCCTCTGCCTCCCGCTCAGGCTGAGTCCCTGGGAACCCTACCAGCCTTCTTCCCTCCTTCATTCACCGGGCCCTTGGAAAGTCATGGACTGCATAGTTTCAACCAAGACTCCGAGTCCCAGCTCCCGTAAGTGCCAGGACCCCACACCAGCACATGCAGAAATGGTGCGCTCTTGTCCATAGTTTCCTGCAGCTTACAGACAGCATTAGACTCGCAAGTGCCCATCCAAGGCCTGCAAAACAGGATTCCTGGGAGGTGGGGTTCTCCCCTTCCCTATGCGGTTTGCAGCCCACAGGCATTTCCACACAGCACGCCTTCTCATAGCACCTGCCTTGGCTAACTGCAAACTCCTCCTCTGCTTGAAGCCAGAAGATCTCTGCTCCCCTTAACGCTGGGACATTGACTCGGGGGAGGAACTGGGAGAAGCCAGAAGGGATTCTGCTCTCCGAGGCTGTGTGTTAGCTCCTCTGTGCATCGGCCCCCTCTGGTCTCGGCTGATGCACACACCAGCACAGTGACACGCTCAGAGAGCCAACCCGGGGTTCACACTGCATCCTCCTTGCACGCTGCCTCCTCTCCCAAAGTCAGGAGTCCCTGGGTCTTTCAGTCCCTAGAGCATTTCCTGACCCCATGCTCATGGCTCTGAAGCTAGGAAATTAGCGACGCCCCAGCCCCTCTGTGATCCGGTTCACAGTGAGCTCCAGTGAAACGTGATCATTGCACAGATTTAGAGACTAGAAAGGGCCTCTGATTTCAGAAGAATGATTTTGCAAAATGGATCTGTATGCGTAACATCCATTGGCATTGGTGGTGGTGCAGTCGGTGACTCATAAAAATGTCATTTCCTGTGATTTGTATAAATTACAGTAAATATGCCGGTAATCACCCACATTAGCTGCTGAAACGCGGGCGCAGTCTGAAGTCGAGGCCGGGGACCTTGTGGAGCCCTCGAGAGGTAGACCCCACAGGTGCAAATTGACACCTAGGAAAACAGTAGTTAATACGTGCTGGAATTTGGATAAGGGGAAAAGTGCTGAAATGAATGGGTGTCAAGCAGACACATTTGGGCCTCTCCAAGAGGGTCTGTCATGTCAAACAGGAAATAGCTATAAATTGCTCGGAATAGTAAAAATCTTGTCATTTACAGCCTGTAACGCAATGGGCTCATTTAACACGTCAACTCGTAGATAATGATTGGGGAGAGCCAGCCGGGTACTTACCCGACCTCTAACTTGTGGAAGCCAGGGTGAGCAGCGTGTAAGGGTGGAGGACCCCACGGTGACCCGGCAGCCTGGACACCATGGAGTGGGTGGAGGCAGCTGCCCCTCGTGTTGGGATGCAGGGACTCTTCATCTCCTGTAAAAGAATGAAGTCATGATGAGCAGCAGCAAGCCTTGAGTTGTCTCAAGACGCGTGACCCCACATAAGTAAGTCCCAGGCCTCTTCTATTTTCCATAGAAGCTGTTTGAAGTCGTTCGAGCAGAGAGTCTATTTCAACAGACAAGACAGCTGAGGTACCTGTAACCATCCTGCTCAGCGCTTCCCCGCAGAGGATCACCAGGCTCTGCCTCCATTGCAGGAACTCAGCATCCACAGAGCGAGCAAAGTACAGCTCTGGGGCATTTTCTAGGGAGGGCAGAGGCCCTCTGCAGAGCCCTGGAGTGTGACCCAGACAGGGACACTGAAGCTTCTCGGTGGAGTCTGCAGGGCCGTGGGAAACACGTACTGGGCGGGAAGGCCACAGCCTCCTTCGGGGTGGAGCTGTTTGTCATGGCTGGCCACACAGTGTGGGCGGAGGCCTGGGGAACGGGCGTGGCTGCTGTGTGATGACTGTGGGCAGCATCTGCTCACACTGGGTATCACGCTGTGGTGTTCAGAAAGAGGAGGTAGGACATCGACCCCGAGGAGCACTGCTGCTGCTCTCTGACCCTTGAATCCTCCCCTGGGCTCCAGCAGGGCTGGACTCTGGCAGGAACAGGAGGTTCCATGTGCTGGGGGTCACTCTGAGGGCAGTCTCACCCATGGGCACAGGGGCACAGGGATGTGTACATGCACATAGCCACTAGGGCACACATGGGTGCCCAGAGCTACACAGGGTCACACATGCATATGCCCACACCAACATGGCACACACCTTCTGAGCACGTGTGCCCTCTGAGGCAGTGGGCTCCTGGGGGCATAGGGAGAGGTCTGGATCTGAGTCGAGTTGAGGACCTTGCCCTCCCACGCCCTGCCTGCATTCCTCCTGGACACTCTGGGAGGATAAAGCGAGCCTGTGTCTGCCTGCAGGAACACAAGCTGGCTTAAAAGAGAAAGTTAGAATGTTTACAGTAACCATGACTTGGTACAGTTTGGATAGAGGGTGACTGTTTAAGTAAAAAAAAAAACTACGGTAAAAGACACATTGCCATTAATCTCCCCTCTTGCGTGAAGCACACTCATCCCACTGTTCTTGCCACTTTCCGAAGCAGCTCTGGGGTCCTCTCTTGTGGGTGTCTTTACAAGGAAAGTGTGATTTAAAGATGTGTTGACTGCTGCTGCTGAGCACCACCCAACAGAAAGGCAGCTCATAAAAACACGATGCTGAGTCCTCATCCACCTTAATCACAGATCTGGCACTGTGTGATTCTGGCTTTTCCCCAAAGTCCAAATGAGCATGAAATGTTCTGAATCCATTCAGGACATCAGGGCTGCCAGGACAGGGCAAGTAAATACATTCAGAAAAGAGGACTCCAGAGCTGCTGCAGGAGGTGGTAAGGACAATGGGATGAGTGTGTTTGAAGGGAGGGGGGATTTTGAGGAGTTAATGGCAATGTGCCTTTTACTATAAATTTTTTTTAGCATAAGCATTTGCCTTGTTTTGGATAAAACCTCATTCCTTGCATTCAACAGGCCAATTTAAAACTGTTGATCTATCTCTAGACCCAGTCCCGCCTTCACAGTACAGTCAGTCTTCCTAGACTGGCTAGGGGCTGAGGATGAAGAGCAGGTGTTGATCCAGACCTGGGGAGAGCACAGGCCCAGTCAGAGCGTTTAGGTGCATGTCCTGTAGGGCAGGGAGAAAGGCTGGTTCTGGAGACCCAAGATGGGAATTAACCATCTCCACTGGAGTCTGTAACCCCAAACCAAACAGCCTGCAGCTGCGGCAGAGGACGGACGGTTGACATCTGAATGTGTCAGATCTTATGAACAATTGCCTCTCTCTAATGTAGAAAACTTCTGGTAAAACCTGTAGCCTGCGTCTTTTGTCTCAACCACTAGATTATTACAGTAAAACAATATTTATGGTTTTATTTTCTTCTCTTCTGAATTAAATTCAATAATTATTTCAAGTCTGCCTTTTAAAATTATGTATAACTATGGAGCATTGTTGCATGTGTTAACTACACATGATGCCTTACTAATTTTTTAACAAGCTTATCTTTTGTAGAACAATAGGTGATTTTGAAAATATTTTTGGCGAAATGTTACAAACTCATTATTCAATTAACTACGCATCCTTTGGTTCTAAGATTCACATTTTAAATATCCGGTCATGAGTAGAACGTAAGTGTAGAGTGTGAGTGACATCACCACAAGTGGCAACTTGCAGTCAGCAGGGTCTTTTCCTCTCAGTGTGGCCTGAAGGGCAAAGGCCCTAGGAGACTTGCTGGGCGGTGATAGGAGTAGCCCGTGCCTGTTCTCCTACCACAGGGTGAAGGTGAAGAGAAATAGCTCCAGTCCAGAATCAGACAGTCTTTAAATTATACCCCCAGATTTCAACACAACTCTGTTTCCTCCCAAACCACTTTGCCCTTGTGTTAGGTGGTCTACACTGGTTTACAGTCTGTATTTAGTGAAGAAATCCTGTTGCCTCCATCATCCGAAAAGCCTGCAAATAAAAATTCTAGAAGATTCTTAGAGTATAAAGTGAAGACAAATATTTCCCAATTGGCACCAAAGCTGATGAGAGTCTGAGGGAAAAAGAAAGAGTGATAGGAGGGAAAGAAAAATCAACGTCTCGCTGCACAGGACTTAGTTGACATTGTGCACTGGAAAATGAGCATGCAGATCTGCAGCCAAGTGCTGCACCGTTGCAGTGTTGCTCCCTGGAAACTACGCAGCAGTTACTGCCGGGTGGAGAAGTCTTCCGCTGACCCCTTGAGGGCACCATGCCCCACTGCCAAGCCGAGCCCTATCTGTGGTCGGTGTCAGAGCCAGGAGCCCTGGGGAGCATAGAGCTGACTTGGATGTCCAGGTGTCTGAAGCATCTGAGGCCCAGGGAAGGAGAGCAGCGGTGCTAGGTTGGTTTTACTGAAAGGGCCGGGGTCCTGGGTGACAAGGTGCCCACCTCTTCCTGTGAGCACACTGCCAGCCACGCAGCAGCACTGCCCCGCAGGGCGTGGGTCCCTCTGCATCCCCACAGCTGCAGCCCATCTCGGAGTGGAGGTGGGCGTTGTTCACTTTGGCCTCTGCTCTCTCCTCAGCCCATTCTTCCTGGCCCATCCTGTATGAACGATTTAAAGGGAATTACCTATTACTTCAATTATTTGTTTCTTATCAACTGATGTTAAACTACAAGGATTTGCATTGAAAACACACAAAGAAAGAGCAAGTCATGGCACATGGCCAAATGAAAGAGTAATGTTCTGGTGAATTTAGCTTAAATAATTTACTGCTATGTAAAAGTGGAAAAGTGGAAGGTGAACCCTCTGACCAATAAATCTCCCTGAGCATGAAACCCTTATCTGGTCCCCTCCGATATATTCCACACGAGGAAGCCATCACTGCTGGCTCTGGTTGGCTGTTCGTAAACCTTGATCTCCTGCACTCCGCGTCCTAAATGTGGGTAATTAGCATCAGTTTATCAGGCTTCTGCATATTTTCTCTTCTCTCCAAACACGCACGCTTCTGTTGGCTGCCATTCTGCTATGGAAGATTATGGAGACAGATTGCAGAGAACGAATGTGCTAAACGAGATTAGGAAGGAATAGAAATAGCAACTTGGCCAATAAATTCCTCGTGAGAGCCTTATCATGCAATTACACGTTGACTTGCTCCACATTCTCCCCGCCTCTTAATCCAACGCCCCCACCAGGAATAAAATTTTGCTAATTTCTGAATTGCTGCAGATCCTCCTGACTTGCTACTGAGAATGGTTGGAAGGAGAAACACTGCTGAAAACATCATGTCAAACTTTATGATAAAAAAGTAAACTCTCAACGTCAACGTGGGTGGTGCGATCCGGGCTGTTTGAAGCATCACTGAGTAAGTGAGACATGTGATTTCTCTTGTGGCACCACCTTTGGGATTCAGGGCTGTGGAGCAGGAGCTCCTTGCTCATTGCAGGACTGTCTGACGTGTTCCAAGCCAGAACAAAGCGCCGCTGCCTTTCTAGCAGTGGTGACGCCCCCAGTCACTCTAGGCCGATCACTTGACCTCTTCAAGTGCAGTCCACTCAGTCGCACAGGCTGCTTCTCACCCAAGGCCCCTCCTAGTGCGGGTGATCCCGCTCTGAACGCTTCTTAATGTCTATAAACAGGAAAACCCTGCCCACACCTCTTCCCGACTACAACCGGAACTCTGTAGCAGGGCACCCACAGGGGAGCTCTCTTTTCTCCTGCTGCTTTCTCCCAGCGCCTTATGATAAGTTAGTTGTTTAAAGAAGCCATGAAGCCTTTCAGTCTGCCAAGGGACTGTGTATATAGCACAGGGCCACCCTGGGTCCCGTGGTGCCCTTCAACAGCGAGGTGCTGGAAGCGCAGAAGCTGCCAGCAGGACTGGGCTCGTGCCTCCTGGGAGCCCAGACCCATATGGAAACTGTGTGCTTGTGTTTGCTGTAAAGGAAAGGCTTCAGCTCATGGTAGAGAGAATTAATCCGCTGAAGAGACCCTCAGCAACAGTAAGGCGAATTCTGATGCATCAATTCTAATGTCGCCTTCACTTTCTTTTCTCCAAGTAATTTCTACCAGGATTCACAGAGTTGGAGAGTGCCACGTGAGCAGCCCAGAGAAAGACCCCAGGCCACCTCCTCCTGCCCAGGCCAAGTCAGCATCCCCTGGAAGGACCCGGGTTGTGCCTCCCAGGGCGTCCAGCAGCTGCCAGGGTGCGGCTATGCTATCTCCCCTTGACAGGTACGGGTTTGCCTTTTGCAAGCAGCCTGCCCTTGTACAGGCTGCCAAGGGTTCTCCTCTTGGGAAGAAAGCTTCTGTGGAGCCTGCATCTGCCTCAAGTGGGAGAGGCCCCAGGGGTCTGGGAGGCCTTGTCTCCAGTCTCTGCTCAGGAGAGGAGTGCAGCTGAGCTGTGCTTGGCTGAGCCTAGCCTGCATCCTGTGCTGTCCCCGGCCCCAGCCCTGCAGGCACCTGGATGCCACCTGGGCAGGGCTGGGGGAGATGTCGGAGGAGTGCCGCTTCCTGCACCCTCCTCTTCTCCGTGGCCCCAAATCAGAGGTGGCTGCTGGGAGCGCGGGTGCCTGCTAGGTGCCCTGGGGAGCCAGAGAAGGCGCAGGGCAGGGGGCTGCTCTGGGGCCCAGCTCAGGACTAGAGTTCTGCCCCAGGCCCAGGCCAGGCCCAGGGTGACTTGGGGCTTGGAGCTGGGCTCTGCAGGGGAGGCGGAGGACCCCAGGCCCTGGGCAGCCCTGCGGTGGGAAGGAGGCGTCATTAATAACTGTGCTCCCTTCCTATGTCATATTTCCTGGACTGGTGAGCTCTGGGGAGGGGTAGCGTAGGAGGGGCTGCTTGCCATTAATCTGGGAACAAACGGCTAACCTCGGTGACTGGTATTTTCGCTTTTCTTTTCTCACTTTTCTCAGTGTGGGGAAAGCAGTCAAGCCCGCGAGGCGATTGTGAGGGGCTCTGCTGGAATTTGGCAGCACGGAGGCTTGGAGCGCAGCCCCATGCTGGCTCCTATTCAGCGGCCGGTTTTCCTCCAGCTCTGGAAGTTTCACTCAGCCGTGCACTCAATGGCTCCACAAAGCTGATTACAAGCTTCAGCGCATTCCTGAAGGAGCCAAAGCGACGCAGGTGCAAACGAGCCGAGGGAGCCCCTTATGCCGGTGACAGAATGGGACAAGCTGGGAAAGGCTCGGACCACACAAATCCAAGGCTCACCAGGCAGCAGAAAGCCTGCCTTGGGAACTGGGGGTCATTATCCGACCTATTCAGCAGCCGGGCCCTGCAGCCGAGCGGGGCGGGGACCGCCGTGTACCCCGTCTGTGAGACCCCGCTGCCTCGGTGGCTGCGGTGGAGGCCACTCCGGGGGGCACGGAAAGAGAGAAAGAGCGCAGTGCGTGGCCAGTGTGAAACTTGCCATCTAGGCCTTGTCCCAGTCGCGCCCGAGGCATCGCCCTGGGCTCTCTCTGCCTCCGAGCCCCGGGCTCCTTCCCTTTCTCTGCCAGGCTCCCTCTGGGTCCGGCAGAGGGCAGTGGGGTGCAGCGCGGGAGGAGGGCAGCGTGGCCACACGGGGGGGCGGTCACACAGCCGGCGGGGGTCCCAGTCTGATTCCACGCGGGGAGGGGCTCTCCTGGGCGTCGGTGCTGGCCCTGCATGCACGCGTGGACAAAGGCGCCCCAGAGGGGACAGGCTGAGGCGCAGAGGCTGGGGTGCCCCGGGCTCCCCGGGCAGGGTGCGGGCGGGCAGGGCCCACTGACGCTGCTTTGTCTGATAACTAATTTGAGTTAATGCGATCTTTATGTAAAGCTAACAGCGAATAATTGTCTATTTTCTCGCCAACAATCCCCATCACAGTCACTTATGTGGAGACCTGCGGCTGGATTAATCGTTGTCCGCGATGAGAGCAGCTGCGGCATCCGCAGCGCGCGTGCGCGGTGGGGACCCGGAGACCGCGCTGCCACAGCTCGCTGGGCCCAGGGTGCACTGCGCAGGGTGCGTGCAGGACCCTCGCCCTCGCCAAGGCGCGATGGCCCAAGAGCTGGGAGAGGGGACACCCTCACGTGCTGCCTGTTTTCGGCCCAAATGTGCCCTGCTTGTGTGGGTTCCCGGCTTCACCCTGCTCCACCCCCCAAGACCTCCTCCTTCCGGGACCCCATCTCCGCGGGGGGTGGGCAGTGTTTACACTTCCCCAGCCGGAGCTCTCGGGGAGAAGAACCTGGGCAGGGAAGCATCACAGCCCCGGAGCCGCGCAGGGCGGGGCAAAGATGGTGGCAGATGGTGCAGCCCTCAGGGGGAGAGGTTCTCGTACTACAGCGATTTTTGTCTTTCTGAGCTGAAGTCAAAACATCAGCGTCAAGTGGGAATCGCTCGGCTCTGTGCATGACTTCCCATGTGGAGTGGGCGCGGCACCTTCGCCTCCCAGAGCCGCAGGGGCTGCTGTTGCCAGCAACTGGGAAGAGAACCTCTCCAGGGCGCGCTTTCCCACGGCGGCCTTTGCCCCCGAGAGACCCCGGGACGGCAACTTTTCAAAGTGATACTTCCAGGAAAGGGCAAGTTCAAACTCCATTGGTGACAACTTTTGGGACAGTACATGAAAGGATTCACTTCTCTTTGGGCAGGACGACTATGACTTTCGACACGGAAGGTATCGGAGGGAATAAACGCCCGCAGTTACTGGGTTTTAGTAACGGGTTACCCCGTGCCCTCCCAGGTGGGCGCTGTTCAAAACCTTCCCGAGCACGGGCTGCCTGCACCACGGAGGAGATCCCAGCGCAGTCGGCCGGCCCACCCCGACCGCCAAACCGCCCAGGCTCGCTGGCTCTGTGCTTCCTTCCAGTGGCACTTGGGGCTCCTTCCCACTTCACCTCTCACCTGAATCTTGTCACCTCGGCCATCGAGAGTGATCTCTGGACAAAGCTGAGCTCAGCGACAGCCCCTGGCCACTCAGGCAGAACAGTCTATGCAAATGCAGGGCCTCAGGAACAGTGGCCCCTTTGTCCTGGCCTTTCAAAGCCCCAGCAGCTGCGGACTTACTGCCTGGACCCTCGGCTGCCACAGCGATGTCATCACTGCAGAACATCGGATTCTGAGGAGCAGACAATCTGAATTCATGAGCAGCCCTCTCGGGAAAGTTCCTCCTTCCAGATCCGCCTCTGCCCCTGCTGGGCAGGGCAGAGCTGGCAGAACGACCTGCAGTGAGGGGCAAGATCCTTCCGGGTGGGTTCACAGATTCTCCCACCTGTTCTCTGGGCTCTGCGTTGGGAGGTCTGACTCCGGGGACCCCAAGATGTTGCATTTCCCTATCTCCTCTGGATGTAGCTTGCAAGTTTTGCTTCAGAGACAGCAAGGAGCCAGGATATCCAGCACGGGAGTGAACAAAGCCTGGGTCCTCTGCTTTTGAGCAAGCACCAGAAAGGATTTGGAAGTTACTTTGATCAAAGTGAACTCCAGACGAGCCTTACCAGAGGACAAACCAGTTAGTTAAGCCAGTGCTGTCGGGCATGCCCGTCTGGGGTCCCTGTGTGGAAGCTTGAGTTGCAATCACCCCCACTCCTTCCAGCCCCTTCCCTGTGACCTTGCAGGCCCCTGGGGTGTGCGGACCTGTACATGAGACTGGGCCTGTCGGCAGTGCCAGGGGCCCAGGGTGCACCTGGCCATGGAGGGGACTCCACATTCCCGAGAGGCAGGGCACTCGCAGGTCTCTGTGAAGGCGTCCCTCTGCTTCCCCCCAGGGTCCCGCATCCCAGCCCTCTGTCTGCCTCCTCCTGCTCATGCTGGAGAGCCATCTCCAGGAAAAGGCAGCTCTGGACACCACTAGGCCACTTCCCAGCAGGAGCTGAGACCCAGGGAAGGTCCCAGGCAGAAGCGTGGGCTCTTCTGGCCTCGGCAAGGCTGTCGCAGCCTAGGCTGCTCCCGTGCACCGGGGTCTTCCCCAGGGCACTTCTGTCCCCTCCGGATGCCTTCTCGGCTCTCCTTTCTTTCTTTCTCCCACCCCTCCTCCCTCTTTGCGTTCTTTCTTTTGCAATACTGGTGGTTGAACCCAGGGTCTTTGCGTTGAGCTATATCCCTGGCCGCTTTTATTATGTTGAGACAAGGTCTTGCTAAATTGCCCACCAGGCTAAGCTTGAACTTGTGATCCTCCAGCCTCAGCCTCTTGGAGTGCTGGGATTACAGCCAAGCATCGCCACACCTGCCTATTTGACCAAACGAGGGCTAGGGTGCAGCAGGGACCATGGCTGAATACTACTTTCGTAGTTGCAACACTGTGAAGGCTGGGAACAAACAGAAAGCCAAGGAGGGCACGGAGTGTTCAGTTGGGAGGGAAGGTGCTCCTGTGGCAGGTCCCCTAACTACAGACACCTTTGGGGACTGAACCAGGACTGTTGGTTTCCCCTGTGGAGAATCACATGATGTGGATCCTTGAGCTCAGCTGCTGCAGGTCTCTGCATCTTGGAGGATGCCACCCACAGCTGTTCCCTGGGACCCAGAGGCCAAGATGTGAGCAAGTGGGTGCCCAGGTGGCCTGACCTGCACAGAGATACAGGCTTTGCTGGCCCTGGTTATTGGCATCTGTGAAACATGTGGACTCTGGTCACACTGGGTGTTCAGGAGACGTGCGCTGCGGCAGCACCAAGGTCCACATGGGCAGGCTGAGGCCTGGAGAAGTTCTGTGGCCGCCTGGGCCTCGTCCTGCACAGGGGCACCCAGAGCTGGTGACTTTGGGGTGCCCTTGCCTCCCTCTGCTTCTCGCACATGCTTGTACTCCCACTCCCTCACATGCATAGTCTCTGGCATAGTCTCACATTGGTGCCTGTGACTCGCTCACACACACATTCACTCTGGGTCTCCAGGAAAACAGGCCAGGTGGACCCTGGGAAGGTGGCACCTGACCCACCAGGGCAGGGGCAGCTGCAGGCTTGGCAATATCCCTTGAACTTGACTTAGACATGAGCTGCCCAGGAAGGTGGACAACAGCAGGGGCTGTGGTCCCAGAGATGTGCTGAGTGTGGCCTCAGACTCCACAGAGGCAACAAGGAGATGCATGGGAAGCACCTCACTCAACCTGGAGTGTTGGTCACAGTGGCATGGTGTGTACTTTGGAAATATTGAGTCAAATAAAATATATTCTTGAAATTAATTGTACCTGCTCCCTTTTACTTTTTACAAAAATAACAATGGGAACTTCAAAATGACCTGCGTGGCTGCCATGCAGCCCTCGTGGTGTGATCCCTGGGCAGCCGCAGAGCTCGTAATCCCTCAAGGGCCAGAGGGGAAAGTGGAGCTGGGTCCAGCAGGAGGTGGGCAGAGGCCTGGCCCACAGCACCAGCTACGTGACAGACACTGTCTCCAAGCACTTTTCTTTCCAGAAAATGCCAGTGGGAGTCACACACTGTGTTTTATCGTTTGATCCTTTCTCTGTCCATTCTCCTTTAATGTCACCAGTGACTGCACTGTGGCCTTGGTCAGCAATCTCAGATGAACTTCCCAGGAACTTCTGAAGAATCTTGGGGAAAATGCTGGTAAGGCTGGTGTGGAAATACGACAGGGTGCTTCCTGAGGCTTGCAGTTCTAAGATAGCCCCTTTCTGGTGATTTTTGAAGTTCATGCCAGGGCCCTGGGACTTTTCTGCTTTATTTTTTCAGTATGCAGTTTTGCACTGCAAGGTGGAAAGGCTGTTGCACCCTAGGGCTGTTACACCCACCCTTGCAGTGCAAAACTACAAAACAAAAGCCAGGAGCAAGACTTTGCATCTGGTGAAAGGCCTCTGACCAGCCTGAAGCTTACAAACACTGACATCACACTTGGTTCATGAAGGTTTCAAGAAAACAATCTACAAACTTCTTTTTGGTACCAAGGACTGAACCCAGACACTCTACTAGTGAGCTACATCCACAGCTTTCTTTCAAGTTTAACTGGGTCTTGCTAAATTACCCATATTGGCCTGACCTTATAATCCTCCTGTCTCAGCCTTCTGAGTAGTTGGGACTACAGGCATGTGCCACCTTTCCTGGCTTGTAAACTTCTTAATTTAAAAAGTATTTTAAAATACTCTACATAACATTTTAGATACAAGATTTCTACAAGTGAAGATCTAAAAAGAAGTTGTATTTTGCTTTTTGGTGAGAGCAAATGAGAAAAGATTTCTCACACTTATCATGATGACTGTACTCCATGAAGCGGCAGTGTGAACACTGCAGTCATTTGCTTGGCACCCAGGACACACTTGTGGTGTCATTTCTCTGAAGGTCCTATGATTTTGTTATTGCTTTTGAGACAGGGTCTCAATATGTTGTGTGACAAGGCCTCAAACTCACAGCAATCCTCCTGCCTCAGCCTCCCAAATACAATTCCTCAACAATGTGAAGCTCACTTTCCCAAACAACAAAAAATATCTCAGAGATAATTTGAAAGAAATTGAATTTTTCTAATTATAGAAGGAACTGTCCTATCACTCATTATTTCTACACCCATTTACTTTTATTAATTATAGAGAAAAATGTTGTAAAATAACCCAGAAGGTCGAAGTTTTGTGGATTAGTAAATTGAAATGGTTTATTTTGGGGATTCACTCCTTGAAAATACCACCATAATTACTGAAGTTTCTATCCAGTCAGGGAGGAACCAACTGGGAGGAGCCAACGAATCAGTTAGGTTGTAATCAAACTACCTGTGTTTTTAAAGTTGCCCAGGAAATAACCAGAAAGGTCCCCAGATTGCTGCGGCGGCGGCGCCTGCCAGCGGAGACCCTGGTGCTGCCAACGCTCCACAAGCCTCATCTTTGTGATGAGCCACGATTGGGCCGAATTAGTTACTCAGGGCTAAGAAAACAGCAAGAATTCAGCCGCTTCCCATCCCGCCCAGCACGCACACCTCTCAGGCCTTGTGCGAGGGGAGGAGGGAGTTGGGCAGAGGAGGAGGCCAGGGATGGGGCAGCAGGCCAGGGTGGGGGCAGCAGGCCAGGACGGAGGCAGCGGCGACGCCTGTGCTCGGAACACAACCACACTGGCGTCCGCCACCTCGGCACAGGGGACGCATGCCTCACTCGTCCGTCCTAGAAACCACACATTTTGTTTGTCTCCTCCTCCCCTTTCTTCCCCAGAGATGACAATGCCTACGCCCTTCCACAGAGGCCCAGGCAAGATACTCTGGATAAATAACCTAAGATTAACTAAATCAGGTCAACGTGCAGAGAGGGCAGCGGGCGACAGCCCTTAAAAGGAGATTATCTGGCGACGGTGGCATTGATCGAAAAAGCACTACAGGCCAAAAAAAGGCCTTATTACAAGATGTCTCTGAGGCAGATAAGATAGCGGGGAAGTCTACTTAGAAATGAGGGACCTTATCTAGATTTTAATATGGCTGTAAGCAAATTAGAAATGTTTTTGTAAGTTAGAGAACTCAGATGGGAAAACGTGTTCCCACAGCACCTACTGCCCTGTGCTGGCCTACAGTTTGTACCCATCCACCATGGGGCCTCTTTGTTCTCCCCCCAAGATGCAGTCAATTAGGGGCAGAAAGCAGGGCAGCAGATTCGTGAGGCTGGGCCTGGCACCGAGGGGCCAGGCTCCTACCCGAAGATTACACAGCCACCCAATCTACTTCTGTGTGGCAGGCCTGGCCACAGGGACAGACCCCAAGCCCAGGAAGATGGTGCCCAAGGCTCCCCACAAGGCTGAGTTTGCTGGAGTCCAGGACAGCACTGCTTCTGCCCACTGGGCCTTGGCAGCTTCACAGAACACACAGCAATGTCTCCGTCTGATCACTACCACCAGCACTTCTTGGCCAAAGTCCACAGCCTTATTTTTTGTGTTGCCATTGTAATTATTCATTACCACAGACATTATTTAATGGCTTGATAATTTAATACAAGAAACAGAATGGCTGTCCATGTGCACAGGCTGGCCAAGCAGCTGGCCACACACGGCTGCCACTGCAAGGTGGCAACTGTACCTCTAGGGACGGTGTTCTGGGGCGTGAGCATAGGGACGTGTCCTGAGGGAGGAGGCTCCCACTCTGGCCGCTAAAGCAAGGGGTCTCTGCAGGGGCTATGGGTCCGAATGGTTCAGCCACAGCTGCAGCAGGCACAAACTCTGGAGAGCCAGCTGCTAAAATAAAAATAGATAAGTGCGAGGAGCTGCAGGCTGCGGTCCAACGTCAAGAACTTTTTAAAATTTAAAGCACCAAGTCTCACACGGAAATGCAGGAGTCGGGGTGCTGTGCACTCACCCCTCCACCGCTCTCGGGGTCTCGGCCCACTTGGGTGCATCAGGCAACTGGCCAGGAGTGCCGGCGGTGGGCGTGCTGGCACTCTGCAGGTCCTGCTCCAGCCTTGGTGAGGCACGCAGCCAGGGCCCAACCTGGTTCTTCTCCAGGGAAGGGGCACCGGGAGGACTTCAGGGTGGAGGGTGGAGGGAGCCCTTCCCAGTGCGGCTCCTTGCTCCTCAGGCCTCCCAGGGCCTCCGGCTGGTGCAGCCCCTGTCCCGTGAACCAGAGGCCAGGAGGGCCCGCACAGCGCCCTACACAAGAGCCTCGCTCAGGAGGCCTGCGGCACGGCCTCTCGTTTCTGGTCTGAAAGTGAGTCAATGTCTTCGCTGCAGTTTATTCAGAAGCAAACACGGTGACTCACATTCCCCCAAGAAGGCAGAGGAGCTGCAAGAGCGAGACTTCAGTGCAGTACGTGCTCACTAAACAGCTAGTGTGCCCCGTGTCTGCACAGTGCAGGGTAAGACCTGAGGGAGGAAACACAAGAAGAAGAGGGAGGACCCTGCAGGGGAAGGCCAGGCCTGAGAGGTCACCACAGCCAGGAAGGCAGAGACGACTGAGTCCCGAGGGAGAGGAGCAGAAGGGAGGGCGCGCAGCGGCCTCCGGAGGAGCTGGCACCTACGCGAAGGGCAGGTCTTCAGGGCACGTGTTCTTAACAGGGAGGCGGGGGGCGGGCGTTGTAGGGTCCCAGCAGGCAGCAGTTAGGGGAGGCTTATGGACAGGACAGGCCCCTTGGGAGGGGCGTGGGCTTGGGCACAGTTGAGCTGTTGGGGCAGAGGGCTGAGTCTGCAGCCCCATCCCCCATAGGGAGGGGGTCTGCCCAGTCCTTCATGGGCCCAGGTGACCTGGCTCTGAGTAGGGACAGACCAGGGCCACTGGAAGCCTCGGCTCACCACGGTCCTCAGGCTGAGATGTTCTCAGTGGCCACCAAAGGCTACTGCTGCCACCGCATGACTGTTCCCACAGTCGGCCTCCATCCTCGAGGCCCAGGGCTCAGGTGCGCACCCCTGGCCACGTAGTGTGGGCCACCTGGCCCCCCTCTCCTCCTGCCCTGGGCTCAGCACCCACTCTTTCCTTTTCCTGCAGAGGCCGCTGCTTCCCACAGAAGCTTGTCCTCAGGTGCCATCTGAGCAGAGGGCCTCGCCTGACTGCTCACTCGAAACCAATGCCCTGGCTCAGTCACCTTGTTGCTGGAACACAGAGCTGACACCCATGGCTAAAATGAGCGGAAGCTCATATTTCTGCCCACAGTGGGTAGGGCAGAGGGGCCAGCGGAGGAGAGCTGCTCAGGGCATGCTGCACAGGAAGCAGGAAGCAAGGAGGGAAGGAAAGAGGCAGGAAGGCCATAAACATTCCAGGCTCCACCCCAGGCCCCGCCTCCACCAGGTACCCGCCTCCACCCACAAGACCCCGCCTCCTAAGAGCATAGTTGCCTATAAACTTGTTAGTGGACACAGCCAGCTGTGAGTCCAGCATTCCCGTGATCCAAGCACCCCCTAAAAGCCCCACCTGTACTTCCATGAGGCTCTGGGGGATATCCGGACACAAACTGTCTCCCCTGCTCCTTCCTGGGCCTCCTTAGCTCTTGTCACCCAGGCACAGACCCCACACCTGCTGGTCTCCTGCAGGTCTCCTGCCCTCGGGGAGCAAAAAGTCGCTGGAGCAAGTCTTGTCCACAGTGTACACTGTGTCCTCAGCAAAGAGAAAACCAGGTGTGAGATGCTAGCAGGCTTCTGGGCGGAGAGGAGTCATGCATCAGGAGGGAACAGGCCGGTGGCAACAGACCTGTGTGGGCAGGCGGGGCATGGGGGGAACACATGTGGGCCTGGGGAGGCATCGCAGCCCTGCAGGAGATGGTGTGAGTGTCAGGTGGTGCAGAGCAGAAAGCTTATGTTTTTCTCCAGCAAGGGCGAGAGCCAGGACTAGCCAGGCTGAGTGCCACGGGTCACATGGGTGCCCAGAGAAATGCATGGCGGAGCCCCGCAGGCCTCACTGGGCAGAGGGAGAGAGCAGGGTGCAGGGTAGGCCTAGCTCTGTCCCCCAGGCCTCTGAAGCACACACAGAAGAGAGCCACTGGGCCAGGTTGGAGGGTTTCCCAGCTTCCCGATGGAACAATGGAACTGCCCCAATTAACATCTTGACAAAATAAAATGCTTCTCCTGCAAGCATGGGTTTTCAATGAAGATATCAGAAAACAAAATGCAAATATCCAGTTGATGTTTAAATACTGAAAGATGTTGTGTTCTTGGTTTTTTTTAAAGATTGAAAGGAAAATAATGAAGGTAGTGAGTCTCAAAAGAGGCCTCAGAGCTTTTTGCAGCTGGGACCTCCCCGCACACATGCCTTAGGGTACTCAGGCCCTTGACTGGACAGACAGAAGCCCACGTCCATTCAAGGTAGGACTTTGTTCCCCAAAGAGCAAATGGGTGGGGCAGAGCAGGGGAGACGCACTGTGTGGCTTTTCTCTGGGCGGACCCAACCCAGCAGAGGGGACACAGCACACCATTCACGCACACCACGCTGTGCCCTTGGCTGGGTGCCCGGAGGCGACCTCCACACAGCCCCCCCATGTCTTCTGTGTCCTTATGCTAACCACTCCCATGATGGGGAAACTGAGTCAGGCTGGATTCAGGATTCAAACCCTCACAACATGGCCCCACCCTGCACCCTCAGGGACTCTGCTGCATTGCTTTGCAGAGGACAAGTCGCCAGCCTTTGGTCACCAACAAAACACTGGAGGTGAGCGGTGGCTAGGCAGGAAGGGTCTGCCGGGGCACACAGGTTCAGGAGCAGCACATCACGGCATGTCACGTCAGGACAGGGCATGAGCGGGGAGATGGCTCAGCTCACAGCATCCAGGAAGCGAAAGAGGACGGAAGGAAGCCGACGCTTCAAGTGCACCGTGCCCGCCAACAGCACAGGCCACGGGGCACCGGAGAGCTGAACTGCAGCAGACGCGTAGGGGACAAACAAGGAAAAGGGCAAGACGCTGGTTGCACCGACACTAATGACTGAGGAGCAAAACGAAATGAAACAAACGTGGGCCACGCGGTTTGTTGCAGAGTTGGTGTGTTCTCCCCGCTTGGCACGTGGATGTACCCTCACTTCACAGCACCTCGCTTTTGTGCTTCGAGAATGTCACACTCATCACAGAGGGAAGGCTAGAGGAACCCTGCTTCGATTAAGCCTGCAGCCCTGTGAGGCAGGTGACAGACGGCCCCCTTTGCCCTCGGTGTCTGGCCCACACCTGTTGATCCAGCCAGACACCAGCAGTGCCTCCTCTCCTACCTGAAGGGCTGGCTGTAGAGTGAAATGTGTGGCTGACCTGACTTGAGCAGTGGAGGTGAAGGGCTGTGTAGTGACTCAGGACCCAGGACTTCCCATGGCGTTCAGCTCCCCAGGCCTGTGTAGGGACAGCAGCAGAGGAAGGGTGGGTAGCCTGGGGTGGTCTACTCAGCTAGATGCCCTGCCCCACCAAGTGGGTCCCCCTCCCAAAGCTGTGTGAGGTCACAGCGTGCATCTCTCCTGCCCCGAACCTCAGACTGTGGCCCTGGTCAAAATGGTCACTGTGGTGCAACTCACTGAAGGGAGAGGAACTCCTGCTGGCCTCAAGCCTCAGGCCAGGGCCCAGAGGGGAGCAAGAGAGGATGCACAGAAGGAAGAAGGCTGTGGAGGATGGAGACCAGGAGTAGCCTGCAGGGACCAGAGCTGGGAGTCAGCTAGGAAAGTTTCCCCCTGTCGTGGAGGAGCCGTAGGCCCTGCCTCATCTGACCTCAGGCTTTAGCTCCAGCCCCTGGGGGAACCACATGCCAGGTAGAAGCCCTGGCAGGGCCCTCTGTGGATGCTGGCCTCAAGCTTTCCAGAGGAAAGCAACGTTCCCCTCCTGGGGGCCCAAGCAGAGCCAGAATGCAAACCCGGTGGACATCTGCTCCCTGCCCAGCATTCATGGACACTCCCCAGCTTGGCCAGCCAGGAGCTAGCAAGGGACACATGTCCAGGGAGTCAGCTCGAGAGTAGCAGCATGCTAGCGAGCTGGGAGGGAGCACCAGAGGCCTACAATGTAAAAGGGGAAGGGTACACTCGGCTCATGATTTCAGGGGATCTAGTCCATGGTTAGCTGGCTCCAAGGCAGGAGCAGCCTGGCAGAGGGTGTGAGGGAGCAAAGAGGCTTACTTAGTTCATGGTGGCTGGAAGCAGGGAACAGTTTCAGAAAAGAAAGGGCCAGGGTTCACCTTCCTGTCCGGTTAGTGGCTCAGGACCCAGGACTCAGTCTCACCTGGCTGTGTGTTTCACTAGTTTCCAGGGCAGCTGCCAAGCCAACCAAGTTGGCCTCCATCCTTCACAGAGGCAGCCTGGCTGGGCAGGGGAAGGCTGATGTCCCCAGTGCTAACAGGGCTCCCCAGACCCCACACTGGGGCCCAAGGGCAGAGGTTGCAGGTGAGGCCCCTACAGGAATGATGGCACTTCAGCTTCCACACAGACTGAGGCTTTGGGAGCACAGGGGACTCAGGTGTGGCTTAGAAAGTGGTGTTGGGGACCAGCATGCGTGGGGCAGACAGTGACCGCTCCCTGCACAGTGCGGAAGACAGAGCAGAGCTCTGGGTGTGGGGAGGGCACTCCCAGGGTCTGACCCACGCAGACTGCAAGCGGCACCCCTCACCTGCCGTTGAGCTGTGGCCAGGCCGGGTCCTGGCCCTCCCGCTCCGTCGTGCACCACGACTGTGCATCAGGCTGTCGCACAGAGGCCTGAGCCCCCGACAGTCAGCAAGGAGATGATTTCAGATCTGATTGCACCGCGCCTGGCAGGGTAATTGCCAATCAGTCCGGAGGAGACGAGATTCGGAGCTGCGCTCACTGCCGACCCCACCTTGGAATCGCTCTGCACGATGCGGCTCTGTGGCTGCTTCAGGTCTCAGCCCCCACCACTCAGGCCTGAGCCAGGACCCCTGCTGGGCCCCAGTCCCAATCAGGGGCCATCGCATGCTTGCGGCTTCCCCTTCAGAAGACTGCGGGAGGCTGGTGGCCCATTCTTGATGAGCTCTGCAGCCAGGGACTTCATGATACCAGATGGGTCGGCCGGGCACCCACCAGAGGTGACACATGGATCCCAGAGTTGCTCACCACCCGCCATAGAACACTCAAGTGAAATCACATACACTGGATGGGAATATGAGGAATAATAAAAGAGAAATGAAATCAAAACTTTTCGTATAGCAAATGCACCTGGCACCACGATAGCACTTAAACAGATGCATGGACACATTTCAAAATGAGGCATTTGGACATTAAAACCCCAATGGTGTCAAGAACACCGGGGAACTTGAGAGAGCTGGTGGGGCTGTGCAGAGTCCAGGGTTCCTCTTGCTGGCCCACAGCACCCCAACCTCATATCATGCCCAGGTGCCCTGGGACCTCCTATGGCTCCTCCCCCAGGATCGGTCACACTATTAGCCATCATGGGCTGCTGTGTCCCTTGCATTTCCATGTGACAGGGACCTGCAGCACTGAGGACAGAGTCTGGCATGGGCTATAAAGGTTGTCCCAGGGAAGGAGGAAGGAGAGGGAGGGGAGGGGAGGAAAAGAGGGCAGAGGAAAGCCTAGCAAGGCAGAGAGCAGGAAAGGAGTAAAAGGCCATGTTTCCCCCTGTACAGGGTTTAGAAGCACACAGACTCTTCCTGGGGCTGGTGTAAGGGGGTGTCAGAGGTCAGCATCCCAGAGTAGGCAGTGTCCAAAGTCCAACCTCAACACCCACCAGCACCTGAACACAGAGCTGCCCTTGAAATGCAAAGCCCAGCTGGAGCCTGTCCCCAGGATGGGCTGATGTGACATGTGAGATCTCTTTTTCCCTGGGTTTTGTGTTTGCAAATTCTTACTTGCTGCTCCAGAAATCAAAGACTTTTCCTGTCTTGGTTGAGAGGGTAAAGGGTGTAAAGGGCCTGGCACCGCAGGTGGCCCCCTGAGCCTGCAGAGCCCCCGGGCCCACGAGTACTCTCCTTGCTGCGTGTGGCCTGGCTGTAGGGATGCAGACAGATGGAGGCTGTGCGACACCCCTGTGAGCAACACTAGGGACACTCAGAAATGTTGCACAGGACCTGTCCATTCTTGGAGGAAGGTGAAGATGGCAGGGACCTTGCCTTGGTGTGTGTAAACTCATCAGCCCAAACCCACAGAGGGACGAGCTCACACCCAGCGCTGTGGCGTCTCCATCTAAGTCCTAAGCACCAGGCTCTGAGGTCGAATATGAAGAGCTCTTCCCATCAAGGAAGAGGACACTCCCCGGCACAGCTTACAGGCTGGCTCCTGCCTCACAAAGCTATGGTGTGGGTGACTAAGTGAGACCCTGGAGGTTTCTCACACTCAGGCCTGTGTGGAGCCAGCAGCGTGGCACTGGCCTCAGGAGGGTTTCCTGATCAGACTCCAAGTACTCTCTGTCTAATGTGATATTGGAGGGAGTTGCCCAGGGGCTCCAAAAGTCCAAGACCAAGTGCAGCTGTTCCAGGCTTGCTGAGTGCAGTGGTTAGAAAGAGGCAATGTAAACCCGCTCAGTGACAGCTCAGCTCATCATAGAGCAGGGAAAGAAGGCAGAACTGCTGCTGGGTGGGGGTCATTGAATTCAGGAGCATCGAGCTCCTGGCACAGCTATTTTACGGAACAGCAGGAAGAGCAACAAGTGACTGCTCCTCCCACAAGGGTGCAAGATCCAGGCTTTGTTCCATGGAGGTGCGTGCATGCGTGTGTGTGTGTGTGTGTGCGCGCGCGCGCGCATGTGCGTGCATGCATGTGTGTGTGTGTGTGTGTGTGTGTGTGTGTGTGATATGGAAGATGAAATCAAGACTCTGTCTCCCTTGTAAAATTTTGCTGTCAGATCACAGCATTACAAGGAGAAAGAGGGGGAGAGCCCGGGTCCAACTCCCCAACTTGGGTGAGAGGTGCAGAGGGGAGTCTGTGATGCTCAGTCTGGGGTCCCCCAAAGACATCCCATCTGAGGTATGACACCCTCACCCCAGCAGAGCCCATGTCCCAGCTGTGCCCATGGAGCTCAGGGGCTCAGGTGATGCCTGTGTGCAGAGGATGCGGCTGTAGTCTGAGACAGGCTGACCAGTGCCACTGCCTCACCCCTGCCCCTTACCTTATATGCACTGATTATAGAGTCTAAAAGAGCTCTTGATAAAGATGAGGTGTTCGTCATTGGTGGAAGTTCCTTAGGAACAGGCATTTTCTTTATGCTGAGGAGCACTCACCTTTCATTCACACTGAGCCCTCTGCCTGAGTCCTGAGTGACCAGCAGGGACTGGAGTGGAGGCAGCTGTCCCAGAAGGATGCCACGGAACCCCACGGTGAGCTCTCCTGATTCTCTGCTCCTGACTTCTTCAACTCTCACAGATGGCATTTGCTTGTCTTCATTATCCCAGCTGTTCTATGTACCCAGTCTGAGCACACAGGAAAAGTGTTTCATGCACAACATGAAAGCAAGAGCCCTGTGTGCCACGTGCTGGTCTCTCACAGCCCCTGTTTTGCTACTTTCTTCTCAAATGAAAGGCTGACACTTTGGCTGATTTTTGAAATCCCCTCAAGGCATCTTTCTTCTTGTTCCTGTAGAAAATATTATTTTTAGGGGTACTAATCTCTTTAGCAGCCACACTTTCTTTGGCCCTAACTTTACACATGGCTCCTTCTGGCCCAAACTTTATGTTTTTCATATTTTTCACATGTTTCAAATGTTTGTGTTCTGATTTTCATTACAAATCTGGCAAAAAGCAACCAAGGAACACCCATGTCACAGCTGAAACATTGGGCTGCTTTGGAATTTCCTTCACCAGATTAATTAGTCCCATGCCCTTGATCTCAGTCTGCAAATTCTCAGAATATAAGCAAAATGTAGAAAAAATTTCTGCTAGGGCATAGTACACATGCCTGGAATACAGCTGCCAAAGTAGTTCTTGTTCCCAATTGAAATATCCTGGGCTTGGTCTGTATTGTCTGCCTTTTTATCACCATTCTGGTCTTCTGAGCTCCACCCAGAGTCTCCTATCAAGCTCTATGGCATCCTAGGGCTTCCCCGTCATCTCCAAGTCTTTCTAAACTCCTCCTGCGAACCAGTTCTAAAGTCTCCTGAGCCACATAGTCAGGTACGGTTACAGGAACAATTTTACTTCTTTGGTACCAATTTTCTATAACATCTTTCTCAGTGCTGAGGTGTAATGCCAACACTCACTACTTAGAGGAAAACCAGTTTACCTTGGCTTGCAGTTTCAGAGGGTTCAGTCCAGGTTCAGCTGTCTCTGAGGCAGAACTCTGATAGTGGAAGTGTGCAGCAGAACAAAACTGCTTAGTTCCTGGTGGCTGGGAAGTAGGGCAAAGGACCAGTGCCAGAGAGGAGGGGGTGAGGGGCCAGATACAGATCCCAAACCCGTGCCTTCCTGAGCTACCCAGATATCCCCAGAAGTGTGCTCTGCCAGTTTTCTGGGCAGATCCCAAGCCAATCAAGAAAACCCTCCACTCCGACCCCACAGAGGGTTAGATTAGTGCTTTCCTCTGGAGGGGGAGAGTGTCTTTGTGCACAGGCTGGACATCCCCCAGCAAGGGTTCCTGGGAGCCACAGTGGCGGCTCCCATCCTCCCTCTCCCAGTGGGTACCAGTCACCCTGAGACCCTCAAGGACCCAAGCAGACGTCAGTGCCATGGCTTCGAGCTTCCAGACCAAGAGACAAGTAAGTGTGTTTTCTCTATAAAGTCCCTAGCCCAGGCATTCTGCAGCCACACAGCATGGGCCAAGATACCATATGACAGCTCTCAGAACTGAATGGCAGGCTTTGCCACCCCAGGGCTGTGACCCAGCAAGGGTGCAACTCGCTTGAGGTCCATTCAAACTGGGGTGAAGTCTGAAGGCCAGCAGGGCTCTGCGTAGGACGGCAACATCCAACACTGGGGCCCACGTTCTCCCCTGTCCTATGCGGGAGTCTGCGCTGGAGGAGGCACTAAGGTGTACACGCAGATTTATATCCATGGCTATCCACAGAGACACTGTGAGAAATATCAGGACAGCAAACCTGACCCAGCAGTGCAGAGGCCACTGCAGGACACAGCTCTGGGTGGCTGGTGTGTGGAGAGTGGGCAGGGCTCTCCCTTCCAGGCCCAGGCAAGGTGCGGGTTATCTTCAGGAAGGACAGGGTCAAGGAGGAGACACTAGGTCTCTGCAGACTGGGGAGGACAGGATGTAGAGATGGGCAGAGGCACTTTCTCATTTTCAAGGGAGGGAACAAACTCAGACTCTCCAGGAAACCAACTGTGCTTAAACAGGGGAACATAAGTGCAAAACACACACACACCCAAAAATATGCCAGGGAAACATGCATGCAAAAAATACCACCAAATGTCCAGCACACTTGGAAAAAACACTAGGTTTTTCACAGGAAGAAAAGCACAAGCACATTTGTATTGGACATTTTTACTGAGGCATTGTAAAAACTCTCACTCACCAAAGTCTCTGTCATCACGCAGAGCCCTGTGGGAGTGGCCATGGTCAACAGTGGGTTCAGCATTCTGTGCTGGACAGACTCCATGCACCCTCTGTGCAGTCACACCCTCCTGGCTATGCTGGTGCCACCATTCTGTCTCTGTCCCTGCAGTCCTGTGTCCCCCAGACTTCACAGAAGTGCATCATCCCGAGCCCAGCCTGGGCTGTTGTTGGAGCTATGTGGGGTTATTACAACAAGGGAAGACCTGTGACCAGCATTTATGAGCTGATTCTCCTGACGTGGGTTTTCTCTTCTTTGGGGTAAGTACAAATACGGAAGAAAGATTGTTAGTTCCTGTAGGATTGTGCCTAACTTTAGAAGGAGTGTTAGTGTTTTCCAGAACGTGCCGTTGGGCGCTGTATGAGAATTCTAATTGTCCCACACCCTCACCAGCACTTGGTACTGCAACGAAAAGCAGTGCCACCGGTAGGGGCAATCAGAGCAGTGTGAGAGGCGGTGCTGAGCTTTGTCCTGTTTCTTTGCTGTCCCCACAGACTTCCTCTGTCGAGATGCCCAACTTCATTACTGGGAGTATCTCAGCGGGTCTGAGAGTTCTTTATGTACCTTGTACACGAGCCCCGTGTCAAGTGTGTGATTTAAACATATTTTACCCTACTATGCATCTTGCATCTCTCTCTTTTTAGCAGTGACTTGGCAGAGAAAAAACTTTTAATTTTGTTGAAGTTTAATTCATTAATTTTTCCTTTGTCAGTTATGCTTTTGCTATAGATCTAAGCATGTTTTATTAAACTAAGGTCATAGTGTTTTCTTCCTAAATTTTCTTCGAAATTTTTCGTGGTTTTATGTTTCACATTTACATCTATGATCAATTTCTAGTTAGTAGATACAGGGTTTTTTTTTTTTTCCATTCTACAGATATCCAGTAGTCCCAGGGCCATCTGTTGAAAGGACTGTCTTTTCTCTATTGAATTGTCTTTGTACCTTTGTCAAAAATCAATGGTGCGAGTCTATTTCTGGACTGCATTCTCTGGTATTGATCTATGCCAATACAGGATTGTCTTGGTTATAGTAGCTTTAGAGTGAGTTCTGAAATAAGGTAGTCCTAACTGTGTTCTCTTTCAAAATTATTGTGGTGATTCTAGTAACTTTGCTTTTCAATGTAAATGTTAAAAGTAGCTTGTCTGTTCCCAAGGAGCCGGCGGGGTTTGATCAGGGTTGTTTCGGGTGTAGAGATCAGTGGGGGGAGGTGGCATGTGATGATGTTATCTTCCCAGCCCCGCATACAGACACAGAGTCACTTACCCAGTCTCCTTCAGTTTCTTTCATGGCATTTCATCATTTTTAACATGCACATCCTGAACTACTGTGTACCATAGATAAGTGCATATTTCTGTGTGATGCAATTGAAAGGGTAGTTGAAATAAACAGTTGTTTGTTTCTAATGTATAGACACACAATTGATTTTTTAATATTGCCTGTATAATCTGTGACCTTTCTAAATGTAACCATTAGTTCCAGGGCTTTTTGGACAGATCCCACAGTATTTGTTTAGACGGTCCAGTTGTCTGTGCGGAGGGGCAGTTTTATCTCCTGTTTTATAACCCATGCATTCTGTTTCTTTCCCTTGTCTGATTTTACCGGTGAAGATTTCTGGGCGATGCTGAGTGGGGAATAGCTGTAGTCAGAGTGGACCACTTGCCTTGCTCCTAGTTTTGCCCAAAATCTGTTTGCCCTTTGCCAGGGAGCACCGGCCATCTGTGGGGCTCCGCAGACAGCCTGCATCTGCTTAACGAAGCTCCTCTTCTGCTCCTGGTCTGCTGAGCGCTTCTACCAAGCAGGGCTGCAATACCGCTCAGCGCTTTGTGGGCGTAGAATGAGCCAAGCAGGTGAGCTTCCTGCGTTGGTTTGTTACTGCAGTGATACACAAACTGATTTCCAAAGAGAGCCCACTTTACGCTGCTGGACTTGGTCAGGAGATATGGCCCTTGTTACAAATCCCCATGTTCCATTTTGCTGGGTTTCTTGTGCCTGGAGGATGGGAGTCCGTGGCCCATACTTTTCTTGGGGTGTCTCTGTATCTGCGTCGGGGTCACACTAATCTCATCCGACAGGTCGAGCAGTGCTCTCCTCTCTGTACTCTGGAGGAGGTTATGTCCCTTTAGTGACACTTCTTGCTGAGATATCTGGTAGTATTTTCTAGTAGACTACTTGGGCTTGGGTGCTCAGCAAACCAGGAGTGTCCTAGTTTTTAAAAGTCTTTAACTGTGGCCTCAATATCTCTCTCGAAGGCAGGAGAATTCAGGTTCTGCGCTTCTTTCTCAGTGAGGTCTGTGGCTTGTGTCTCTCAAGAAACTGACTGCTGGTGCTACCACCCACAAGGTCACAGCCTGTCTCAGCGCTTACCTGCTGTGCTCCGTCTAGGCCAGGGACACGGCCCTCACCCCTGCTGTGGTGACCCCCGTGCTTCCTCTTTTTCTTGGTCCGTCCAGCTTGAGACCCATCAGTTTAGTACCTTTTCCAAGAACCAGCTATTGGGCTCCTTGCTTCTCCCTATGGGTTTTTGCCCTTCATCTTGCCACTGTCTGCTTTGTCGGTTGTCCTCTGTACACTGTGGTGCTGCCCGCTCTTCGGTTCTAGTTCAGCAAGCGGATGCACCAGGTGGAGACCTGGAACCCGACTGCAGCCTGTCCGAGCTGCATCTTTCAAGAGCACGCCCGTGTTTCGTTGTCTTTGAGTACAAGCATCTTCTAACTTTCCTGCTGCCGTCTGCCTGACCCGTGAGAGATTTAGAAACCTGTTGCTCAATATCCTAGCACCTGGGGACGTCCGCACCGTTCCTCTGTGTGAACAATGCAGCCACGTGACTTCCCAGCCTCTCCCCATGACCTCTCTTGGCAGGTGTCCCACAAGCTGTGGTGGCAGGGAGCGTCCTCAGGCACCTGCAGAGCCAGCTGCTTCGCGCTGACCAGCTCTTCTCCGTCGTCAGGGATTTGCTCTGCTTTTCTACTGCTGACGGACTTGCTGAGGCGGGTGACCGTGATGTGGGCTGGGTTTGAGCCCTTGTGTGCTGGGCAGTGGCTGATGTCACAGTCTAGTGTAACTGGAAGGACAAAGGGGAAACGAGGCTCGTGACTGCACCACCACTCCTCAGACAGAAGCACCACGGGTTCTCTTAGGAGTCCTCTGCCTATGCCTGCTGAGGCCCCAGGGCATCACACACTGAATGTGTGTGCCCCTTAAATGCCCATGGTGGTAGTGTCTGGGGTCCGTAAGAGAGGAGCCCTGAGCACAGGACCCACGCCCGCTGGGAAGCTCTGGAGTGCTGCTTCCCCACAGTGAGGCTGCGGCCGGGAGGCGCCGCCTATGGACAGACGGCCATCCTCACCTGTGCTCTCACCTACACACCCGACCTGGGGCTGTAGCCTCCACCTGGACCTTGTGGCCCAGGTATTTGTCATAGCAGTGTAAGTGGACAGGACTCTCACCCCTGGGCCCTTGCTGGCAGCTACAGAGAGGCGGAGACCCCAGAGTGCTCTTGTGGAACCCCAGGGCCTGGCTCAGCTGCCCTTTCTCCCAGCCGCCCTGACAGCCTCAGCCCAGAGCCCTGCTTCATCCACAGAGCCTTGGGCAGCACGAGACTCACAGCCTCAGCTCCCCCAGATGCTGATGCAGAGTTTGCCCCTCGCTCTGAGACAGGGGGCAGCCCAAGCTCACCTGCTCAAGCCTAAAGCCAGCCTGCTCCTTTGATGAAGGAATCTAAGTCACCAGGCTGGGACCCTCAGTGGGCAGTGTTAGGGGTTCACGCTGGCGACCCCACGGCACAGCCCTTCTTTTGCTCCCCCACAAGGCACTCAGAGCTCTAACCCTCCAGCAATGCCAGCCCTGAGAAGGCAGCCAGGCGTTTTCTTTGCTTCTTTCCGTGGTGTCATGAGGAGATATTCACCCCAGCACCCCCAGGGGCCTCACCTGCTTCCTCTCACCCACTCCCTACCCAGACCTCTGGGCTGGTGTTTTTGTATGTCTTTGGTTGATCTGTGAACGCGGCGTGTGTACACAGCACGTGTGTGCGGGCGTGTATGTAGGAGCATACCTGCGCGTGTGCTCTTTTATCACTTGCTTTCCGGAAGGCAGCATGCAATACTCTTCATTACCTGCTTTTCCGCACTACAGCACACCATGGAGATTCCTCCCAGCCAGCTGCCCATGGTGAGAAGGTACTCTGGCGGGCTGTGCCCAATGTCAGGAGCGGGCTGCACACTGTGGAGCAGCGCAGCCAAAGAAAGCCTGAAAGCTGTACCGGTGGTGTGACCTGTAACCCCAGGACTCTGGGAGGCTGAGGCAGGGGGGTCTCAAGTTGAAGCTCAGTCTGGGTAACTTAACATTTAGTGAGATCCTGCCTCAAAATAAAAAATATAAGAACAGGCCAGAGATGTAGCTCAGTGCAAAGGCCCCTGGTTCAATCCCCAGGAAAGAAAGAAAGAAAGAAAGAAAGAAAGAAAGAAAGGAAGGAGGGAGGGAAGAAAGAAGGAGGAGGAAGACTGGGAAGGAAGCAAGTGAAGTGGTGCCGAGCCCAGGGCGGCGCCTACCCGAGAGTTCCCTGCTGCCGGTGCCCTCCGGGCCAGCAGACGCTCTGCCGTGGCCCCAGCACCCAGGCGGGCGGGTACATCCAGCCCCCCTCACATACTCCGAGCCCCTGCATCCCGTGCTGGAGGCTCATCTGGACCAGGAGATGCCACCCCTCTGGGCCCTGTGCTTACAACCCCTCCCTACATGTGCTCTTCCTGCTCCCCAAGGTCCGCTTCACCAGCCTGAGGTTTATGCTGCGTCCACACAGCAAGAAGGGGGGTGGGCAGCAGGGCTGTGTCCTCTGCAAGTGGGTGATGGGGACAGCAGTTTCTGCAGGCTGCATGCACCTCCAAGGCCAGCCGAGGCTGCGGGCCATGTGGCCCTGAGCGTGTCTGCACCATGGTGGCCAGTGAGGAGCTGGATTCCCATGTGCACAAACCGACCAGTGGGCCCGGGAATCCACTGCTGCTTTACCCCTGAGACCCAGAAAACTGGACTCAGCCACAGCTCCCCAGTGAGGGGCATGAGGGGAGATTGTCCCCTCCATCCTTGCATGGTGACACTGGGCCCCAGCCACAAAGAGCAGCAGCTCCTGGGCCACACAGCAAGACGCTGCTGGCCGTTCTGCCTTTGTCTCAGCAATAGGAGCGCAGGGATTGCGGTGACCGCGGGTGAGGAGGACGTTTCCTGGCAGCTACAAGTGACCAGAGGAGTTTAAGGCCCTGCAGTGAAATCAAAGGTCCTGGGAGAGAAACCATCACAAGTGGGCAGTGGGTCATTAATCACCAGGAGTGGTCTGCAGGGTGGGCAGCATGGGGCTAGAATAAACTATACAAATGTGAAGACCGCAATTACCCCCTTGTGCCTGAAGTTAAATGTTGAGCTGCTTGTTGCCATGGACACAGCTCGGCCAGCTCCCTCTGCCGGGGCCTGGGGCTGCTCTGTGCAGCAAGCGTGGTCCCTTGGCAGTGTGGGGGGCCTCTTCCCTAAATGAAGCCGAGCACACCCCTCAGAGTCTGCTCACTGCTTCACCAACATGCGACAGCAAGCGCCGCCACATGCCAGGAGCAGCAAACCCCACCCCGATGATGGGACCAAGGTGCAGGACTGCTTCGCCCAAGGTGGCACCAGAGTAGAGCCGCAGGGAGAGACAGAGGGAGACAGAAACAGAGACAGAGACAGAGAGACAGAGGCAGACAGAGGCGGACAGAGACAGGGACTGAGGAAGAAGCAGAGGCCCAGCCGCACCACCCTGGTTCTCACAACCGCCTAACCAGCGCCTAGGGCCTGTGGTGGGCTGCGCTGTGAGCAGGGGCACAGAGCAACAAGGAAGCCCGCCTCAAGGTGGAGGAGAACTTCCTGAGCCTCGCTGCTCTCCAGCTTCCAAGTGTCCGCAGGCCCTGGGGATGTGGACTGCAGACGACACCGTGGCACCTGGTCGCGCTGGGAACACCTACCCAGCTGCTGCCCATGGCTGGTGGACTCCTGCTGTGGCCGCACTGCTCTGCTGTCTGACATAGTCACTCAGAGACCTCTTCTTCAGTCTGGGGCACAGGACCTCTTGCCCCCCAGTGTCCCCATGACTGCTCCACAGGGACAGGACTCTCCTAGACGGGAGGAACACAGGGGCCCTGGACACAGGACCCAACATGACCATGACGACGCCAAGCCCTCCTCCGGGAGCACCACATCCCAAGGACAAACAGAGATGAGCACTTCCACTCCTGAGTCCTGACAGCATCACGTGGCCTGATGCTGCTGGCTGTGTGGGCAGATGGTGACGCAGCCACTGTCCCGCCCGTGCTGGCCATGCACGGACCCGAGGCCCCGTCGGCCAGGAAGCCGGCACCACGTGGACCCCAAGACTGGAAACGTGTTGCAGTGACAAGGTGACACTGAGGTGACAAGGGCTTCGGGTCTGAGTGAAGGAAAGAGCTCATGCCACTTGCTGAAGGTTCATTTGCATTCTGTTTTACAAAAACATCACTGCAGGACAGATGAGAAATTGGACACAAAGCATGAGCCCTGGGTCAGCGGCTGGGGTCACACTGCGGGAACGACACCTGCAGATTGCTGAGACCCTGACTTGCCCCCTGGGGGCTGATTTTGTGACTTGGTTTTAAAACGTTTTGGGGGATTGGAATGTGTTAGTCAGCCTTTGTCCTGGTAACAAAATATCGAAAAATCAACTCAGAGGAGGAAAGATTTACTTTGGGTGCTGGCTTCAGAGTTCCAGCTGCAGTTTCTGGCCCTGGCATCTGGGCTGTGACGGAGCAGGACACCAAGCCAGGGCACATGCCGGAGCAGACAGAGCTGCTCCCTCACGGCACCCAAGAGAGCGGAGAGCTGGCTCCCAGCATTACCAGGTCCCTCCTCCTAATAGCTCCACCACAGGCTGGAGACCAGGCCTCTAACTATGGCCCTGGGACACTGAAGGTGCAGACTGTGACAGGAAACAGCTCCTTCCACTCTGTTTGGACGACCTTGTGGGTGCCCTGAAAACCAGCCCAGCCCCTGTCCAGACAGCCAGGCAGCCCTTTTGGATGCTGACCCCAGGCCCTGTTGTGAGCTGTCCCAAGACCTGCTGCTACAGGGAGAGGGCTCCACTGAGACTTCAAGTCCTCTTTTGACACTCCAGAGCTGTCCTGGAGCACACGGTGTCCACAACACAGAGTTCACACCAGCCAGCGCAGGGGCCCAGGTCACTGTCACAGTAAGGCAGGCAGAGCAAGGTTGGCCCCAGTCAGACCCCATGCTGGAGGCCTCCCCACCCCACAGCAGCTCTGTCCCCCACTACTGTTCACAGTCCCACCTCCAGTCGGCCTTTGGTCCCGCTTGAGCCCAGCCCTCCGTCAGGCTGCATCCTGGTCCCCAGGGCACCCGATCCCTCCCAGAGCCCATGCTGGCAGCTGGTGACTTGTCTATCTTGTGACCTCACCACAGGACAGGAGGAGGACCCCAGAGACCCCAGGTCCCTCAAGGGGACAGAGGTTGGGTGTGCAGAGCTGCAGGGCTGAGCTGGGGCCCCCAGGGGAGTACGGAGATGCTGTCTCAGGCAGAGCTGGGGCTCCCTGTGGCTGTGTTTCACCAGTACAAGTGTGCTGTGTACATCAGGAATGCAAGCATCTGATGTGCCATGGAAGGGGTACTCTCGCCATCACAGAGCTTCCTTCGCTGGCAGAGGGGGCTAAAGCCACCTGGAAGCTCTGGGGCTGCAGCTTTTTCCCAGAGACGTGTGTCCCCTGCAGCCACTGGCCCCCAGCCAGGAAGGTGCAGGCCCCCTGGATGGTGACGCCTCCCCAAACCTTCCTACCTCACCTATGATTATTATGTGATGCAGGAAGACCTCACCTGTCCTCCGAACACATCTTTGTTTTTAACTTTGAGCCGAAACACAAGTAGAGAGAGTATAAATGAGCCTTTTACTTTATTGTGGTTATTTCCACTCTTTTAAGTGGTCGAAGATTATTATTTCTTCTAATCTAAGAAGATCTGTTAGCATTAATCCACTAGGTAAGGATCATCGATTAAATGCTTCAAGCATTCTGAACCCTTTATTCATGCAGCCCTAATATTTAAATATGTGCACAGGCAGGTATTAAATTAAGTGGGCTGTTTTTTGTTTTCTCGATCAGTCATCAGTATCATCTTTCAGGAGAGGGGCGCAGGAAGGCCCTGCTGGCTTCTTCAGGAGCCCCGTGAGGGCCAGTTCAGCTTCTGAGGGTCAAGTGGTCCTGCCCACGGGCTGCTCACTTCCTATGTGCTGGGACGGAGGAGGCCAGCCAGAAACTCACTGCCCAGACAAAGATGCTCCAGTTGTGGAGTCGAATTTTTAAATGGCAACTGAGAACAAAGTCTCCACAATAACTGCATAGCTAATTTTGCTTCAAATCCTTTTTTCCTCTCCTCTTAATAGAGCTCATTATGCAAAGAGAAGTCTCAAATGCTTTTTGTTTGGTTTTATTGCAGCAATGTTTGCCAAGACTCAGGCTCACCGTTGCTTTACTTCTAGCAAAGCAATCTGGAGTTGAATGGCTGCTGAGCCTCCTCTGTGTGGGCTCAGCATGGAAGCCCAACCCAAGGAAGAGAAGCGCCATCCTGCTGCAGTGGAGGCAGGAGTGGGCTGGCAGAGGACCCCACTTCCGGGCAGATGGGTAGTGTGGGCCAGCACAGGTATGTGACAGAGCAGGGTGTGGGCACAGAAGCGATGAACGTGGCCACTGGCCTCATCAATAAGCAAGAATGATTTGTGTGTGGGGGTGACCTACACCAACTCAGAGGGGTCATCATTGTCCTGCAAGCCTGGTATGTGGGCACATGGGCACACATGTCTATAGGTAGGCTTGGGGCTATCCATGGCAGGCAGAGGTATATCCACATAGGGGCCTGTTTGCCAAACTCTGAGTAATTTATGTAATTATACACATAAATGTATTTTAACCAAATACACAAAGAAGATTTTTTATGATGCCACTTAGGGTCTAGATTGAACTTAAACCACTACTTAGTCTATCTCTCTTAATAGGATACGAAAAGGAAATTTTATGACAACATTATCAGTAGCATTTTGCTGATAATTAGAATAACAATAATAATACCAAGATATTTTTTCAGTAATAATGGTGTTATTAATGAGATTTTTATGAAAGACAGACTTCTTTGGTATAATTATGAAAATTGATCTTTTGCATTTTACTTATTCACTGAAATCAGATAAGTGGCTTAACTACATGTATTATTTCTAATAAATATTCAAAAGAATGCATTTAAACAAGGCTCCTCATTCTATTCTTGCTCATATTCCTTGCATTTAAATAAAAGTGTAATTGCTCTGCTTTTTAAACTGCTAGTTTGGATTAGCTGTCTAACCTGTACAGGGGAGCTGTTTGCTGTTTGCATTTTTAATAGCTTTATTACCATTTGGTGAAGCCTTAATTTCTGACTCCCTTGAAGAGTCCTGCCTTTAAGTCAGCACTACAATTTAACCAGCAATAATGTGTCAAGATGAGATAAAGACCCATACCAGAGGCAGCGCGGTGTTTTTGTGTAGCATTCTGTCATTGTTAAAGCAAGATCCGAGTGTGTCAAAATGTAACCTCGGAAAGTTTTCTAAACTTTGCAGCATAATTTTACAGTTCGTGTTTTTAATCAATGGCTCCTAGAATGCATTATCCTGCCCTCAGGGAAAGCAATCATAATCCACACCTAGTTACATACAAAGATGTGTGCCCACGGAAGCCTGGGCGCTGAGGCTTGTTTCGTGTTTATGGCTGTGGCCACAGGAACACATGTAAGTTCCACCCCCAGGGGCAGAGGATCTGTGCCTCAGCAACAGGAGCGATGCTATTCAGTAAGAACCCAAGATGATGCATATGGCAGGCTTGTTCTGTTCTGAAAATCAGGGCACATGTATGAAGTGGAGGGAACAGCACAGTGAACAGCCTCGTACCCAGCACCACTCAGCAATTTGCCATTCTTAGGAGTCCCTTCCACTTCATGCCCTTCCCACCCTAGCAAATCCCAAATGTTGTAAATTTTTGTGCATAGATATTTTCAAAATAAGCAATCTTTTAAAAAAAATCATGATCACATACATATTAGCACTAATTTCTTAATACCATAAAATGCCTAATCAGTGTTTAAATTTTTCAGTCATCTCTAATGTTGCTTATCTGATGTATGTATTTCATAAATATGTATATATTTCAGTTCATCTTTTGATTCACTTGAGCCAAGATAAAAATAAAAACTCTACCATTGTGATTTGCTAATACACTTCCCAAGGCTTTTTCACTAGCTTTCCTTCCTTTCTTCTTATGCTTTATTTGCTGAGGGGGACAAGCATTGATCTGCACAGTGGTGGTGAACCTACGGCAAGCGTGCTGCTGCAGGCACTTTGTCATCCCTGGAAGCTTACAGAGGTTCGCCATCCCCAGTAGGACTCCACGTCTGGGGCTTTCCCAATGGCACTGCAGTTGTCTCATCCTTTGGGCTCCAGGTTGGGGGCTAGCTGACCTCCTGCGTGGTTCTCCATCATCTCAAGGCGTAGGACGTGTGCCGTGTCTTCTGGCGATGCTGGCAGTAGCTACTTCCCCATATCAGGATGCAGGAAAGCACTTAGGTCATGCTGTGGTCTGACTGCAGTGCCACTATCTCCTCTGCTTGGGAGCAGGACACTTCCGGGAAGAGTGTGTCCTCCTGCTGCACATGGCTCTGGGTGGCGTGGCACGCTTTGGTGAGGTGGGATGCGTGCTGGCGCTTTCTCTTTGTCTACAGTTGTTAGCATAAAGAACTACTCTTTAGTATCTTCCAGTGGCACCAGTTAGCATTATTTTCAAAATTTCACTCAGAGCTGGTAGATTTAAACAAATGTGTTGAGGTTTCATGGGCAGCAGCGATACATTGGTATCAGGATTGTCACCGTGGCCACTGGTTGACTGCTAAGGCCAGCTCCTGTCCAGGTGGTGGGGCCAGGCATCCTCATCTCCTCCGGCCTTTGCTTCTCCTTCATGTGGGATGTGGTACCTGGGGGCTGTGGTGGAGCCCAAGCCCACAGCCCCGAGAGGGTGCCCAGACCATGTGCTTGGGCATCTTACTCTGTGTGTGTGTGTGTGTGTGTGATGCGTGGATGGGGACACATGGGCATGGTTCCTTGCTATATGAGCTCCTCCACTCCAGCGTCATCAGCAGCTGACTGTCCATGCTCACGAGCACCCTAGCAGTCTGCTGATCCCCCTCATGGTGAATGTTGCCTGTTGCCATGGAGTGCGGGCTGTGTGTAGTGCATCTGGTTATGGAGGTTAAAATCTCTGCCCTGGGTCATCACAAGTGTCTCTATCACTCAGGACCATCTTGACCCAACACGAGCGTGTGCAGGAAAGCAGGACCCTGGCTGCGCCCGACTCTGTAGCTACTCTTGTCCTGCAGGTCTACGAGGGCCCCTGTGTCTCTGCAGCTGTGGATGAAAGCGGCCCCTTCCCTGGCCTTCCTTGCTCTCCAAGCAAAGGCCTTGCCCTCCTCCAAGTGGCTTGTGCTGCTGCCAGCCTGAGCTCCTGTCCCACCGCCCGTCCCTCCACAGGCTGTCCCCAGTGAGGCCTGTCCCCAGCGAGGCCTGGCCCGCACACAGCAGGCACGCCTTCCCCCAGGTCTCTCCTGAACCCTTTCCCTCATGGGCAGCCAGTAGCCCCCAATTCCTGCTCCTGGCTTGTGAATGCCCCCAGGTTGCAGCCTTTGCGTGTTGTCCAGTCTGGCGAAGCCTTATGATTCTGGGAACCCTGGGGCTCCTCCTGCACCAGAGACAGAGCTGGGCTCTCCAGCGGCCCCTTAGGGAACAGAGGAGCTGATCTGCTCCTGGTTTGATTCTGCCAGGGGGATTCCACAAGGCACGAGTGCCCCGAGTCTCTGGACAAAGCACCCTGTGAGACTCAGGCCCTGACCCTTCAGACCTGCTGTGAGCCATGCTGTGACTGTTGCCAGGTGGTGACACGCTGACAATGTGCCCTGTGCCCCTCACAGCAGATGGAGGAGTTGCTCTGTCCCGCCACTGGACCTGTTCGCAACGCCAGGGCTTCTAGAGGCTGGTGGGGGCAGGGCTGAGCTGGGTTTGCTAGGGGCCAGGTTCTCAGAGGCAGGAGAGGACACAGAGCCCTGGGCACTTTGGGGGCAGCAGCAGAGTCAAACACAGTGGCCAGATCCACGGACACAGGACCAGACGGGAGAGAGGGGTCCAGACAGGAAATGGTGCACACAAGCCAGGGGAGCACTGACACTCAGGGCATCGGCTCAGGCACGGAGAAAGGGGACAAGTCCCACCGCGCAGTAGGAGGCCCTGCTGGACCTCTGAGTCCTGCTGCAGCCCACTGAGACCCCTCCTGCCCACCCCTTGTCTACCCTCCGTCCTCCTTTGCCTTCCTCAGGTCCCGCCTGGCCTGCAGGCTGTCTGTGTCCTTCCCAAGTCTATCACCAGCCAATCACCCTAGACAGGGCCACCACGCTCAGAGGGCCAGATGCGGACGCTTGCCTCTGAGCCTGGGGACCATGGCATGCAGCTGGCCCCATCGCCTCTTGTTTGCAGGGCCCTTGGATAGGAGCCCTGCCAAGCCCCAGGTCAGCTGGGTCAGGGCCAGGGTACACAGGGGCTGGCTCTTCCTGTTTCCTGTCTCTGAAGGCTCTGGTCCCTTCACGGTCTCCTTGGGGCTCAGGACACCCCGGGCAGCAATGGGGGCTGTGGTAGGCGAGGTGAGGTGGGACTTTTCCCACACCACAGATGAGAAGGAAGCACAGAGCCGAGGGGGGGTCTGCTCAGGTACTTCCTTGGCTGAGGGGACACTGAGTGGTGTCCAGGCTAGCTGCCTGGGGTCGCCGCTGGAGGGAATGGCCCTTGTGCCTGGGAGACTCCACGGTCATCCGGCACTGGCTGCCCGGGACATGGGGCTGTGTGGTCCAGGCGGTGCCCAAGGGTTCTCTGTTCTGCAGGCGCTTGGGGGTGTTAGTGCATTCGCCACATCTGTTTGGGCACCAATTGCCACCCCAGTGGCCTCGGATGAGCAGCTGCAATGCTGTCCACTCACCTCAGGGAAGAAGCCCTGGAGACGAGGGCCATGGCTCTGCGTAGTTTCAGAACAGCAAGTGCTGCAGAGCTCGACATCTGGACAATGCAGGGCCTTCAAGATCAGTCTCTCAGTGCTCTTCTGGGGATGAGAGTCAGGCAGCCCTTTCCTGCAGAGCAAAGGCGATTCTGGGTTTGTGCCAGCCTGGGCTCCCATTTGCCTCCCACAGAAGCAGGGCTCAGGGGCACTGGCAGCATGCAAGGCCCAGCAATCAGAGCCACAAAGGGCTGCCAGGGCTTGAGGAAAGCCTGCCACAGACGTGGGAAGGAGGCACTCACAGCCATTCCACTTGTCAAAGTGTTTGAATTTTATAGTATGGAAGAGCCAACATCCACTAGCTCTTGCATGGGTCGGAAGCCAGATCCCCAAGAGGCTGGGGCGGTGGATTCCTGCAGGATTCCTGCAATGCAAAGGAGCCAGACCTGAGTTTGCCAGGGAGCCAGATTTCTGTTTCCAGCTGGTTTCAGGTTGCTGCAGTCTCATTATAAACTTGATAGAGGACAGGTGATCGCATCTCAGGTCGTCCTCCAGCTCTGCTCGGCCACTTGTCTGGCTGCTGACTCCCCTTGGTTACCTGGCCTGGCTGGGCTCAGTTACAAGCCCTCCTCCTTTAAAATTAGCCATCAAATCAGCTGACCACAACTGTCACCATACTGATGGTTTCTGTGGGTGCAGCCCCTTTCCCCAAGAACGCAGCCTCACCAGAACACCAGTTGCTTCTCCGTGATCAGCAGCATGGCACTGGGAAGGCACCGCAGCCAAGCCCAGCCCTGCCCTTGGGCCCAGCCCGTGGCTGTTGTCATAACCTGGAAAGCTTGAGGGCACCCTGCATTCTGCTGGGAGACAGCAGCGTGGAGGCTGGAGGGGCTGGGTGGATCGTCCACCGTGCTTTGTGGAAGAGTGCGTCACTGCAGATGTGATTTGCCCAGCACGAAGGCTCCTGACTCCAGGCTTTTGTGGTTTGTCTCTCAGTTCTGTTGTGTTCAGTCAAGCCCCAGGGGCTGGTCCAGCTCTGTCCCTCAGGGCTGGGGTGGCTAAGGGATCTCTGCAAGAGGGCACGGGCACGAGATTTTACCATTGCACATTTCTATGGCTACACATTTTGGGGGTTCCATGTGTACCACCACCTCTCAGGGCTCTGAACGCTGGGATAAGTGAGGGGCAGCTGGAGAAAACCTGCTTTCTGACAATGCAGGTCATCTGGCTGTGGAGCCTGAAGCCAGCAGTGTGCAGCCCCCCTGGAGGCTGCGAGGAAGCAGCCTAGCCAGAGGCCGCTACCCACATTCGCCACCATCTACTTATCCTGGAGACACAGAGCTGGACTCAGGCTGCTGTGAGCAACGTGGTCTTGATTCAGAGTTGCTTCCTGATTTCTCCCAAGGCTGCAAGGAAGCCACAGCCGACAATGCTCTCACCGCCTTTTGTGTCTGCCACAGACCTTGACTGCGGTCTCCGCGGCCTGCTGGAGTGAGGCGTCCTCCTCCAGCTCCGAGGAGACCAACGGGAGGCTTGGGGCCCTTCGTAGGTCTCTTGCCACCCAGGGAGTGGAGAAGGCTGCTATTCAGGGAGCCAGCCCCATTGCTGGCCGTGTGCTGAGGGCCTGGGCGCTCACTCCGCGCCCACAGCTTGGCCTGGGTCATCCCCAGGGACAGCAGGCGTGGCGGTGGCGGTGCTGGTGGAGGAGCCCAGGCACAATGAGCCCGCTGCTTCCAGTTCCCTAGGTAGCAAACAGCTAAGCTCAGGTGCCATGGACTGAGTATCCGCATCCTCCAAAATTCACACAGCTCTCACCCCAGGGGAAAGTCATTCAGAGATGGGGCTTTCAGGAGACAAAGGGGTTGAGATGGGCTCACGCTCAGGGGTGCTGACGATGGCATTGGTGTCCTGGTAAGAAGAGACAATGAGACAGTGGACGTGCCTGTCTGCCTGGCTATCTCTCTCTGCCACTGAGGGCACAGTCAGACGGAGGCCATCTGCAAGCCGGAGAGCATCCACGCCAGGGAGGACACGCTGGGGCCTGATCTCAGATGCCTGACACTAGGGCTAGGGGATGAACTTGTCTCTGGTGTCTTGTCCTGGTGGCCTGCGCTGGTGAGTGCACCTGGCCGAGTACAGCTAGGCCACAGGGATCAAAATCTTGCGTATGCACAGAAGCTGACACCAAGAGGAGGCCATGTGCTGTGCCCTAGGAGAATTTAACTGCCTTGTGCAGGGGTTGCTTGCAAAGGGGAAGACAAGAAACGAGACCCGCTGTTCCTGTAGCACGCTTCCTGCTGCAGAATATTAATAGGAAGCCGAGAAGTGCGGGAGCTCGTGCCGAAACGAGGTTATTAATAAGAACAATGCTCCACAGCTGCGTGGCACTTTTCATCTGAGAAGAGGTTTACAAAACCGAACCTGCGGGAAACAAATATTCATGACTGCCACCTGCGCGTCAGAGATGAAGGGGAAATCAGCCACACAGACACTGCAGAGAGAAAGAGGAGGCTTGGCAAGGTCACCATCAAGGTGAAAGAGCTGGAGCCCGCTGGCGCCTCCCCCCTGCATGGCCTGTCACTGGGTGACACTCGCTGGGAGCAAGAAGGCAGGTCCTGCGGCTCCAGCTTGGCACTCTCACTGCCACTGGCCCTGACTTTCCTTGAAACAGCGTCTAAATGTTGTTTTCCACTTTGGGGAAGTGTCACAAAAGTGGATGAGGAGACCACCGCTGCCCCCCTCGGGCCAGGCTCAGAGCCCCTGCAGCTTCTGCAGGCCAGAGGCCGTGTCCTGGCCGTTTGCAACTGGGAGAGGTCTCCTGCTGGTCTAGCGCCTAGGGTGCTTCCAAGGCTAAGCAGATGAACTGGGATTCCAGGCCCAAGTCCACCAGCAACTGGCTGAAACCTGGATCCTCTGAGATCCAGAGGCCTAAGGCTCAGGCTGGGGCCTTGTTTGGAAACAGGGTCACTGCAGATGCGAGCAGGACAGCGTGTTCGCGTTGGACGGGGCCTTGGTGTACACGAATGGCATCTGTGTACGGAAGGGTGAGGGCCACGGGCAGGCTCTAGGACGACTTCCACGGCTGGGGATGGAAGGTGGCAGCAGACAGCAGCCAAGGAGGAGAGGGTCCCTGGGGTCCTGGGTGGCACATGGCCCCGCCCACGTCTTGACTGCAGACTCTGGACCCGGGCCTTTGAGGAGCCCCATTTCTGTTGGTTTAAGTCCCATAGTTTGTGGTATTCTGTTATGATAGCCCCAGGAAACTGAGTTCTGGGTTTCAGGTGTGAGATCTGAGGGGAGCATCTGCTGGACACTCAGACATGGAGACAAAAAGCCAAAGAAAGGTGCCCACCGGACTGAAGACAGCAAACACGCAGAAGTCTTAAGCCTAAAAGCCAAAACCACAAGCAGCCTTCTCTGTGGATCTCAGGCTTGGAGCACCGGGTGGCTAGAGAATCCTAGGCCACTGGCCGCTTCTGGGCCTGGCCGTCTGTGGGCCAGCACCAAATCCACAGAGGGACACTGGGATCTGAGGAGCTGAAAGGAGCCAGAGCCCCACACATGTCAACAAGACAGCCCTGCGGGTGGCCATGGGCGCCTCCCAACACGGATGCCCACCGCTTCCAAATCGCTCAGACCTTCTTCCACAAATTTTATTGATTATTCTCTCCTGAACGCCACAGAAACAAAAAGTTCAAGCGTTTCGCAGTGATGATGCATAATTTGATGGTTCTATACATCTTCTCCCAGAGAGGACCACACTTCCAAGTCTGGGGAAATGCACTGTATAAATACTAATGTGTGTACAGTGTACAGAAGGTGAAAGGCCAGTGAAATGATAAACGGAACACAAGTAGTGGGGAGTTAAGTTTCCTTGACTTATGACGATGTGATCCAAATATATGGTGACTGTTCACACTTTTAAAAAGTTTATTACAATAAAAGACACACTGCCATGAGGCCCCCTCAAAATCTTTCCCCTGGCTTTGGTCACACTCATGCCACCCTCCTTGCCGCCTCCTGCAGCAGCTCTGGAGTCTTCTTTCCTGAGGGTCTTTAGCTGCGCTGTCCCGGCTGCCTCGATGTCCTGAATGGATTCAACACATTTCCCTTTCACGCTCGTTTTGACTCATATCCCAGATTCAGTAGCCCCCTTTCTCTGCACGCAGAGTGTACCTTAAGCCCACAGGCCTGGCTGTCCAGAGCTTCCCTGACCTGGTCCAAATTACTGTTCCTGCCTTACCTTTCACACCTGGTTCCCCATGCCCTGTGTCCCGGGCCACACTCACCTCTCTCTCACGTGGGCAGTGCCAGGTGTCAGGGAGACACACAGATGTTCTCTCAAGTGGCAGGGACTCCAGAGTGTGCAGCAGCAGAGCTTTGGGCCAGGCTAAGGCAGGGCGGGGATTCTATGGGCAAGGCCAGGATTCCTGGGTCAGGCCCAGCTGCCTTGACAGAGGCTAGCAGGCCAGTAGGTGAGAGACAGCGGGCCCTTGGGTGTGGGGACAGCACAGCTGGAGAGACTGGGGTGCTGGGCAAGCAGGAGTATGCAGAACTGACCGCTGGTGAGGGTGGGGACAGTGGGCACTGGGCTGCTCACACATACATGGTCCTTACCACAGTCCTCCCAAGCTGGATGCTGGGATCCCACTTACTAGTGAAATACAGAGCCTCAGAATAAACAACTGACTGACCAAGCCAAAAAGCAGCAGTACTGAGACTTGAACACAAGCTTTTCCCATGCTAAAGCCTTACAGAAACTCCAGCTCCAACCTCTGCCAGGCTGGGACAGCAGCACTTTGCTATGGACTCAGTCAGAGGGGCTTCTTCCCCTTGCATACTGCACACCACATGCCTCGTGCCTGGCCACACCTGCCCAGCACAGGCCCCAGGTCACTGCCCACCCCCCATGGGGCTGGGTACCCTTTGGTCCTGGGTCAGTTTCAACCTCATGCTCCACTGGCACAGGGAACCCTCGGGTTTCCAGCCATGCTCGTCAGAGGCTCTGCCTGTGAGAAGCTGGTAACAGGGCAGAGCCCCACAGTGAAGCTCAGAGACATCTGCACAGGAAACACTGGACCAAGGAGCCCAGCAGCCTTCCCTGGGCTGTGGAGCAATTTCTAGGTGTTTAATTCTTCCTGACTGCTGGCTTACAAGGGTTTTTCTGAGCCTTTACTCTTGGGATTGTTGACAGACTGTGAGCCTGAGGAGTCAAAACAGACCAACAAGGAGAGGAGCGGGGACCTGCACAGAGTGGGGCTGGGAAAAATGCCAGCCATCTGTTTTTCCTTCAAGATCCTACCAGAGAGATAGCCGTGGTAGAAGCACTGGACCCATGAGCATGTGCTCGGCTGAGTTCCATGGTTCCCTCACTGTATCTCACTGTGGTGCTGGATGTGGCAAAGCACAAGGGGTGATGGGAAGATCCGGTGGGTGTTCATGTCTCTTAAAAACTTATTACAGTAAAAGGCATATTTACAAGAACAATGGCGCACGTGTGTTTGAAGCCAGGGGGAGGTTCTGAAGGGGGATTAGTGGCACTGTGTAAGAGAATTTTTTGTTGTGCTTGGTGTTGGTGGTGGTCGTGTGTGGAATTGAACTCAGGGCCTCGAGCTTGCCAGGCAGGTGCTGAGCTGCTGAGCTGCATCCCCACTCTCTGTGTCACGTTTTGTTTTTGTTTTTCAGAATTTTTAATTTAACCATTACCATATTTTTTGATCGTCCAACACTGAGCAAATGTTTATGGCACTTTCAGCCAAATAAAAACATGACCCTGCGTCCTCATCCACCTTATTCACTGGATCTGGCACTGTGTGACTTCCAGCTCCTCCCCAGAGTCCAAAGGAGCATGAAAGGGAAATGTGTTGAATCCATTCAGGACATCGAGCCAGCCAGGACAGCACAGCTAGAGACTCTCAGAAAAGAGGACTCCAGAGCTGCTGCATGTGGGGGCCTTTATAAATCCCATCAGCCAACAGTTGTTCCTTGGGATATTTGGGTTTCCTTGTAAGGGAAACTGTCCTCAAGTTTCTTTATTGTTTTGTTTATTTTTGTTGTTACTGTTTATACTTAGCCCTGCTGTTGACAGTCACGCTCAAGGTAATGCTTCACTTTAGCAAACCATGACTTCTGTGATTACATAGCTCCCGATTTTACCTTGTTTAGAACTATCACCCCTCAATTCTTCATTGTCTGGTGTTAACTTTTTGTTTTTCTTTTCATTTTCATATGCTGGTGTCTGTCTGTTTGACTTTCCTTATCACTTTGTTAGAAAGATTTTTTTTAATATAAATGAATTTTTAGCACAGTCTGACAGTCTGAGTTTAACCAGGAAATTTATTTCATTCATATTTAGTGTAAAAATCAATACTCTTCATTTTTTCCTCTTACTTTATATTATTTGCTACACATTTTTCCCTCTTACTTTATATTATTTGCTACACTTTGTTCCTTTTTTAGAAGTTAGATCTAGTTAATATTCCCGTCTTTCTTTCCTCTGTTAATGTGGTATCTGTACACTTTTCCTGTCATCTAGTGGCGACTCGGATTTCTCTCTTTGATCTTTTCTAACTGTCAGATGAAAACCAGGAGCCAAAGTGTTCCACCCCTCTCCCTTCCCTTCACACAACGCAAGTAAGGTAAAGCCATCAGAATCTTTCACTCTGGCCCCTTGGATAGTTCAACATTTCTAGTTCAAGAGAACAATGAGATTTTCCCTTAGAAGGAAATTTCTTTTTTCTTTTTTTCTTAAAACAGCAGAGTTAATGTAGCAACCATTGTTAATTCCTATCATTTTGTTTTGGGGTCACGTATCATTTTTGTGTTGTTCTGATTTTGTCTTTATTGTTGTTCTTTTAGTTTTTTTAAATTAAAAAAAGACAGCACAGTAAATTTTGTTCAGTTTTATTATTTTTAATTTGGAATTTTTTTTTTTTTTTGCGGTACTGGGGATTGAACTCAGGACCCTGCGCTTGCTAGGCAAGCGCTTATTCCACTGAGCTATATCCCCAGCCCCTAAAAGTATATGGATTTTTTTTTTTTTTTTTTTTTTTTGCGGTACTGGGGATCAAACTCAGGACCCTGCGCTTGCTAGGCAAGCGCTTATTCCACTGAGCTATATCCCCAGCCCCTTTAATTTGGAATTAACTGTGAATGTTGCAAAACCTCTTGCTACCCATATTTCTTCTTTTACTAACTTCATGCGTTTGTTTCTGTCCTTCTCTGGCTGGACACCCAGGCATGGTTTCTTTATTAATAAAGTTAGAATGAGGCACCTCTGCCTCTCCTTGAACCGACTAAAAACATAACTGCCGCTTATGAGGGTTTGTGTTTTAGGACAGCCTTGGTCTCTGCATTACCAACCAGGGTCTCCTCTAGTGTTGAAACCTCTTCCTCTAGTTTTAAAGGTGTGCGCGCGTGCGCGCATGAGTGTGTTTGTGTGAGTGTGTGTGTGTGTGTGTGTGTGTGTGTGCATGCCCACGTGCATGCACCCACATGCGCAACTGGGAACCTTCTCAAGGGCCTGGGCCATCTCAGCTTGTCTCTGACACATCAGTAAAAGACTGACTGATTAAGGGAATTTATATAAAAGGGACAGATTGAAAGATAGCACTAATTTTCTGCAGAATCACTTGTCTCCTATCGGTGAGAACTGTTTTGCCTGGATTTTATGGGCGGGGTGGGGGGTCTCCTTCCCTCTCTCTGGGGTGGGGCAGGGTGCAGCAGTTCCTCTCATGAATGGAAGCGCTGCTTCTGTCCACCCACACCTCTGGGTTGGTCAGGCCTGGGGAGGTGGACAGCATCTTCAGGCCTGTGCTGCAGGTATTGGGGCTGCTGTGGGCTCCAGCCTGGCCAGTTCCTCTGCAGTGTCCTGTGTCCATCCCTTTAGCCACTGGCCTGAAGCTGGCACCTGCCCATTGCCAAGTAGCTACCTGCAGGGCTGTGCTGGAGGACAGTGGGCCTTTTCTAACACATCCTCAGGGACCATGCCGGCAATGTCAGCATCCACGGGGATGCATTAGACCACAGGGTCAGCTACCTGGAACCCTGGAACCTGGTGTTGAACGTGGCCATCTCCGATGCATGTGTTGGTGACAGGCCTATTCCTCCTGCCTGGGTGGCCACTCTGCACCTTCTGGCCTGGTAGTGTCCCTTTCCCTAGGCTACCCCTGCTGCCCAGGCTGCTGGCCCCACCCTCCGGACTTTCCTGATGGATGCTGTACTACCATCATGCAGCCAGTGCAGGAACAGCCAGCACTTGCACCTGCGGGCAGGCCAGCATCCCCCATGCTACCCTGGATGAGAGGTACTTGTTCTTGCCTCTACGCAGAGGAGCCAGCACTCAGTGGCTCCAAAGATAGCCTTCTCCCCTCCAAGAGCAGCACTTGGATCAAAACCACAACTGCTGGCCCTCGTTTGTTTAGTATTTTTATCTTTCCACATAGTCTGTGCTAGGCAAGTTCTCTGCCACAGACCCGCAGCCTGGCCTTGTCCTGTGAAGGTGCTCTTGGCTGCACACACCTGGACTGAGAGCCCAGGGGAGGGGGCCTCTCACACTCGCCCTTTCTGCCCAGCATGACCTCAGGTCTTCACGCCCAGCGGTGCCCTGAGGCTTCAAACGCCTATGGGGAGGGGTGGGGCTGGGTGGACCTGTGCCATCATGGTGACCTAGTCACTGGAAAGCTGTCTCACGTGGGCTGGGCAAACATCCTGCCCCAGCCCCTGGGGTAGGAATTTCTGCCTGGAAAAGGTGAAGGGTTGGAGCTCTTCCCCTTTGAAAATGAGTTTCCATGGCAACAAAAACCCCTGGCCCATTCACAGTTCCAAACAAAACAAGTCCGAGGTCTGAGGTGCAGGCCTTGCTCCTGCCTTGCTTGCTGTTGCGCCACTGAGCAGCTCCGGCCAACCTTAAGAGCTGCAAACTGGGACCTGCCGGGTGAACAAAGACTCCTGCCTCTCTCCAACGCTGGAAATTAAAATCTTACTTTCAGCTTATTCAACTCTATGGCAGGTGACCTTCAAGTAAAATAAAGGGGAAGCGATAATTGGCTGAGGGTAGGCGGAAGAAACAGCCGCGTCCCCAAGTACGCAGACCCTGGAAACGCCCCGCGTCCCGGAGCCCAGGGCTGGTAGGAAACGCGCTGAATCTGGAGCTCGCCCGGTTCGGATTGCTTTTGTTTGTGATGTTTAATTACACGGCTGGGTCCGACTGACGTGCGCTGCTTATAGGTCCCAGCTTCTCCGGGAGGAGGAAAGTGATCTATTTGCAGGAGACACGTTTTTTTCAGGCACTTTACGAAAGACACCCCACCCCCCTCAGTTGCTGACTGTAAAATAAGAAAACTATTACCCAGCTGGGCAACAATGGGTTCCCACAGTGCTTTTCTGCGCAGCCCACAGCTGCGGCGAGAGTGGAAGCTCAGCGGCGGGAGACATTCCTCCCGCCGCCTTTCTATGGGCAGGAGGCCTCCCGCTGCTCCGCCGTATTTTCTATGCAAAACTGCAGAAGAAGTGACATTTTAAAAGTTTTGACCTTTGTTTTTTTTCTCCTTGCATGAACCAAAGCATACATTTTTTAAACCTTCTGACAGGGTGTCTGTTAGAAACGGCAATAGCCATTACAGTAATAATAAAATGTTTCAAAATTTGAAAATTCTATATTGAATATAAGGCGCAGATAACCTTTGTCTGGAAACTGATAGTGATGGGGAGCTTGGACCCACTTCTGCTTTGTTCCAGGAAAACAGATTATGACAGATTTCAGGCGTATTTGGGAAACAACATCCCTGGATGTGATGTTTTCATTTGCTAATTTAAATCTTGCGTAATTTTTTTTCCCAAAAATGATTTAGAAGACTTTTGCATTTATACTACAAGGTATTTCCATTACCAGTAATGTTTGTTTAGAAAACCATTCTTTGCATAACAAAAATATTATTTTAAAAATCGGTTTGTGCACCAATATACTTATGTGGGTATATTTTTTAGAAAAGTTTAACTGTCATTTGAATTACTGAAAACTCCTTTTATTAAATTAAAAAAAAAAAAAAGGAAAACAAAATGACCAAGGCAGAAGCTGCAAAGAGAACTTCCTTTTACAGACCTTCCAATTAGTAAGAGACTTGGGTGGGGAGGCGGGAGGAAGGAAAACTGAAGCGGATGAGGAGCTGAGCTGCCGGCCACAAAAGGCGCCCCACAGAGTGGAAGGGGCTGGGAGAGCTCACAGGGGCCCTGAGTGAGTGCTCGGGGGTTGGAGGCATCTTCACCTCTCATTCCTCCTCCTGATAGCAGCTCTAGGCCATCCTATCAAAAGCTCGCCTGATTTGCACCAGAGAGTTGGAGTCCCAGCTCTCCAAGTAAACTACTGCGTTACTTGAGAGTCCCTATCTACTCTGGTCTCAGGCATGCACCAGCAACTGCAGCTGTCCTGCCCTAACCTAGCCCCTGGCGTGCCTTGGAGATCCTCAGTAGATTTTTAACTTCATTTTTAAGACTGGGACATGCTGAGTTCTTCGGCAGTTGTCCTTCTTGAGTGCTGCGGGGATGCTGCTCCCCGTCACAGCTGTTCTGGGGCTGCACGGTTGTAGTGGGAGGGCCCTGTCCTGTGTGAAGCCAGGGCTCCTGAACACTGCCCCCACCTGGACCTGGAGCCCAGGGTTAATTCCATGCCTCCCTGCACTTCAGCTCTGGGCTGGACACTGACCTTTTTCTGCTCCTCCTGGACCACGGAGGTAGCACCAGGCATTACTGCCATTACCATGGGTTCAGAGTGAATGAGAATGGCTGGGTGAGCCTCCACCAGGAACCTCCAGGCAGGACTGGAGTCTGCACATCACAAACCTGCAGAGAAGCTGCCGCACCTAGAATGTTACAGAATTTAGGAAATTCAGGTTGTGCCTGGAGACTCACACCATTGGGCAGTGGAAACCCATTTCAGGGTAAGAAGATAGTTAACCTGGGGCCATACATGTTTATGAAGATACACAGTACTGAATATGGGACAACTATTCTGAGACATAAAAAGGGGAGTGCACAAAACTCCAGGGACCTTTTTCATCATTTGTGTTACTGCATTTCTATTACTTATTATTAATTTCGACTCATGGAAGTTTAGAACTTGGAATGCTACGAAGCGCGCAGTCTGAGGTAGGAGGTTAGGGCAGGACAAAGAAGCTGCGCAAGTGGGCATGGCTTGCCGGTCATGGAGACCAGCTACAAGCCCCATACCTGGGGCCAATCAGAAAGTGCTATTTTCAACTCTCTGGTGCAACCTCAGGCAAGCTTTTGATAGGGTGGCCTAGAGCTGCTATCAGGAGGAGGAATGAGGTGAAGATGCCTCCAACCCCAGGAGCACTCACTCAGGGCCCCTGTGAGCTCTCGCGGTAGCCCTTTTCACTCTGCAGGGCATCCTACATTTTCTACCTTTAATAAATGTAAAACCTAGCTATCTTTTCCCCAGTTCGTCTCCAGTGGTTTGGTTAGGACACCAAGAATCTGAAATTCCACCAGACCCTGGATCTGGTGACACCTCCACCAGCAAGATACATGGAGATGCCTAGGGTGCATCAAGCTCACAGTCAGAGGCCAGAGGAAAACACCTGATATGCCAAGGAAACAGATCCCGCAGGCCGCCTCCTCTTCCCTCCAGCGCATCCAACCCTCCCTGCATCCACTGAGGCAGCGCACCAGTCCTCCTCCTCCTCCACAGCCCATTCACCTCCATCGCCCCTCAGCACGCTCTCCACCTCGCCCTCCTCCTCCTCTCCAGCTGACCTCACCCTTTCCTCCTTGTTTTATGAGAATGTCCGCTTCAGCCTATCTCCAAGCCTGACATGGACCCGAGCATGCTCCGCTCCCCCCCTCCCCGCCCCTGCCCCGGGTCTTCTGTGGATGCAGCGCAGCAGCCCGGGAGGTGAGGGTAGCGGGGAGGGCAGAGCGCTCTGGGTCAGGGCATGCAGTCTCCTAAGTCTGCCTGCGAGAACAGCGGCGCCTCTGGTGGTCAGAGCGGGGGGGGGGGTAACACGGGGCGCACACGTGGAGCCCCTCCTCACCGTGTCTGATGGTCACCCCATCAGGACAGATTTGAAAGCTGTGCGACTCTCTGCCTGTAACACAGAGATGACGAAGATGGAGATAAAGGTGACTGGCCTCCCTGTGTGGAAAGTCCTCCCGCCAGACCTCAGCCTTTCCTCCACCTGCTCCTGGGGCTTTGGCCTTGGCCACTAGTGCGACCCAGTGAAACCAGTTACCCACAATAGACAGCAGAAAGCAGCCCAAACCTCCAGGCTTCCAGACCTGGCCTGAAAAGCCAGACAGCCCAGAAGGCAGGACAATCCCAAGCAGGCCAGCTCCTCATACTCAGGCTCAGGCAGCTGGTGCTCCTGGGTCACACAGCCAGGCTGAGGTCACCAGTAGCTTCCTGAGGTTGGGTATTCTCAGTGGAAACCCTGTAGGGAGCAGGCCTGTGCCCTGCCTGGCAGGGACACTGGATTCTGGAGCCACACTTTGAGATCTGAGCAGACAAAAAGCAGATGGCCTTAACTTGCTGGAGAAATGAGATGCTATACATTATATTTAAAAGTATTTTTTAGCCCCACAGCTGCTCCGCAGTGGGCCCCGTGGCTGCCCTGCAGTGGGCCCTGCGGCTGCCCCACAGTGGGCCCCGATGCTGCTCTGCAGTGGGCCCCGCAGCTGCTCCACTGTGGGCCCGGTGGCTGCTCCGCTGAGGGCCCCACTCAGGGCACCTCATGGACTGGACCTGCCCCCACCTATAGCAGGACGACAGGGTGGAGCCGGGCGGTCTGCCGTGAGCATATGTGCTTTCCCACCTCCAACCGTGGCAGTTTGTATACACCCCTGTATGTTATAGTATAGTCTGAGGCAGCTATGTCTCTTCCCAAGGCGAGAGTCCAAGGATATAGATAAACCCAGGAGTACAGTTATTATCACAGGGAAGATGACTGATTGAGTGGTAGGGCAATGGAGATGAGGGAGGAGAAAATTGAATGATCAAATGGGCCATCATCTGTGTAACTGAGTAACAGAGGTGAAGGTAACATTATGTAGGACAGCATCCAGAGCTAATTCCCTTCTATGTTCTCTATAATTCTGTATTTCCTCCATCGTTTTTGTATTAACAGAAGTGAAGATAACTTTATATTATACAGCATCCAGTGCAAATTCCCTACTATCTTCTCTATAATTTGGTGTTTCCTTTAATGTTTTTGTGTTAACTAATGTGAAGATAACTATGTAATACAACATCCAATGCTAATTCCCTACTATATTCTGTATAACTTTGTATTTTCTGTATTGTTTATGGCTTTTCTGATTCATATGTCTCCATTCTTTTGTCTTTAAAATAAAATTTAAAAAACAAATAAATAAAAGTATTTTTTAAAAACTATGTGATAAGTGAATGATTGTGAGATCCCAAGAAAAATAAGCCTGACCTGGATGGAACACATTTACCCTTCAGAGCAAGTACCCTGGTACCCAGGCCCAGCTTCCTCAGCCTGGTGCTAGGCTGAGGAACCTGGCACAGATCATGGCACAGCATCCCCAGACTCCCACAAGCCATGAAAGGATGGGGTTCACTGTCCCAGGCTCCAAGAGCTCTGAGCACAGGGCCTGGAGCAGACACAGGGACAAGGCCTTCCTACGTCTCACTGACAAACTCCCCAGGATCCTGGGGACAGAATGAAGAAGGGATGATGGCTGTGTACCAGGACCAGAGGCCGAGACCAAGGGGGTCAGCAGCTTCCACTTGAGCGTGTGTATTTCTGAACTGCACACTCACCGCTGTAACCTGGGGAATGCTAATGTCTTCCCTGCAGATGAGAGTGTGCACACAGGGCCGCCATGGGGGGAAGCAGCTCCTAAGAGGAGGAAAAGACACCTTGAGTCCCAAGGAGGAAGAGGGAGAAGGCCTGGCTGCTGGCCTTCTCTGAGCCCAGGGCACCCTAGTGATGAAATTTGCTCAGGTGAAACCATTTCTGAGGATTTTCTAGGAATAACAGCGTAGCAGGTTTCAGGGCCAAGGCGCAGGATCAGAAGTTGAGTGTCTTTTATGTTTGAAATAAAACATGTTCACAATGGCTGGCCTTTGTCTGTGGTGACTTCCGGTGACTCCTTCCTGCAAGCCTGGTATCATATTCTCGTGGCACAAAGAGCCAGGCGTGCATATTAACGGAAGATGATTACAATAATTAGTCACATATCCCCAAATGGGGAAACTTTAATGAAGTCTGTAGTCAACAATTTGGCTCGTGGACTGAGCGTTGTTCCAGTAGAATGTGGGAAGCTGCAAAAATATAAATTGTTCTCTAATTAGATCTCACGTGTCACTGACTCGCTGAGCCGGGAGGGGCTCGGGGGTTGCAGGCAGAGGCATGGGCGTGGGTGACCAGGCAGCCCCGTGCAAGCGCGGGGCGGAGGGCACGGGGGGGGGGGGGGACGCTCCACCCTTCTCAGCTTCACGTTTCTCTTGCTCTTTCTCAAAACTGAGCAGCTTCTGAGACCTGGCTGGGTGTGTGCAGAGGGGTGGAGGTGGTTTCCAGTGTGTCGGGCCGGAGGGCTGAGCCCTTCCTTTGCATGCCCATCCCCCACCCCTACGAGGTCCCCACTGGGGACACCCAGGACTTGAAGGAGCCTCGGACGAAGTAGAGGGTCTGGGAGGAAGACTGGTCCCGCTGGGGACTGGCACTCCTGGGGGTGTCTGACAGTTTCTTCCAGCCACTGAGGATCCTGGACCTGCATGTGACATTCACTTTCCATGGTCTCAGTTACCCTCTGTCAACTGTGGGCCAGAATTGTTAGATGGAAAATTCTGGGAAGAAAAAATTGCCACTTTTTAAATTGAATTGCATGATGGAGTCTTGATCTGTCCTGCCAGTAGGCAACTCAAGCCTGTGTCCAGTGTGTCCACACCAGAGGTGTCATCAGCCCGCTGGTCACTGAGCAGCTATCTCTGTCACCAGATTGACTGCTGTATGACTGTCACAGTTTCATGGTGCCCATGTTCAAGTGGCCCTTATTTTACCCAAAATGCCCTTGAGCCACGGGTAGAGAGGCCGTCTCTGGGTGCCCCAGAGCGCAGCCGTGAAGCGCCTGCTTTACGTGAAGAGGTGAAGGTACAGTCAAGTAGTGCAGGAGAGAGAAACTGCACTCATAACTTTCACGAGAGTGTATTGTTAAAACAGTTCTATTTTACTATTTCCTTACATGTGGAATAGGAGCAGTTTTGGTTCATCTCTAATGTGCCTAATTGATAAATTAGACTTCATCATCCATGTTTCTGTTTAGAAAAGCACAGTACACAGAAGGCGGGGCACTGTTTGGAGTTCTAGGCATCCATGGGCATCTTAGATGCCCCCGGATCAGGGGAAGCCACCTTGTCCATACTGCGCGTGCAGTGCAGTCGCAGTAGTAAGCCCTTGGAACTCACAGGCAGTCAGCTCTTTCCAGCCTCAGCTCAGAAAGCATGGGAGCACAGTACCCAAAAGCCATGGAAAGTCAGAGTGAGGAGGGAGAAGATTTCTTTTAGTTGATAGGTGTCTTAGTCACTTCCTCGTTGCTGAGACACGTTATCTATAATTTAAGGACGGAGGGCCTACCTTGGCTCACAGTCTGTAGAGGTTCAGTCCATGATCAACTGGCTCCAAGGCAGGGAGGGCAGCGTGGTGTGGGGGGCACAGAAGAGGAACAGCTGCTTGTGGCATGGCAGACAGGAAGCCAGGAGGGAGATGAACCTCCCATGTCATGCCCTCATGACTGCCTCTTCTGACCAGGGCCCCCCTCCTAACAGCAAGTCAGCTACAAGCCCCGTAACCCAGTTGCCTCCCCAAAGCCTCCCTTGAATGCGTAAGGCTTTGAGGGCCGTGGAGAGCTAAAGCACAGCACAGGTGCAGCACAGCCAGCGGTTCCGTTGTCAGCAATAGTCCTGCAGGAGGACCTGCGGGCTAGAAGGCATTGCTTTCTGTCTGCAAACGTGCAGGCTTCCCCTGACCGATATGTGGAACTTTCTCCTTCTTCTCCTTCTTCCATGCAAACAGGATACTAAAGGCCCATTCAACTGTGTGGCATGAGAGAGGCTGAGCACTGGCGCTGCTCCTTCTGGAAAGTTCTGGTCAGGATGGCCAGGCAGAGGCCTGTTGCAACCTTGTCCAAGGAAAGGGAAGACAGGTCCTGAAGCACCAGCAGCTGGATCAAGCTGGGGGTTGCTAGAGACCTTGCCCGTGGGAAATCAGGAGGACCTGGTCTTCCTGTGGAAGGACAGGCCTGAGCAAAGATGAGAGCCATTTCCCATCCATAAGAGCCAGTCACGTGGACAAAGGCCACCTAGCTCAGCCCAGCTTCCTTTGGCTTTACCTTATTTTATCTTCAGGGACCCAGGTTCAAATAAGACTGCACATTCAGAGGTGCTAGGTGTTAGGACTTGATCTATCTTTTGGGGGGACACAATCCAGTCTGTACCACTGCTGCTAGAACTAAAGCTCTACATCATTTACAACCAAGACAAAGTTCCCAGTTCCCTTCTCCAATTTTTGCTCCAAATATCAAGCAGAGAAAGCCCTCAGCTCCCTTGTTTGGGCCATTGTGAGGCGCCGCAAGAAAATATTCACTTCCTCCCTACCCCCCGGCCAGCACTCTGCCCTGTGTGGACGTCCTGGGCTAATGCAGAGGTGGGAGCTGTTCCTGGGCTGCTGGGCAGTGGAAGGACCACACAGAGAAGCCGCTCTCGACCTTGCGTTGCAGCCCGCAGTGCCACCACAGGGCAAAGGCACCGGCAGAGACGGCACAGGCCCAGATGTGCCATGCGTCTGTAATTTAACTAGCACAAGGCTCTGCATGTAGCCGGTTTCCTTACGTAAGGGTCACAGAGCAACGCTGCCTGTCCTGCTGTGCTCTGCCATCTCTGCATGAGTTCCTTCGAGGCCAGCGGTGGCCAAGGCATTTTGGCAAACAGCATGTCCTTGTGCAGGACACAGCTGACCGAGGGGTGGGTGCTGGGGACGGCAAGCCGCCAAGAGCTCAACTGTCCGCAAGTCAAGGAGGCAGAACCAGCAATCAGCACTGCCAGTTGACCTTCTCCTGCCCAGCAGCCCCAGCAGGAGCTCAGGGAAGGTGGGACGTGGGCACAGCTCTTGGAACCCTCTCACGTCCCGGGAAACAAAATGTGGGGGAAGCAGTTAACCAAGAAAAACACCCAGGGAGCTATCAAGAAAGACATTAAAACAGGGAACAAACAGGACAATTATACAACTGGCAGGAGAGAGGCTCTGGAGTGGTAGTGGCAGTTGGATGGCCTCCTCCTGTCCTACAATCAGACGTGTGGGCAAAAATGTTTGCTTCAGAATGGAAACCTGGTCTTGGGGGCGGCCGCTCTGACATGGTGGGATTTCACAAACACACAGAAAGTTTCCTCTCTGAGGACAGGGCACACTAAGCCTTGGGCTACAGATTTGGGATAAAAGGAGCTTTCTGTGAGCCACTGCCTCTGTGACTCCCGCCACTGAAAGGAAGGGCTCTTAGGAGCATGGCTACTGAGGAACTTCTCCTTCCGTTCGCCTTGCTGCAGCAGCCCCTCCGCCCTAGTCTTAGCATAATCGAGGGGATGCATGGTGAGGACTGCAAGAGCACCGCTCAGGGTCCAGCTTGCCAGGGATGGCCAGCGCATGGCCACACCAAAGTGCAGGTGCCAGGGGGTAGCAAAAGCACCAAGGGCAGAAAGGACCGGAAAGGAGGGGCTGTGGGAGGGCCTCGGAGAGCAGCGGACGGTGTTTTTCTCTCGTCTCCACATACTGCTGTTTTTTTGCCACAATATCATAAAAGTAAGCTCCTAGTCAAGAAAATCTAGCAACACTTCCAGTAGTGAGCAGCCCTTTGAAGTTTGTGTGTCTCAGGAAAAGTGAGGCGTGTGGGAAGGTACAGAGAGTGTAAAACTCGAGTGTGACATGGGGGCACTCTTACCCCTCAGCCCGACTCTGCTCAGTGTGGGGTGACAGCTGTGAATCACACCCCATCAACAGTGGTGCTCTGCCACCAGGAGGACCCAGGCCCGTGGACCAGCTGTCCTCAGGGGGCAAGGGAGCACAGAGCAGGGTGCTGTGGATGTGATGCCAACAGTGTGCCAAGGCCAGGCGGTTTGTTTGTGCCAGGCCGAGTGGGGAGGGCCTAAGGCAGGTCAGCCCCACCATTCACAGACTGATTTTAAATTTCAGGCAAACAATGCAACAAGGGCAATGGGTCGGCCTTTCCAGGAGACAAGGCTCCTAGGGAAGTGAAGCAAGCCTGGGTTCCTGGGCCATTTCTGTGGTTTCTGTTTGAGCTCCAGCTCTGTATCGTAGAGTGTGGAACTCACCTGCCCATGAACTGGGGCAGACCCAAGGCAGAGCACCGTGACCAGTCCTGCATGGCCCTCTTGCCTCCCAGCGTTCTGGGAATCAGGTGCAGAACGCGCCTCTGGTCCTCAGCACCCAATGTCTCCCAGGATCATTGAGTGGCTGCTGCTGCTGTCCCGGAGGAAGAGGAGCCACGCAGGAGGAGATGCATGGGTACCAGTACGTGGTTCTGATCCTTCACAGAACCGAGCTCCTCAGATTTACCTTGGCATTGCTATTTTGTGCTAGGGGTTGAACACTGTCCCCAGTCCCTCAGTGGTACATTGAAGCCCTAACTTCAGGCCTTCGTGAGCTTATTTCCAAACAAGGCCATACCGAGGTAATCAGTTAGGGTGAGGTTGTACTGGAGTAACCAGTCCTGCACATGTCAATATGACTGTGTCCTCAAAAAGCAAAGACACAGGAGAAAGACAGGTAGAGACAGGAGTGCTGCGGCCACAAGCCAAGGAATTCTAGACCACCAGAGCTGGAGAGCTAGGAAGGGTCCAGCCCACACCACGGTCTGTGCTCCAGCCTCTGTCCTGAGAATACATTCCATGTTTCAGTCCCTGTTTGTATTACTCTATTAAGGCAGCAGGGAACTAGTAGTCTGTGCTGAGGGCTCTCATGGGGATCGATTCCTCTAGACCTGATGTGCCCCCAGGATATGGGACAAGTCAGCTTCCCAGAAAGCATCCCATCTCCAGCCAGCCTGTGCACCCAGGGAGGGGTCAATGGTGCTGGGAGCTGTGGCTCCCCTCTCTAGGTCGAGGACGTGGACTTTGATGCCTGCAAGCCACCTCCTCTCTAGCCCTTAGCATGCTGTTCAGCTCATACTGTGCACCATGGAGTGAACGATGTCAGCACATGCCATCCTCAACAGCTGCTTATCTTGTGAACAGTCTTGTGCCTCAGGACCCAATGTCTTGAGGCTGACATTTGCAGCATGGTTTTCCCTACATGTGTAAATTTAGTCCAGTTTTCAGTGTGCTTGGCAAGACACTTCAAGTCTTCTAAGATATCACGCATCCTGGGAATGAATAAACAAATGTGGGTGTGGCTGTCAGCTCTCCCTTGGCTGGGACACAATGCCCAGAACTCACACTTAAAGGCAGAGAGGTTTAACTGGGTTCACGGTTTTAGTGTCTTCAGTCCATGGTGTACTGGCAGAAGGACCTGGGGAAGCAGAGATGCTTAGTTCATGGCAGCCAGGAAGCAGAGCAGGGGACAGTGCCAGAGAGGAAGCACTGGGGACCAGATGTGACTCCCAAGGCAATGTCTCAATGATCCACTCAGACACACCCAGAGTTAGGAGCTGACAATCTGCTAGGCCTCACTTAATCTAGTCATATTGAGATATTCAGATTAACAGCTGAAATTGAGGACCACATGTTTGACATAGAGTTGTTTTCCCAAAACCCAGGACCAACCCTTAGGCCACTCAGGATTCTAGCAGTCCGTTGACCATTTATCCTGTAAGACACTCATGAAATTAGCATACTCCAATTATACAGAGGCCTGGGACAGACACATATTTAGTATGCTTACGTTTTAAATGTTGTTATCATTTGATAAATGTTTGTGGATACTTCTATATCCTAACCACTGTGCTGTATCTGGGGTCCCCAGTGCTAGTTAAAAAAGTAGGGCCCTGGTAGCTGCTTGCTTGCCAAATTCTCTGCAGAGCGAATGGCTCCACAATGAGAGTTCCAGATGAATAGGGACGAACATTAGCAACAATTTGAAGCAAGAGCCAATTTGCTGTGCCATCAATCCTTCCAGAAGCCCTTTTAGTTGTTACTGGATTGTAAATAACTCCCCAGGCCAACAGCCGAAGGGAAGCTGCTTCAGGGGTGTGTGCTGACGAGTCACATGATGAGCTTCATGCTGGACCTTTCTGCTTCCACGTCCTTGGCCCCAACTAACTGACAAATGTGGCTTCCACACAGATGTGAGAATGAAAGACACACACGTACGTGACGGAGATGAGGATCGGAGGTGGGGGCTCACGCGAACGTTGGAACTGCCTGAGTCCTTCATCCCCGCCCCCTACCTCCTTCGCTACAGCTGGGGACTTGGTGGAGCCAGCAGGAGAGAGGAGGTAAGTGGGTTGGGCCAGGCCTGCATGCTGGGGATGACAGATGCCATCAAGGTGGGCAAACAGGGAGACCTGCCCTTCCAGGCGGTGCTACCCTCATTGCATCACAGGAAGGACCACAAACTCTGCCCCTAGAGCAGGTGAGACATGGACAGTGGCAGTGGCACCACCCTCTACCAGAGCCCTGCAGATGGCAGCCCTCAGGCTGAGACCACTGGTCACTGGGTATGTGAGACCTCTCTGGGAGATAGTCCCTGGTATGTAGCCGGGGCTCAACAACTATTCCTGTGTGGACAAGTTACCTCCCCCACTGCCACCAGGGCTGTTCATGGCCCTAGGGGGCCACTAGCTCTGAGGGCTCTGCTGGGCTCACAAGGTTGTCACTGGCTGCCTGTCTTTGCAGAGTTGTGCATGACACAATCTGAATAGTACGATGTGCTCACGGGTCTGGGCTCAGTGGCCACACTTCACAGGCTGGGTCACCTGACCTGGTCACACAGGGGAGGAACCCAGGTCACAGCAGAAAGGGGTGTAGTGGATCTTGTCCTTTCCGTGCTTCTCTGGAGCATTTCTCCAGGACAATGCTGACTTTGTGGCCTCCGAAGTGCGCTGGCGTGAACACCTGCAGTGTGCCACAGTGCCCTCTGTGTACCATGCGGAGTCTGGTGTGACCCCTGCAGTCCTCTGTGCTCCACTCCATCCCTGGATGACACCCCCTGGACACCTCCTTGGAGGCAGGCTGGGAAACACCAGAGAAGGCTGTGCCTACAGAAGAGTGACTGGAAGCGTGCGCCATGTTCAGTCCAGGTGCATCTTTTCCCCAAATATCTTCCCCCGTTGCCATAGCAGCTGATATGGGCCGGCTGTAAGGAGAATCCATAGGTTTAGAGGATACTTCCTCATCCACTTGCGATTTTAAAGCCAGCTGTGGATGCAGGCCTCTTCCTCCCCCCTCTGTCTAGTCGTCCATCCAGGTCAGCACATAAACTTGTTCTGCCTCAGCTAGCACAAGTTCACCCCACTGGGCTCAGAAGGGGTCTGTGTGCAGTTCCCACGTGCCAGACAAAAATGCTGGGAACACATCTCTTTCAAAGCTAAGTAGAACTGATGGAGAAGTGGACAAGAAGGAGAGTCCACCGTCCAGTGGCAGAATTTGGCACAATGGCAACAGGTCTATAGCCATGTGGTGACGTGTGCGTGTGTGAACGTGTACCGAGTGTATGCAAGCGTGAATCCTACAAGTCCGAGTGAATCTTTCCCCAGCCAGGTCAAGGCTGTGGTGGCCATCATCATAGAAAGCTGAGAACAATCTGCAGGATCGTGACCAGCACTCTCTCACTCCTCTCTCCGCGGACCCGGTGCTTCCATCACATTGATTCAAGCAGCTGAGCTGGTGTCTGCCAGTCCACACTCACTCACTCATGCCCCATGCAGCACCCATGTCAGTTGGCCAGCGAGGGACGCTGAACAGTCCCCGCTGGCTCATGTCGTGGACACTGCAGTTATGTCAAGTGCTAGATCCCGAGTCCTGGTGCACTTGTAGATGAGTGTCCCAAGTGCTTCCAGGGCGGGATCCTGAGTGGAGTAAGCAATTGGTTTCATAAGATGTAACCAGCACTTTATTTTTGAGTGAAAGGAGTGTTGGCTGTCAAATACAGCAGAAGAGAACTGGATGAGAAGTACCTGGATGTTGCTGGAGAAGCGAAAACATATTTTTTTCGTTCCACAAATCAGGTCTCAGTCGTGTGTGGACTGTGTGCCCTTACAGCAGGATACAGTAAAAAATCAGTGGAATGTTTGCAGTGTGGGGACTCAGCCTGTGAGCAGAACCACTGGTCCTCAGAAATGTACAGTGCCCAGCTATGTGAGTGTGTCGGCCTCCCACGGGTTCCACACACTGGGTGCTCACGGCAGCAGACACTCACCATGCAATGTGTGGGGTCAGGGTCCCTCCAAGGGTATCTTCCAGCCTCCTCCACCCGCCGGTGATTCCAGAAGTCACTGTGCTCCCTGCTTGCAGTGCATTCCTGCTGTCTGCACCTCCGTCTCCACACAGCTTGGCCTCCTGGTCCTCAGCACGCACTCTTGTTATGCACAGCTGTCACTGGACCTAGGGTGCTTCCAGGTCCAAGGCAGTTAAATCTTTTGTTGAATTTTCCAGCAAAGATCCTTTTTCTAGCAAAAGTTGCCACTGAAGTTTCTAGGGGCTGGAAGATAGATGTGTCTTTTTGAAGAAAAACTTCACATATTCAACAGGGGCGTAGGGAATGCCCAACGGTTCTCAGCCACCTTCCCCGACTAATTCCCATGACACAGTATCTGAGAGTTCCAGGTACTCCACATCTTCCTCCCCTTGATGGTCAGATCAACTGTCGACAACTGACTGAATATGCATTGTTATTTCACTATAACTTAATTCTTATTTCCTGATTGCTAAAGGACACTGAGTCTTCTCCTTCCTTTCATTCCAATTCATGTTCTCATCGTGTTTCTGTCATGTTCTTGTTTGTGTTTGCCCATTTTAATGATTTGTTTCCTTTTGATTCACTGAGGTCCTCTGTATACTCAAAAGTCTTTTGTGTTCCAGATCTATTGCAGGTTTCTTCCTATAGTTTATGGGAGTTTTAAGTTTTTAAATGAATCGTTGACATTTTAAGCTAGCACACAGGTAAACTGAGTTGGGTTTACCATTCTGTGGACACTAACACAGGCACAGATTCATGTAGTCCTCACAGTTGAATAAGAAACCTTCCTGCCTGAAGAGCCTGCCTCTCTCCCCACCCAGTGCCTTCCATGTATGACTCTGCTCATCACTTGGTGCCGTCCTTCTGAGACATAACAGGCGACGAATCTCCCCGCGTGCAACCCTCTGAGATGCTTTCATGACCAAGCCCTCAAGATTCACCACAGTGCTGTTTGGTCACTGATAGCCCCTTTACAAGTGGTAACAAGTCCATGCTGTGCTGCACTTCATACCTTCATTTGCCTGATGTGAGCCACCCATAAGTTTCTCTGGGACTTATGACAAACGGTAGAGTAGCCACAGGAGTTCCTGTGCAGGTTTCTCCGTGAGCTTGCGTTCACTGCTCTGCAGCAGAGCTCTCCCACTCCAGCACATCACTGTCTGAGGCAGAGAAGGCTCTCTGTGAGTCATCTGTGCCCTGTAGGATGTCACAGCACCCATGTCCTCCAAGTGCTAGGTGCCAACAGCATCTGCTCCCAGTGACAATCACCAAGAATGAGTCCAAAGAGAAACAATGTCCTTGGGAGAAAACTGTCCCAGTGAAGAACCCATGGCTATGGGAACAGGACAGCTGGGCTCTGTAAGCGCTTGGTAAACTTATTACAAGTGACCAAGCAGTTCTCTGGAGTTGGCAGCCACTGCATCTCCATCAGCAACATGCAATGCCCCAGCCTCCCCCATCTGATGTCTGCTTGGCATTGTGGGGCCTCTCCGTGGGTGTGAGGAGCATCTCACACACTTTCCCAAGGGCTGGAGGGGAGACACTTTCTCAGGGTGCCTTCACATACTTCCCATGGGGACCCATCTGTTGCCCGTTTCTATCCTGGTAGTCCCTGCCCTTGGCTTTCAGTTCTTTGCACATCTGGATCCCAGTCCTTCATGGGGTGCGGCTGGCAAACGTCTTCTTTCAGTGTTGCCCGGTTTGCATCTGCTTAGCAGTGGCTTTTACTGTTGAGAAGTACTATTTCATGGTTTTGGTCTTTTTAAAAGCACACTTTTGGAGTCATAGCTGTCAACTCATCGCCTAATGCCAGGACACAAAATCTTTCCCATGTGCATTCTTCTAAATCCATTACAGTTTTATGCCCTGTACTTAGCTCTAAGACCTTGTTTGAGTTACTATTTATACAAGATGTGAGGACTGGGCCAAGGTTGTATTATTTGGTTGTATGGTTTTTGTGAAATGTTGTCTAATTTTCCCAGCGGGGTCTGCTGAAGGGACCACTGTGTCCCCACTTCAGACCGGACAGAAGCTAGGGATCACCTGTGTGGAACCATGGATGCCAAGGAGACACCTGCCGGTACCACCCAGCTTTATGCCAAGTCTGAAATTGAGCAGTGTGATGCTGCCAGCTTGATTTATTTTTTTCAAAAATGATTCACCAATTCCATCTTCTATGGCCCTCCACATAACTTTAAGTTTCTTTATATCAACAAAACAGTCATCATGGATTTCCACTGAAATTCCATTAACTCTATGGACCAGCCTTGGGAGGACCAACAGCTTCCCTCCAAGGCCTCCACCTGGGGACACGGCGAGTCTCTCCCTGCATTTGGGTCTTGATTTCTTCCTGAAGTGTTTTGCAGACTTCAGCATGCAGACCCTATGCATATTTTGCCTTATTAATTTATACTTAAGTATTTCCTTTTTAGAAGACCCATTTCTTTTTATTCAATTTTTATTTTTAGGAGTCCGTGTTTGTAGTACATAGTGACTCCATCCCTTGTGGAGTTGCTGAGTGAACCCTGTTTCCACCACTTCCCCTCCCTCATCTCTTGGTCCCCTTTCCTTTTGCAAAAGATCTATTTCCCTACTTCATATTACCTACCTTCATGATTTTCTCTTTATTTAAACTTTAGCTTTCTCATGTAAGAGAAATTGCATGATGTTTAAGCATGTGTGTGATTTATTCCACTCAACTTCATGGTCTCAAGGTGCATACCCCAAATAACTCAGGTTTAACCTTCTTTATGGCAGTGTAGTACTCCATTTTGGGCAGAGTAGTACTCCATAAATACCACATTTTCTTTATCCATTCATCTTGTGATGGATATATAGGCTGCTTCCAAGATTTAGTTATTGTGTGCTGCTATAGACGTGGGTGTGCCTGTGTCACTGCAGTATGTCTTTACCTCTTTGGGAAGGTACCTAGAAGGGGAATAGCTGGGTCAAATGAAATTTCTAGTTTTAGTTTTCTGAAAAATCTGTATAATAATTTCCATGAGTGGTTGTACGAGTTTACATTTCAACCAGTGACATAGATGGTTCCATTTGCCCTGAAGCCTTGCCGGCAGTTGCTGTTGATTCTCGATGACAGTCACTCTTCCTGGAGTGAGTTGGAATCTCAGTGCTATTCTAATTTGCATTTCTCTAATGGTCAGTGACACTGAACATTTTTTCGTGTATATATTGGCCACATGTACTACTTCTGAGAAGTGTCTATTCATTTCAGTTGCCCATTTTTTTATTGGTTCTTTGGGCGTCTAATTCTTTTGAGTTCCTTATGGAGCCTAAATATTAGCCCTATGTCTGAGAAATAGTAGGCAAAAGTATTTTCCTATTCTGTAGGTTGCTCTTCACTCTGTTGGCTGTTTCCTTTGCTGTGCAGAAGGTTTTTAACTTCATATGATCCCATTTGTTGATTCTTGATGTTACCTCTTGTGCACCTGGGGTTCTGTTCAGAAAGTCCTTGACTATACCTATGTCTTTAGAAATTTTACCTGTTTTATCTTCCAGCAGATTAAATGTTTCTGTTTTCACAATTTTTTTAGTAAGTAACTTATAATTTACTTGGAAAGAAGGAAATAAAAAGCATGATTCTAATATTTATTTAAAATATTAACAAAATTACAAAAAGTTCAACTACAGAAAAGCCAGATATTAAAGTTGGCTTAGTGGCTGTGTAATACAAACAAGCACAATCAAGTTTCTTTCATGCAAATAAGCACTACAGAAAGTAGTATGGGGGATGTTTACAGAAGAGGCCGCAACTATTTATATAAGAAACTGCAGAAATAGAAAAATAAATTAACTAATGTTTTAACATTTTTTATTTTAAAGGGAATAAAAAATGAAAACAATACAGAATTTCAAAACAAGATGATAGGAAATTAACAATGGTTGTTATATTGTATATGGTTATCTTCAAAGTGGTTGTTCAGATTACGAGAAACTGCTCAAAAGGAAAGAACAACTGAGATGGGAGAAGGAGAAAAGAAAGAAGGAAAAAAGGCAAATGTACATGTATATAGACACACACGATAGCTAAGATGATTGCACTACTAATTTCTATTAGTTTATTGAAAGGAACAGTTAATGCCTAATTTTACATGCCTACGTTTTAACATTTAGATCTCTGATCCATTTTGATTTCAGCTTAATACATGGTGAGGACACGAGTCTCGATTCCGTCCTCTGTGCACGGAAGCCGGTTTCCCAGCACCACTTATTACAGAAGCTATCTCTCCCCTAATATTTTGGCCCTTCGTCATAGACCAGGTAGCTGCACGTGTCTGGAGCTGTTTCTGCACCCCTTGGTTCAGCCTTGGTGATTTATACACATCTAGGACTCTGTCCACTTCCTCCGGACCTGCTGATTTACGGGAGTCCAGGCTTCTGAGGCAGTTGCTGACAACCCTGATTTCAGCAGTGTCTGTTTCTGTTTTACCTTTCTCATTTCTAATTGCATTGATTTGGATCTTTGCTTTTCTGCTCTGAAAAGATCGACTAAGGGTTTGCCTATCTCATTTACTCTTTCAAAGAACCAGCTCTTCGGTTCATTGATTCTTTGAATTACTTTCTTTTCTTTTTGGTGTTTTCTTGAGACAAGGTCTCATTATGAAGTTCAGTCTGGCCTTGAGCTCACTTTATAGCCCAGGCTGGTCTTGACCTTGCAACGATCCTCCTGCCTCAGCCTTCCAAGTGCTGGGTTTACAGGCGTGTGCCCCCGTGCCCGGCAATTCTTTGTATTACTTTTTAGTCTCGATTTCATTAGCTTCTGCTCTGATCTTTATAAATTCCTCCCTTGTACTGGCTTTGGATTTGGACTGTTCTTGCTTTTCTAGGAACTTAGGGTACATCACCAGGTTAATTTTTGGACTTGCTCTATTTTCTGATGTGGGCATTCACATGTGTGCATTATAAACTGCCTCTCAGGACTGCTTTCATTGTGTCCCATAAGTTCAGGTGTGTTCTGGTTACAGGCATTATCTTTCAATTCTAGGAACTGTCTAATTTCTTCCTTGATTTCTTCTGTGACTCAATGATGACTTAAGAGTGTATTGTTTAATTTACATGATTTGAATACCTTCTGTGGTTTCTATTGCTATTAATTTCTAGTTTCACTGTGCTATGATATGATAGTTTGCATGGGATAATGTTGATATTTTTGTACTTATCTAAGCATGTTTTATTGGCTAGTATGTGGTCTATTTTGGAGAAAGTCCATGTGCTCCTGAGAAAATGTATGTTCTGTTGTGATTGTTGGGTAGAAGACCCTGTATATAACTATTAAGTCCATTTATTTGAAAGTTCGGTTTAACTCTGATGTTTCTTTGCTGATGTTTTTGTCTCTTGACTTTGTGACAGTGGGGTATTGAGGTCCTGCTCTATAACTCTGCTTATGATTTTTTTATCTTTTGGGTCCAATAGTGTTGTTTTAAGAATGGAGCAGGCATATATGCGTTTAGTGCATTTGTCCTGTTGAATTGTTCTCTTAACCAATACATAGTGACTTCCTTTGCCTTTTCTGATCAGTTTTGATTAGAAGTCCACATTTTTTTTTTAATAGGAGAACTATTGCTCCTTGGCCTTTTGGCTAGGATCAAGTGTAAAATAAGAGAGCTATTCCTGCTTGTTTTGGGGTTCCCACCACATGGAATATTGTTTTCCATCCTTTGGCATTTAAACTGTGAATTTTTTTGGAGTTAAATGTATTCCTTGTATATAGCATACTGTTGGACTGTATTTCCTGGTACGTTCTGCCAGTATGTGTCTTTTGCTTGGGGAATGGAGACTATTCCTACTGAGAGAGTTTTTGGTGAAAGGTACTAATTCTTCCTCTCACTGCATGATTCCCCTGTTGCTGATTTCCCTTTTTTGCTTCTCCTTCGCTGCTCACCCTGCCTGGTGTAGTCATTCTATTAGACATTTTGGCATTGTTGGCTCCACTGTGTCTTTCTCAGGTGTCCCTAAGAATTTCTTGGCGTGTGGTTTGGTGGTCAAGAATTTCTTTAGGTGCTCTTTGTCATGGACATATCTTATTCCTCCATCAGTTTTCAAAGGTAGTTTTGCAGGATCTGTCAGTTTGGGTAGGAAGTTGCTTTCTGTTAGAGTTTGAAATGCTTCACTCCAAGCTCTCCTGGCCTTCAAAGTTTGTGTTGAGAAGTAACGGGCTTACCTTTTCAGAGATTCATTGCTTCTAACAGCTGCTAAGACTCAATCCTTCAGAGATTTTGTCTATAACGTGCCATAGAGAGGTTCTTTTCTCATTGTGGCTATTTGGGGTTCTGTAGACTTCACTTATTTGTACGTTAAGTTCTTTACCTATTTTTGGAAAGTTTTCTGCTATTATTTCTGTAAGTGAGGGGTTTTATGCCATTTTGTGTTGTCTTCTGATTTTCAATCACTCCAATTGCTCTTAGATTAGTCTCCTTTGCTCATCTAGGGCCCACAGGGTCCATTTGCTATGTTCTCTTGTCTTTAAGGTTTTCCTAAGTGACCACAGCATCAGCCCTTCCTTCTAATTCTGATACTCTGTCCTCACATGGGTCAGTTCTGCTGCCCATACTTTCAATAGAATTTTTAATTTCCTGAATTTCTCTTTGGTGCCTTTTCATGGCACTCTAATTTTTTGCTAAACTTCGTGCTTTGTATCATTTTATTTAGCTCAGGTAGCTTTTTATTAGTGTCTGCCATATGCTTTCTGACTGATTTGTTTATTCAGCCCATTATCTGCCTAGTTATGTATTGTGTGAGCTTGCCAAACATCCTATTAGTCTTTTTAAAAATCTCCTCCGTTATCCTTTCACAATTTGGCTGTGTGGCTTTTGATTTCTGCCCCTTCCATGTTTCATGGTGTATACACCATGGTGTATTCAGGAGGCATTTTGTTGCCTGTCTTCTACTGTTCCTATTGTGTTGTTGTGGTGCTGCTGGTGCAGAGGTTTGCAGGCAGAGAATAATAGAAGATTTTTGCTGGATGGAGAACTCTTTAGCTAGTGTCTGCTTTTCAGTGATGTACTCTGGGCATGGCTAACTATAGGCCTTTGCCTGGGTCCCAAGATCCAGCCTCCACTGTTTATTGGGAGGGGAGGCTGCAGTGTATGTGGCACAGCACCCAGTTCTCTGAGAATGGCCCATGGTGTTGTTAATGACACAAAAGTAATCAAGTATCGGCATACAGAGAAAGCCAATTAATACAAACAACTATGTCATCTTGGCAATAACAACAACATCAGCAACAAATGCCATCAAACAAAAACTGAATATTGACACACACTAGGAACCAATAATGTACTCTTCAGTATAGAAGAGAGATCTATAATTATCTGGTAAGCATTAAGACAAGCTACATATTGACATAGAATAAATATCTACTAAACGCCACAACTATACCTTCACTAACAATAAATAGTATTTAACAATAACACCATAGAGTTAACTATGTAAAGATTCATAAAGCTTAATGGTTATATGAGCATAATAGAGATGGTGTGGAACTGGAGAATAAGAAAAGTAAAATTTGAATAGTTAATCAATAGAAGATTAAAGCAGGAGAGAAAAGTGAGCTAGAGAATCCTGTTGTGGAATAAAAGGAAATTAATCATAAAAGTAACAGAAAAGAACAAGCAACAAAAAGCAGAAAAAAGAAAAAACAGAGAGCAAATAAAGAAAGAACAGAAAAATAAGAAGAAAAAAGTTTAAAAGGGAAAGAAAAATAAATAGGAACAAACAATGATTAAAAAAGAAAGAAAAACAACTGAATCAGAAAGTACTCTGAGTTTTTGAATGAGTGGTTTCTTTTTATGATCTGCAGTCTTGGAATCTAGCTAATCAAAATTTCCTCCACCTAACTTTATGGCCTGTGTGTCTGTGGGGTGCCCAGCCTGTTTCAAAGGCTCTTCTGCCCATATCCTCTGGACTGTGGCCACTGTCCAGGCTGAGGTATGTGCTTGCTCATGTTGGTAGGTGGGGAAAGTAACCAGGGTGCTGGTCTCTGCTAGATATAGGCAGAGAGGATTCAAACAGTCTGCTGGAACTGATGCCAGCATTTTCAGATCCATCCACCTCCAAAAGACACACTTGTAGGGTCTGGTCTGTCCCAGTGGAGGATGGAGTCTATGTCCTTCTCAGCCTGAGCTTAAACTTCTCGGGGGGGGGGGGCGGGTGGTGCCTATGCATAGCCCACACTCTCTCCTCAGCTGTCTCCCACCCAGCCACTGTGGTAAGGTAGCACTGGAAACCCTGAAGTGGAGTTGTTCTGTGGCTGTTCTGTGGTTCAGCTTTAAACCACCCTTACCCAACAGCACCTGATTAAACTCTCAGCAATATGGTGGGCATTGCATTAAGTTCCTCCTCCAATTCTAGCTTCTGTGAAGCAATCACCACACAGTACTTTTGTAGTTTAAAATAGCTGTGGGTTTTTCTTGGGGCTGGTGCTGCTGGCCAGGCTCATAATCTCTCCCAGTATCTGTGCACCCTCTGGGCTCACCTTCTTTCCTTGGGCACTGGCCTCACTCACAATCGGTAGGTCAGTTGGTTGACACCTCTGTTGCCTGTGCTGAGGGGAAAAACAGCTCTGATTCAACTTTCTAACTTGGAGAAACATGCATTTGGGAGGTCATAGGTCCTGTAGCCTGGAAAAGAGGAAGCTGGGTTCTGTGTCTTTCACCAAGGTTGACACTGCTCTGATTGGTGGCTGTTGGTTGTGGAGTCATTCGCTGCAGTCACACAGTTGTCTGCAGCTGGCTCTCTTCTGGGTCACAGCACTCACAGGGTACTGCCTGTGGAGATCCCGCAAATCTCAAACCTGATGCGTTCAAACCCAAACTCCCGATGCTTCACTTTCTGGAACAGTTCTTGTATTTCCATCTTCTCGGCCACAGGTGACTGCATTTGCTTCCTAACCGTACAAACCCCACGCCTATGAATTATCTTTCCTGTCTCTCCTTTCCCTACCACCAGTCACCTGCTGGCCCACCCAGTCACCCTAAGTCCTCTCATGTCCCTGCCCTTCCCCCTGCCAGCTGTTCATTCCAGCCCGCTCAGCACTGTGAAATGGTGACTTGCACCCCTCAACCCTCCGTGCATAAGCCATCTGTCACCAGAATGATCTCAGACATGTGCACCCTTCCTCAACTGACTTTTCTGCATTTCATCCTGCCCAACTGCAGCCCCCCCCCTCAGCCAGTGCTGCTGTCCGTCACCCACAGCAGTGCCTTTTGGGTACCCCTCTCCTTTTGTACTCTCTGGGCTGGGTGGATACATGGGCCCACCCCTCTAGTCTCTGCTTGCCCCAGGCCGGCCCTGGGTGCTCCCTTCTGCACAGCCTGAACTCCATATTCCTCTCCCTACCACCACTTTCAGCCGCAAGCTTTTAGCCCCATCTGACCATTTCCTCATTTAGTTTTATGATCAGGTTTTACAACCGGAGACAGGAGACAGCAGCTTGGGTTGCTCTGTGTATATCCAGAGCTGCCATGGGTGCTGATCCATATCCTGTAGAGGGGGAGCTAGAGGGACATCTGCCTCTGGGGCTGGCAGGGCTTCCAGGCCAGCGCTGGACCACTGCTGGAGACACCTTGCAAGGCTTGTGGCAGAATCTCATTCAAATACACATATTTGACTTCCTAACATGGAGAAACATGTGTGGGGTGGTCCCAAGTCATGGAGCCAGGAAGAGGAAGCTTATTGTGGCTACCGGCTGTTGGTTGTGGTGGTGATGTTTGTCATTTCAAAGAAAAAGGTCTTTTCCCAGCATCTTTTGCTGTGCCACTGTGAACGTGGTGCTGGGCCATGGAACACCATGTGCCTCCTGAGAACAGCTGCCCCACAGTGCCAGCAGGTCTAGGTGAGCTGGCTTTGCAAACTCCTGGCCAGCAACTGGTTCCAGTGGCTGCACAGGGAAGTTAGCTTGGTCCTTGCTGGTGCTTTCCTAACCCCACATGTTTAGAGAAGGTCTGTCAAGGTCCCATATCTGCAGTTCGTCCCTCAAAATCTGACAGAGCAGTATGCGACTACGAATTTTGGGAAAGATCTTTAACTTTCAAATGCTATTTTGTGCAAGGAACAGAACTTCTGTAACAGTGTCGGTCACCCTATTAACTATTGCATCTGCAATAAGGAAAATATATGCTAGCAAAACACAATGTCCACCCCACACCACACCCATGAGCCACACCAAAGTCTCTAATGCCATAATTTCCGCATGACACAAGTGGGTTATTTCAACTCAGTTCCTGCTTGAGGCTGGAAGTGTTTCCCTCTGGACTGGTATATGATTTCAGGTACCATGCTAAAACTATTTTGATACTTTCCAAAATATATTTTCCCCTAACTTCTGGTTGCATCTTGCAGAGTTGGTTTTGGACTGCACCTGCTGTCGAAACAGCACTGAGCCATTGCGATGATTGTCATAGGGGAAGGAGTGAGGCCAGACTCGATTTGACTGGTGGACAGAGTGAGATCTGGGATCGGCTTCCTAACAGCCCCTCTGTGGTTGTTCAAACACATGTTCCTCTTGCAAACAGCTCTCCGCACTGTGAGGACAGACTTCACCCCTGCAGAGCACCTGTCCCCGCCCACTGTACACACCAGATAAAGCCTCGACAATAAACTCTAGGTGCCCATAGTGTTCTTCAGCCTCACAGACCCTGATCTGCTGCCTTCCTTCTTTTCCCAACATCACAGGGCTCCAGGGGAGCAGTAAGAAAAGACTTCACCCTCTCCCAAAAGGCGTCCACTGCATACTCCCAGACGCCGGCATAGAGCTGTCCTGGTGGGATTCCCCATGCAGAAGCATATAATTTTGATGCATGTTGTATTTTTGCAATGCATAGACATTAGCATGCAGAAACAGCGTCTGAGATCGTGTGTCGGTGCAGGTGAAGACGGTCTGACTTCCAGTAGTAAGTGCTGTGCGCTCCTCCATTAGGACTCGCCTTGCAGTGGGCGTGAACATTAAGAAGCTGTCAGAGGACAGACCTTTTAGCACTCACGAGCTCAGAGTTGAAGTGAGAATACCAGATGCCATCATGACAGGGAAGGGCCTGGTGCTTCCTGAGCAGGGCAGCAAGGTCACACAAGATCACAGCTTTGCAGGCAAAAGACATTGTTGCCACTCCCATCTGTGCTTCCACCTAGCTTCTAAACACCCACAGCTGCTCAGAAAGGGATTTTCCTCCAGCCTTGACACACGGTCACCTACACATGCAGGAAGGGATGTCCTTTCCATCCCTGGGCCGGGCTGTGTGCTGAGCACCCATCGAGAGTCTGGCACTGAGGGGCCGCGTGTGGGGTCTCTGAAAGCTGCAAGACCAAGAGGCCAGCAGGGAGCTGCCAAGCTGGTGAGGTGAGCCCAGGCCCCTGTCTGTGCCTTGCGCCCCAGGCCAGTGCAGGAGTGAGGGCAAGGGCTCCTCTACTTGTGGCTGAAGGGTGCGTGTGGCAAGTCCTTAGGGCTTCTGCTCTGGGGGCCAGGTGGTGGCTCAGCCGGGGCTCATGGCACCCTGGTGCCTAAGCTGCTGTGGGACATCCCCTGGGTGGCTAAGCCGGGGCTCATGGCACCCTGGTGCCTAAGCTGCTGCGGGACATCCCCTGGGTGGCTCAGCCGGGGCTCATGGCACCCTGGTGCCTAAGCTGCTGCGGGACATCCCCTGGGTGGCTCAGGCGGAGCTCATGGCACCCTGGTGCCTAAGCTGCTGCGGGACATCCCCTGGGTGGCTCAGCCGGGGCTCATGGCACCCTGGTGCCTAAGCTGCTACGGGACATCCCCTGGGCTGCAACGAGTCCCCGTGTGCCTCCTAGTAAGGAGCAAAGGGTACGGGCAGACACACACTCAGGTGCTCATGTACTGCGTGCATGTGTGTGTGCTAACATGTGTTCATGCCTGCTCGCGGCCACGTAGGTGTGCACATGTGCATGCAGGTGCACAGGCACAGGGATGTTTGTGTATGTGTAGACTGCATCAGTGCATATGCTGTGGCACCCGCATGTGTGCTCACGTGTGGTCACGCTCATGTATGCATGCATATGTGTGCCTGCATGGACATACAGGCACACATGCGTGTATGTATGTGTGCTACATCTATGTGTGTGTGTGTGCACTGGTGGCTGTATGGGTACTCACATGAGCATGCCCATGGGCACGTGTATGCATGTGTGCATCTACACATGTGCCAACGCCTGCATGTGTGCACACATGTGTTCACACATTCTCAGTGGGCTCTGTGGTGTGCATATGCCCGTGTGGGGCTGCATGACACTCACAGCCCTGAGTCTGCAGGGATGCTCTGTGCGTGCCGGGTCAGCGTCCACACAGGAGCTGAGGGGCCGTGACAGCTCATCTCCAGGGCCCGCCCCACTCTCCACGGCCCCTCAGGGCTGGCAGCTGCCCTCCCCTTTGCTAGAGGGAGAACGGGGTCTCTGGGTCCCGGGCAGCAACCTCCACCCTCCGGGCCTCTCTTTGTCTTTCCGGCAGGGCATTCCCCCTGCTGCGTGATTTTGGACCCTGCTCCTGCAGACGCAGACACAGTCTCCCAGTCTGCTCCTCTCACCCCGCACAGGCATCATCCACAGACTCTGCCTGAGCCAACATGTGGGAAGACACAGCAGGCCTCACACACTGCGTGCCCTGGCACAGCACACATGCTGTCAGTTCTGCCCAGGGCCTCAGGCGCCGTACTTCAGGGTTATTCCTGTTTGCAAACTGCAGGCCCTGGGCTGAGGTGGGCAGCACCTGCCCAAGAGGTTGCCGGTGACACAGGGCATGGGGACAGTGGAGGCGTCTGTTCTGTGACCGGGCACAGCTGGGGTTCCTGGCAGCCTCCTCCCTTGGTCTCCACGACGGCCTGTTGAGGTGGTCCTCATGTCATAGCTCCTGCACAGGTGGCTGGACTGCAGAGGGGTCCAGGAGGTACTCCAAGGTCACACAAGGTCGGAAGCCTTAGGGCTGAGGTCTGGCAGCACCTTGGCCTCCACGCGGACTCTGTCCCAGCACATGTTCATATCATGCATCTGGGGCCCCGCTGCCATGTACTGGGCTGTTACATATTATACAGGTGCTTGTGTATGTCTGCCACACAGAACCGTGTCCCCCTGGGGCCTTGAAGCCAGACCCAGAAGACAGGAGTGGACCCTAGGCCGTCACCCATCCGGCTGATGGGGACAAGTGGGCTGGACGGATGGGTGTGTGAACAAACCATCCTCGGGCTGAGTGTTAGCTGTTCACAGTTTTCCAAATATAAGTAATTATTCCTTGGGCTGGGCTGGTGTGACAGTGGAGGACCACCAGTCATCCTTTGCAATAAAGAAACCAGCAGAGCAAACGCTCAACTCTCACGTGGCCCTCCAGCTGTCCCCACAGAGTGGCAATGAGCCCGGGGGACGCCAAGGCCGGCCCAGTGCTCAGCCCACTGGTCCTCTCGGACCCTTGAGGTGGCAGCCTCTGCAGTAATCAGCATTATTAGGCAGGAACAAAGGGTCCCATTATCTGGGATTGACATTTTGGGAACATGGACCAAAGCAAGAAAAAGTAGTATTTCTTGAAATGAACACTGGCCGCCCCTGACAATCAGCCCGGTGGACTGGTCCAGCCCGCAGAGAGTGCAGAGCGCTGCACCCCGGGGAAAGATTACAGGGTTAGGGACACAGCCAATCAAGGGCTCTGATTGGCCAAGCCGTCTTAAGTGCTTTCTAATTGTGCTGGGAGGACTGCGGTTTAATGCCAGCCAAGGTTCACTATTTTAAACCGTGTCACACATTTAAAAGGACTGCTCGCGCCCTCCTCCCAACCCCGCATTATGTAAATCGTGAAGACTGTTATCCTGGGAGTTCGCCTGAGTTGCTGGCTGTTTTAAAATTCCATTTCAAAAAAAAAGGGGAGGGGAGGGAGAAAGAAAAGAAAAATACCTACCAGCCCTGCTCCCCTACAGCTGCTCAACATGTTCCGGCTGCAGGAAGGCAGAGACCGAATCCTCCTGCGCCCCCGCGGCACTGGGCGGTGGCCCGCAGCCCTCCTGCTCCCCCAGCCTGAGCAGCAGAAGCCCTTGGGGCCTTGTTTGCCAGCGAGGACATGTGAAGCCAAGTAATTAAGAAACTTGGACCGACCAACCAACCCTCCCAGAGGGCAGCTAGGGATGCTTCTCGGCACGGCCCAGCGCCCTCGAGTCCCAGTGTGGTGCTTGGACTCTGCCACACCGGCTCTGTTCTGCAGTGTGGGGACTGTGGACTGGGTCCCCCTGAGCTCCTCAGGGACGTTTGGAGCATGTGCCCCCCCTATGCCCATAAGGGCCTTTCATGCTCCATGAAGACAGAGACTTGGGGGAAGGTCCCAGCCCTGTTGGCCTCCAGAACCATCAGCATCACAGGGAGAGATCTGTGAGCCCCCAGCCAGGACGCCAGGCTGCTGTCATGTGTGCTTCCAGAAGGGACCCAGCAACCAGGGGCCACACACCTGCCAGACACTCCCCTGGGCAGTGCTGCTGGCTAGAAAGGAAAGAGCAACAAAGGAGAGAGAGGGAGAGAGAGGGAAGGAGAGAGAGGGAGGCAAAGGAAGGAAGGAAGGAAGGAAGGAAGGAAGGAAGGAAGGAAGGAAGGAAGGAAGGAAGGAAATGAAAACTCATCTCCTAAGTGTCAGGAAAACAAAAGCAGAAGCAGCCCCGGTGTCCCCGAAGGGCCCTTCTGGGAGCTGCAGGAGACCCAGGCCAGGGTGTGGCTCCCATGCTAACGCTCTGGACCAGAATGTGGGGCAGTCTGAGTCTTGCTGCCTCCCCACTGGCCTAGATCTCTCCAGGAGAAGGATCAGAGGTGGACAGGAAGTCACAAGCTGCACAGACAGAAAACAATGGTACTCACAGGACAGGGCATATGGGCAGCGGGGGGCTCCAGGGGTGGAAACGTCCCCAGCACCTCCATGTGGTGACAGGCACAGTGCTGCACATGCTCTCTTGCTTCCTTCCCAGACTGGTCCATTCTGGTGTCTTGCAGGGCCTGGCGCTTGAGGAGATGCCACCTTGAGGGGTGGAGAGCATCCTGTGTCCCTGTGGGAGCACAGCCCCGTCCCTCAGTGCCGCACAGGGAGCCCGCCCAGTGCAGGGAGGTCTGGCTGCAGCCCACAGAGTCTCACTCCTTTCACTGGAGCAGAGTGCTCCCGTCTGGGTGACCAGGGCCCAGACATCATGGTCTGAGGGCTAGCGTGGGAGGCTGTGAGCATCAGCACGGGGACAGCAGGTGGGACAGTCTGGGGTTTCCAGCTGCCCAGCCCGGCTGATGAGCCAAGAGGGGACCCTGGCCTTGGAACTCATCTGAGGAAGCTCCTCGGGCCCAGGAGAAAGATCCTGTCCATCTTGACTGCTCCTGCTCCTTCGTCTGATGATTCTCCTGACAATCCAGGGTACCTGGACTCCCTAAATTTTGCCCCAAGCCCACACTGTGGCCAGCAGCAGCCCCACATGCCCAGCCCCTCTGCACCTGAAATTCTGAGTCTCCCAGAATCCTGAGTGTTGAGCCCTGATGCTGCCTGAAGCTGGACCCGGTTCTGCTTCAAGGCCATTGTGTGCTGACACCGTGGCCAGGGGTTCTGCTCCAGGCCTCACCTCCTGACATCCACAGGGCACCAGGGAAGTCAGAAGAAGCCACCCCCTGGACTGCATGCTCCTGTTTCCCACCCGCCTCTCCTGTCCTGTGTTTGATCACATGGCCACTCCCTGAACCCTTGGCCCAACTTCAGGTCCTCAGTCTTCAGGACAAGCATCCCTGGGGACCCCAGCCCAGTGGGCCTGAGGCTGTGCTTCCCATGCTGGCTTTGCCCCCCAGGCATTTCCTACTTTCTTAGTCACCTGCAGCTCGCCTCTGTCCTCGCTGTCCTGCTGCCAGGGATGTGTAACCCTGGTGTGCAGAACTGGTGAGTGGAGAGCTTCGTGACCTGGGATGTGCAGCAGCTTCCTTGTCCAGCCAAAGAAGGCTGCGCCCTCAAACTCCCACCAGACCAGAAGCTGCCCTGTGCAAACCCCCGGGCTGCTGCCTGCCAGGGAGGAGACTGGGGAAGAGCCAGCCCAGGGTGTCCTGCTGAGGAACAGGAAGCCATCACCAGAGGAAAAGGAAGGCTGCCGTGCAGATACTCAGGAGGCATGATGGCACAGGCGGCCCTGCATGGCCTGGTGTCCCATGGCCCTCCAGCACCGTACAGATGGGACACAGGTGGCCCCATATGACCTGCTGCCACCCAAACCTCCTAAAAGCCAAGGAGGTTTCCCTTCAAGGTAGGGACTGCATCTCCACCCATGACGTGGACATCAGCCTGGGCATCCAGCCTCCTCCCCCAGCTTCAGTCATGGAGCCCTGCCCGCAGGGGTGAGAAAACAGAAACGGCTACTGTAATTGCGGCTCCTCCACGCTCAGGCAGCCTGTGCAGACCCTGAGTCACTTCTCCTTCCCGTGCTACCACCTGAGGCTGTTTCAGGAACTAGCAGGGCATTTCACAAAGAGCACAGATGTCAGCTGGAAGGGGCTGATTATAAGTAGCGCATGTCATTTAAAGACCTGAAATTATATTACGCCAAACACTGGAAGCATTTTATAAAACAGCATTAGAAAATACGTATT
>PVLD010000898.1:0-236137 GCA_004027595.1 Dinomys branickii | reverse complement strand
CCAGTGCAAATTCCCTACTATCTTATGTATAATTTGGTATTTCCTTTAATGTTTTTGTGTTAACTAATGTGAAGATAACTATGTAATACAACATCCAGTTCTAATTCCCTACTATATTCTGTATAACTTTGTATTTTCTGTATTGTTTATGGCTTTTCTGGTTCATATGTCTCCATTCTTTTGTCTTTAAAATAAAATTTAAAAAAAAATTCTCATGTAAGTATTAAAATATCTGTTTTTCTCTCAGATTATCAGTATTTTTAGAAAACCAATGGTTACTGCCTACTGTTGCATTATTAATGAAGGCAGACTGGACTGTTTATTTACAAACAAGTTGAACTCCATAAATTGTAAGTTAAAAATATGCTCATGTTATTCATTGACATACGCTAAAATTTTGGGAAACAAAAATCAAACCTACTATTTATATATAAGTCTAAACATAGTATAGTATTTTCTATTTGATTAACTATTTACCTACAAAAATATAGATGGAGTGATGGATTCAGAAGAATATGAATTGTTTAGGTAGAAGACCTTTGTTTTGAGTTCGGGCTCAGTCTTTGGCAAACTACCCAAAGTTTCTAAGGGTCAATTTCTGCTCTGCAAAACAGGGAGAGTAAGGATCTCATTGGAATAAGTGAGACTCCTCATATAAAATCCTTGATAAAATGAACTGAACCAGACGAATGTAGTTTATCATCATTGCTGATTAACTTTGGTTCTTTTCCCACTCCCTGTGGCAGGGCTCACTGACTCTTAGTTACTAAATTATCATAATGCCTAAGTGGTTCTACTCACCTTTTTAAAAATGTTCATGCCCAGGTCTGAAGAAAGGTCTGGGACTGCAGATCTACGCAGATTGGTCAATGAAACCTTGGAAAAAGCCTCAGGGCTAAGAGATTTTTCCTCTTCGTTACACTTCAGTGTAAGATCCTGAACAAAAAGTAAGGGTAGGAAATGATCTGGGACTTATGGATGCCCACCAGAATACTTTTCTTATTGAAATGTCACCTTGTTCAGAGAGATAAGCCCACTGATTTGATATCTATGCATTATTTAACTTGCACGTCTGGATTTTGAGAATCCAAATTCTGCCACTGGAAAAATATAATTGCAACTCCCATTTGGAGTTTTGAGCAATGAGTTTATTTAGTTCTGGATACAGAATGATATGAAAATAGGAAGGAAATAGATATCTCTTCTTTTTTATGAGAAAGAATGTTTTTCCATTTCATAATTCATTAAAAGAGATACTCATTCTGGATAGAGTATCTATTAACAAGAGTATATTTCTTTCTGAATCTGACATTTATACTTAGTTTTAGAACATGCAGAAAAAAGCATTAAGCCCCTGGTGACTCAGATTTAAGTGTACCCCAAACTGGAACATCCTGCAAGTCAAATTTTTCTCTACATCATCAATATGTATTGTTGATGAGAAAGAGGGGAAGAACAGGTGCTCAGCGGAATTACAACATTCATTTATCAAAAAGCAATTTTCCTGTGGTGTCACCCTATCAGTATCTACCCAGTTAATTTCTTCAAGCATCTTTTATAAATAGCAAGACTATGTGTCAAAAAGCAATATTCCTAATGACAGTATTGAGACACTGAAAAATTTGAATCATGCAAAAGAAGTTAAATCACATTCAGTGAAATACTAGTGTCACATATTTCATATTAGTGATTGACATGTTATAGGTCAGAACTCTACCAATTCTTTGATTATCCAGCAGATGCAATTTTCATTATTCCAGATAAACAAAAGAATGCAATAAAACAGCCTGTGTGCAAATGTGCTTCCTCCAATGGTAAATTAATAGTGAAAAAGTAGGAAAAACGCCCAGGGAAAAGATCCAGCAGTGAGAAATAGAAGGAGGCGGATAATGGCGATAGAATAGCCCACCAACCACATAGTCCGCTCTCGAACACTTCAGAGCTGGATGCCCAGAAGACAAAAATAGAATGTGTTATGACCAAAATTGTTAGTTCAAATGACCATGGACTGAGCTGGTCTTACTTGGGTTTTGTGGGTGTTCACTAACGAGGGTGCCGCAGCCACCATGGAGCTGCTCCGGGGTCTGGGCAGCAGGGGGATATCTGGCTCTGTGGGCTTCTCTGGCTTCTCTTCCAACATGTGTCTCAGCCTTTGAAGATAGTACATCAGGGACCACTGAGTGCCCTCCTCAGACCAGTGGGGCTGGAGCAGGCAGCGAAGCACAGCAACGTCAAAGTAGGTGGCGTAACGTGACCTTTGGCATGGAGGTATCACAAGAGAGGCCCTGTTCCCAATGACAGAAAGAAGACATGATACTGGCTGTCAAACCTTCCATGGGCAGCACAGTGTGTCTTTGTGTCTTTCTTCTTCACCTGTGTACTCATCCACTGGTCTTTCGTTTGGTTTACTTTGATATCTTCCTCGCTGCTGTCACTCATCCCGCTTTCATAAAACGCTTCCTAGATACAGAGCCTTTGAAAGAGTTTTGAGGGAATGAGTAAGAACTAGCCACACAAAAGTGACAGTGGGGAAGGAAGGCAAACTGACTTTTCAGTTACAACAATGTCTACAAAGGCGCAGATTTCAGAGCTTGTGAGTTGTGGTGGAACACAAGTAATTGGCATAGCTGGTGAGTAATGTGGTTGAGAGTCAGATCAATAGAAATAGATCAGGTTTACCTCATGATGTTTCTTTTATTACTACGCTATCGACTTTGGCTCCAATGATATATATCTTGTATACCGCACTAGACTATTTTAATCCCAACTGTGAAAATAATTATGTAAAAAGAGTTAAGAAAACTGCAAAATTCTAGTCAAACGAAAGTTATACAGTAAGGAAAGTGAAATCATTTTGAAAATTCTAAAGTTACATATCCAAATGAGAGAGGAAAACTAATTTTAAAAAATTCTAAAAAATCTGGAGTCCTATTCAATTTAGACACCATATATTCAGTAGTATTCAGTTTAATGGTATTAAAATAGTTTTGAGCAATTATTTAGCATCTTATTAGGAGGACTGAATGCCTGTATGGTTCAAAATTCATAGTAGAGAGTTTTAGCCCCCAGTGTGATGGGGGGGGTCCTTGACTGGTAATAAAATCATGAAGGTAGAGTGTTCGTGAATGCGATGAATGCGCTTCCTTCTGAAAGGTTCTTCAGAGAGCCTCCTTCTCTCTTCCTACCATGTGAGCATATAATGAGAAGGCAGTAATCAGTGCTAGAACCTGATAGTTCTGGCCCTCTGACTCCAGACTTTTGTCCTCCATAACTGTGAGAAATAAATATATGTTGTTTATAAGTCACCCAATTTATAGTATCTTATTATAGCAGCCCCAAATGCCAGTTAGTAGGCATAAAGATTCATCTTGGAAATCATGTGATCCAGTAAGAAGCACAGACAATAAATGACAAAATATAAAAAGAATTTCTGAGATTCAAGATGGCATCTTGAACTTACCAGTGAAACTTGGCCCTCAGACATAATTTCCTTCTAAGTTAGATGATGCAAAGGAGAAATTTGTGCACCCAGAACCAATTAGTAAATGGCATGAGCCATACGCCAATACCTCTTCCGAAAAACACAAGCACTGGGAGAGTAAGATTTTCCTAAATTTTCCAGGTCCATATTTTGAATTGAACATTCATTAGTGGTTCCATTCAATAGAACATGGCTACTATTAAGCTCGGTAGAATAAAAGCCAGGGGCAAGGACTTGTACATTTGGTACAAGTACATTTGTTCCACTTTGCATGTTATCTAAAAATATTTCTTACTGTGGGTTACAGAAAAAGTTCTGCCTGGTGCCCTGGACCTTATTTCATCACCAGTTTCTACTTCACTACTGAAACATGTCACACTTTATATTATTTTTCTCCTGATCAATGGCACTGTCTGGAGTGTGGAATGACAATTGTCCATATACTCAATGGTTTCAAAATTCGGTGCTATCATGTAGCCTAATATTTTTGAATATTTTAATACTTGACACATAGGAAGCTGAATATACATTATAGATCAACCATCTTTGGTGCTATAACACTGAATTATTTAACTGGGTTAGCAGTCACATTAGAGAAGCTTTCTACAATGCCCTAATTTTTATGTAATGCTATGCCAGTGTTTATCCTTTTATTTTTCTCAGAGCACAGGAAATCAGGTGCACACCAACTTTTAATCCATCCCAGAGGCCCACATATTCTCTTGCCAACCTTTCTTCAGCTTTTCTTATGAATAGCATGGTAATTCTAGCCACCAATATCTCTCATCAGGAATATTGAAATTTCTGCCTAAAGTCCGAATATTTCTTCCTTATTCTTCCACTCCTTCGCTCAGCCCTTTCCAATAAATTACTGTGCAATAGCCCATAGAATAGAATTTAAGTTCCTCACAGTAGTCAACAAAGCCACACAATCTGGATGTGCCCATACTCCGAACTTGTTTCCTGCTATGCTTGTCTCGTGTGCTAGTTATCAGTGTTTTGTCTTCCAGCTCAGATCTCTATTTTGTTTGGTGAATAAGCCGGTGTGAATATCCTTTCAACTTTCCCAGTGTGCTACGTTTCCTTGTGAGACTTTGACTGATTCCATCTCCAAGATCCAAGTCTGAGGAAGTACAAAACCACTTACTCACATTTTTAGCCATTTCCCAAGCAGCTTTCACTACTTGCCCTTTCTTCAACCCCATCTCATTTCTCTTTCTTTAAAAAAATGACTTAACCCATTCATCTAAGCCTGTCACAGATGGCAAAGAAAATACAAATCCTTTTTTTTTCTTTTTTTCAATCTGGATTTATAAAAAAGACAAAATGTGGGGTTGGCTGGCTACCAGCTGTGTAATTTTAGGTCTTCAAAACTTCATGACAAGCACTTGATTTATTATAAGAGCCTGTGAAGACTACTGTTTCCTTGACGAGGCTTCTATGACTAAGGCAGATATTAGCAGTTCAAAGAATTATTTTTCTCCCTCTAGACTATTTGTACCTTTATTTATCCTTTATTTTCCTTCCATATGCGAGCCCAAATATTTGTAGGGTTTTTTTGTCTTATTTTTGAGACAGGGTCTTGCTATGCAGTTTAGGCTGGCCTTGACTCATTCTGTAGCCCAGGCTGGTCTTGAACTCGCAATGATCCTCCTGCTTCATCTTCCCAAGTGCTGGGATTACAGGCATGCACCACCATGTCCAGCTTCATAGTTCTAGTTATTAACTTAGAGAGTTCTATAAATTATTTCAAATCCCTAGAGTACTGTTCTATATGAGATGCCAGTGGGCCCTCTTCCATGATTACCCCAAGGACAGGAAAGAGATGATAGTTATGAATGCACCTACCCAGGCTTCCTAAACTAGAATTTGTGAAGCTGAAGCTCAAGAATCTTTATGTTAAACAACATCCCAAGTGTTCCAAATAATTCCTATGTGGAAACACTATAATTAGGATATGTTGACAATTTCATTCCTGAGGGCACTAGATGACTGTCTCTACATATAGTTTATGTGAAAATAATTATAAACTGTCTAGTTAAGTCCTGTATGCCTGAACGACTTTCTAGCAGAGCCCATCGGTTCATCTGATGATTGGCTGCAGAAGAGCATGACTTGGGAGTGAGGCTTGGACCAGAGACAAAGAACATGTCTGTAACCGGTGTAGCTGAAAATTGTTGAGTAAGTTCACATTTCATTGCTTAATATTGAAAGAGACTCCATTTAAATGGAGTCAATGAATTGCAAAGACATTCTGCAGAAAATATTTACAAATGGAACTACCTGCATTTAAGGTGTTTTTTAAGCACCAGCCTATGCAACTTTAAGTTGGAGCTGTAGTGTGTTGAAGTCACTACAAAGTGAGAATGATCAATTTGGTTTCATTTAGTACATCATTATCAGATGTAATTAACTAGTCATTAACTGATAGAAGTCATTTTAATTAGGAAACTAATTAACATGTGAGAGAAATTTACATAACTGGATCAAAATGGTATGGCGAAAATCCAGTGTATGACATGATGGAATAATTATTTCTATCCCTAATATTCTATAATACTATAAGTTATTTAGTGGAGAAAAATGAAAATTTTAAGGAAGAATCTGAATATAGATTTTTGCTAGATGGCTTATGTAAAAATAGTAAAGAAAAGCACATATATAAAATGTTAATGATGTTTATATGTGCCAGATGGATTCATAGATGGGTTCTACTTGTTTCTCAGTACTTCATACATTTAAAAATATTTTCTGAGTATTTTACCTTTGAAGGTTCTCTGCCTTTCCAGAGTAGCTACCTATTATCTCTCTCTCTTCTCCCTTTTGCTCTACCTTCAAATAAATCATCTTCTCTTAGTTTAAACAAAATAAAAATATTTTCTCTAATTAGCTTTATACAAAATTATAGTCATAAAATAAATAATGCTATGATGAAAAAGATTTTTAGAAAAGGTAAGAATTAGTTTAATCTATTTTCCAGTAATGGCATCTTTGGGAAACATAGTTCTTACAAGTATTAGAAGGTTATTACAAGTATTAGAAAGGTCTACAGTAAAGAACATCAAAGGCAAATAAGAACCCTGGAAATAACAGACAATTTGTGGAGGCAGAGACTGTGGAAATCAGTCCTGGCCCTCTGCAGCTTTTAATGAAGCATAAATTAAGCCTCAGCATATGGTAATTAAAGATGAAATCTCACATTAATTTCAAAACTGGCTACCTGTTCATCAGTTGGAGAGTGCAGGGAAGAATAATGTTCAGTTCAGGCAAGATCAGAGAAAAGACATGATAAATTGGATTTGTTTGATATAAGCAGACAGCTTTTGTTGCTAGGATACTTGTACTGCTTTGTTATTACAGTTCTCATTTCCGATTAATACAAGAACTCCTCCAATAAAGACACAGTAAGATTAGCATTTTCTGAAAGGTCTACCTTTTTCACAATTTCCATAGCAACCAGTCGCTGTAGCTAGGCAGAAAGAAGGCTGCACTCATTTTCTAAAGTGCAACAGATTCCTGTCTAATTCATACATGTAGATGTATGTATATTGTGGGTGACTGTGTGCATATGTGTGTCAGAAATGCGTATGCATGCAGACACCCAAATGTAGTAATGTCCTAGAACAAAAACCAAGTCAAACATCTTCCCCAGAGATGAATTTTGGACATTTTAGTTGGCTTGCTTTTATAGGCGAGTCAGATTGGAACCATTACAATTTGGGTTTTGTTTTTGGTCAGAGAAAAAATATTATTTCTTGTTTATATTTGTAACTTTATCATGCTTATAACTGATATGCAAAACTGAATAAATATAAGGTCATGAGTAGTTTACAATTTCAAGATTTTATCTTGACATTGGTTTTTATACTTTTTTTAAATGCCAGGCATAAGCATGGTAGTTGAAGTAAAAGATGACTTCCTTACACCAAAAATAAAGCTAAAATTTTTGGAATTTGTATAAAACAGAATTAGTAGAGGAGAAAGGTTTAGTAATTAATATGTGTATCATCACTATTGTCTTTTGTAGCTGGCCTCCAAGACAGCTTCCAGTGATCCCTGCCTCTAGATAGTTATGCCCAGTGTTGTAGTCTTCCACGCTGTATCAGAGTTGGTTGGTGTGGTCCACAGAAGGGAGCAGAAGCACTGTAATAGTATGTCCTTCAGAGACTGGGCTATGAAAGGCACTGAATCTTCTGTTCGGGTTTCTCTCTCTGTCTCTCTCAGAAAATTTGTTTCAGGGGAATCCAGCTTCTGCATCATGTGCAGCCTTAGGAGATGCCCAGACGCTGAAGAACTAAGGGCTCTAGCCACAGCCATCTAAGTGAACTTGAAAGCAGGTCCTCCAGCCCACCGAAGCCTCCACATAACTGCCGCTCTGGCCGACATCTTGAGGGACCCTGAGCCACAATCACTTAGGCTAGACTGGCTTGAGATTTCTCATGACCAGAAACTATGTGAGAAAACAAATGTTACTGGTTTTAAAATTGCTAAGATTTGTAAGAGTTTGTTATACAGCAATTGATAGCCAGTACAGATATCAGGAACAAGAAGACTCTAAAGTCTGGGGATGGCTGTGGAACCTTGAAGAATACGGCCTTTAAGAAAGCATAAATTTTCTTGCTCAGATTCTGCCTAGAATTTTTGATCTTTGAGGAGTCTGCTGGCCAGGAGTTAGTGGGAAATAAGGGAATATGCTACTGAACACTACAGGTAGAAGGAGGGTCATTGGTATGTGCTGGTATGAATTTGTTTGCTTTCATGTGGGAATTTCAAAGATGTTCCCAACAAATGAGGTGCTCTAACAAAGGAGACTGATAATGATGATACCTTCTAATATCTTCTTGCTGATTACAGTAAGTGAAAGAGAGGAAATACAAACCAAAGGAAGAACTATTAAAGGCTAAAGAGATGGCACTTCACAATACTGAAAATTCTCTGCCTGTTGAGAGAGCAAATAATGCTAAAATAAAAAATGGTTTCCAACTGAACATAAATTCTAGAGAGCTAATGGGAAAACATAGTCTAAGGAAAAAAGCCAGGAGTGAAGCTATGAAATCATTTGTTAGGACTAAGATCATACCTTATATTTTTTCATCAGGCAAAAAATACTCTAGAGACTGATAGTATGAATCAAATATATGTTATCATACAAACCATAGATTGAGAGTAACTTGGTCTGAGAGTGTTCTGCAAGCTCATTAGCACACATTTCAAAGTTTTAAGTTAAAATAAGCAGTACAACACAAGTAGTATGTTACACCAAATGTCACATGATGACAAACTAGTTTTTCTCACTGCTTTGATATACAAGTGCTTTGGATTACAAGCAGAACAAATTATTCTCACAAATCAAAGTTTTACTATATGCATATATATTTGGAAGTGCAAAGTGGAGATGAACTGATGACATTATCTCAAAAACATTTATAAAGTGAACTGAAGTAAAGTTATCTCAAAGAGATTTCTGATGTGAATTTTGTCTCTTCTAGTGGACCCTCATAAGATCATTGATAGACTGATAAAGCTTTCAGAAAGAATTATATCTGTAAGAATAATCCCAAAGAGAGTACAAAATGGAAAGATATTGTTGGACACTCAAAATTTTACTGGCCGAAAGCAAGCAAAAATTATGTGGCTATAAATACATGCCACATTTCTTTGAAAAGGCAAATTGACTTTGGGGGTAAAATTAACAGCCCAGAGCATGTAGCCAAGAGCCATGGAGCTGACTTCTAATCAAGGGCTTCTAATATTTTGCCAGCTTAATTTCAGAACGGTATGGACCGATGCCTCCATTCCCTCCCTTTCACTGACCATAGCCCCAGCAATTATAGTATCTCACCACTGTACAGTAGGTGTGTGAGTCAGACAGCCTGTCTCTTGGGTCCATGGCATTTTAAACGATTGCTGAACAGTACCTACGGATGGACTAGAAGAAGGCAAAACCAAATGCAGAGGTACTGGTTAAAGCACTTGCAGAAGACCAAGTAAGAAATAATAAAGATCTGAGCTAGGTGACTATGGGACAGAGGAGAAAGCAAAGAATTTGAGAGACATTGAGAAGGCAGAATGTAAAGGACTTATGGTAGAGAGGGACTTCAACATCAACTGATCTCGTAGAGTTTTGACTAAGATGTTTGGGTTAAAAGTAGTGCCAGCTACTGAAATAGAAATGACTATGCAAATGAATACCTATATAAATACCATGAACATAAAGACTCAGGCACAAGTGTGCATATATAGATGTTGAGAAACATTAGTTCTTATTGTTACTCTTTTTTGTCTGTGTCCTAAGTAACTATCTGTCTCTGAAAATCTGATTTAAGTAGGTTATTGATACTTCATGTCACTGTTGTCTTCAAACAAAATAAAAGCCTTTGCAGGTAGAAGTGGTCATGAGAGTTATTTCTGAATAAGTAGAAAGCCAATATGGGAAGAGTTTATATTATCTTTAAAGAGGCTCTGCAGATAGACCTTAGGAGAGCCACCTTTGGTTCCCATCTTATGTGGTCCACAGCCTTTGTAATCTACTCTTGAGTACAGGCAGAGCCTATGGCTTCCTCATGATCTATAGAATACAACAAAGATAATGAGATATCATTCCCATATAAGGTTACTGTATATGACAAAGGTGGTAAGAAGTCATCCCTATGGTTAGATGATATTAAAAAAAAACACTGTGCATTAGCAGATTGGAAGTAGAGCCAATTTCTGTTCCTTGCTGATTGTGAGGAAGTGCACTACCATAGTGAAAGGTTGCCTATGGAAAGAATCATGAGGAAGGGAACTGCGGGCAGGCTCTAGGGTCAGAGTACAGGCCACCACCAATATTCAGCAAGAACACAGCAACTCAGTCCTGTAACCACAAGGAGATGCTGTCAACATCCTGACAGCATCATTGTAAGTGGGCCAATCCTCGTTCAAGTCTGTGAGGAGATATCAGCCTGGTAAGCAGAGATCCCTGAAGCAGAGAATCCAGCTAAGTTATGCCTTTCAGAAATTGGACACCAAGTTGGACACTTTCAGAAATTGTGAGATGACAAATATTTGTTATTTTACTTCACTAAAGTTTGTTGTACATGATAAAAATAAAAACAAACAAAAAATTCATACAAGAATCATTGAAGCTATAGAAATATCAGTTTTGATCAAATGTAAGAAGGACGTTGCACTAAGCGGAGCAATCTTAAAACAAAATGAGCTCATTAGGGAGTATTAAAGTCCCCATTACATGAAGTAAAGTAAGTGCTGTTAGTCCATTAGCCAGATGATAGGGGACTCCATGGTTAACCCTCAGAAGGTTCCTGCCTCATTAATTTATTTTATTTTGGATTGACAGAGCATAACTTGTGTAATAGATCAGCAAAACTTTATTCCTTCTAACTGAAATTTTGTATCTTTTGATCAGTAACATCTCTGCCATCCTCTCTAGTTCTATGCATTCAACATTTTTAGACTCTGTCTGTGTAATATGAATTTAACTGTTCATCATAACCACTGATTTGGTAAAATAAAATGGTGGATAAGCACAATCTCCCTTAAACAACCAAAGTAACTGCCAAAATTTCACATTCTCAAACAATGGCAGATTATTTAATTAGGTCACTTGCTTTTAAAGTTCAAGTAAAGACATAAAAGTAAAGCTGGGGCTATAGCTCAGTAGCACAAATGCCTGTCTAGCAAGTGCAAGGTCCTGAGCTCAATTTCCAATACCAAAAAAAAAAAAAAAAAAAGTGAAGACATAAAGATAAACGTATTATTTACTTATTATTTTATTTTTAAATTTTTATTTTGAAAGGAATAATAAAAAAGAACAACAGCAAAATACCAACAACATAGACAAAACAAAATAAAAAGCAAAAATAATAATGATACAGGGTTTCAGAACAAAATGATAGGAATTAACAGTGCTTATGGATTGTTATCTTCTACAAAGTTGCTCAGATTACCAGATGTAAGAATGCAAGATTGATCAAATCATTAAAGAGAATTTAAAAAAACCATTATTTTAAAGAACATAATATTTTGGTTCAAACCAATTATATTTATATAGCATGATGTTATAATTCTATGAAATCTTTCAAAAATACAGGCTACAGATAGTCTGGTTTGGGTGCCAGATGGATGTAGATAATTTAAAAAATCATCAGAAAAAAAGGCCAGTCAGGTACTAGGAGGAAAAGTTGTGATTCAGGTTTTGATAAGGGTATTTCTATCCAGAATATCCAGAAAGGAGACACTTAAAACTGAATAGTAAGACAATCCAGTTAAAATGTGTTCAAAAATTTGAATAGACACTCATTAAAGAATATCTCTGAACAGCTAATAAACACATCAAATATACTTAACATGATTGGTCATCAGGAAAAAGTAAATGAAACACACAATTAGCTCCTATTCCATACCTGCCAGAATGACTATAATAAAAAAGAGAACAAAAAATGTTCTGGAAGATACAGAACCCCACACCCTCATAGGTGGCCGGGAGAATATAAAATGATATAACTCCTTTGTAAACAGTTTCATAGTTTTAAAATATTCAATGTACATTTTTCTGCACAATCTAGCAATTCTCTTCTTAGGTATTCACTCAATAAAAGTGAAAAATCTATACCCATACAAAAAATGCTAAGTGCAGCAGCATTATTAGTAATAGATAAAAAGTAGAAACAAAATATCCATCAACCAATGAAGACATAACGTGATAGAGCCGTGCAGTGGACTATTATTCAGCCACAAAAGGAACAAACTACTGAACTGGGCTCAGTGTGGGTAAACCTCAAACACCGTTACACTAAGCAAAAGGAGCTAGGTAGCTACAAACTACATAGTTCCATTTATACGAAACGTGCAGAAATAAAGCCCAATTAAAACAGAAAGTATATTAGCAGTGACCTGGGGTAAAGCATCGGAACAGAAGTGACTGTAAATGGGTACAGGGGATATTCTGGGCTAACAGGTTCTAAAACTGGATTGAGGTGATAGTTGCACCATTTTGCGAATGTACTGGCAATCCAACTGTAAAATTAAAGCAGGTGAATTTTATGCAGTACGGGGGAGGAAAGGAGCTTAAAAAAAAGAACACACTGTAGTATGTACATATACCCACTCCCCAAGACAATTGATTATAAACTGCATGTATTGCAAATATGTACTAATACATTTTTTAGAAATTTAAGTAAAAAAATTGTCTTAATAAAGCTGCTTTTACCTACTAGACTGAAATGAGATAGTAATTACTACAATGCAATTTCATTTCAAAGTATAGATATACAAAAGATGTCAGCACCTCTTGGCCTGACAAACTTTATGAATCCAAGTGTCCATGCTTTCAGCAGGCAGTAGGAAGAGGCAGACCAGCACTTATTCCTGGAGAAGGTGCTTGCAAGCGACTTCATTATGCATGTGCAATAACAGGGACAAGATGAGGATGTTTACAAAGAGCAAACTTTATCATTCCCAAGCACTTTTTGGTAGCACTCATTGTGCAAGGATGTGCTAGTATTAAGTGTTTTTACACATTAAAACAGACATGTAACATATCTCCAACATAATCTCTAAGTTGCATCATTAGGGTTTCTGCACTTAAGCATTTAAAATAGTATCTGACTCAGACAATTCATTAAATCGGACATGTCTTCCCACTTCCACCCTCATTAGTTTACATAAGAGACATTCATACCACATTTCTGCAATTAATTTTCAAAATTACACTTTGGTTAAGAATATATGCACACTTACCGTGCACATGCATATTTTAAAGAATATGGACCGTGAAAGTAGCTAAAACACATGTTTGATTTGGGTAACTGGGAATACCAGTTAAATCCCTGACATTGCAACTGCGTACCTGGAATGGGCTGGGCCTCTCTCCTGCGAAGTCTGGGAGGACAGGCTTCCATCAAATGAGTTTACTCGGTGGCAGCCTGAACTTGTGGCCTTGGGTGAGATGGAATCAGACTGCAATGTTTCACAGACCACCTGAAGTCCCTTCCAAGGGCAGAGACAGTGGATTAGTTTTTCTCCTTTTTCAGTGCATCCTCTAGAATACTATATTAGATTCTATATTATGTACATGGTCATATAATATGTCCTCTAGAACACTACATTAGATTCTATGTTACATACATAGTTACATAAGTTAAATTTTTGTAGTGTACCCATAATGTCATAGACACAGGGATTTTGACTCTGTCTAAAAGGAAATGAAAACAGACTTCTACAGCGCACCTGTGTCCTTCCAAGCATTAAGCTGAGTACTTTCCTAAATCTTATTTCATTTTTCCCTTGATTCTTTTCTGTTTCACTTCTATATCCAGCATCTCCAGGAAAATTAAAAGTCCAACTATTCATCAAAGATATACTGAGAACTGAATAGAGGCAGGAGGTTACAGACTAGCAGAACATAATCAAATGGAAGCCAACACACAACAGCAGAAGGGCCAGGTTCTAGTTTTCCCATAATTCATTGCAGGGGGGACACAATTCATTTTCATTGAGACATGATGACCTTTAGTTTGATTTATAAGTACACACTCAATAATTCTCTTATGGAGTAGCTTATTTTAATTTTAATTATATTTATCTGGTAAATATAATACTGTCCAAGAAAAGTGACATATTTTTCCATAGACACCAGAGATTAAATTATTCACTAAAGTATAAAGACCCCCTCAAAACCTATTGCAGAATTTTCATCCTTATACTTTCTATTTTCATACACCAAGTAAGGAATATTTCAGCAGTGATTTATAGAAAAATCAATCTCAGCTAGAAATTTCACAAAATAATTCTTTTCCAAGCTTGATCAAAGAGTCCTTAAATTGAGTGCACTATGTGTGAGTCACATTAGATGATTTGGGAGATTTAAAAAAATTAGACAGCTGCGTGAGTTGGCATGTGTGAGGGCATGGTGTGGATCTCCACACTGCACTGCCTCCTTGACCAAAAAATGAAGTCAGATAAACCTAAACTTTGAACTGAAGAGTTTACAGTTAAGTTTTAAGTCAATGAGTGCAGGCTAGAGTAGCATGCCCAATAGAAGTATAATGCAAACCACAAATAGCTGCATATCTGAATTTCAGGTTATAATAAAAATATTGAAAGGAACATTAAAAAGAAGCAGCTAAATTAATTTTAATAATACATTCAGTTAAACTTTAAATTACCATTTCAACATGTAATCAATATTAAAAGCTGTTAAGAAAACGTTTACATTTTTTGCATACTACGTGTTTCAAAACTTGGTATGTCATTTAGATTTGCAATGGGTTCAGACGAGGCATATTCCTAGTGTTCAGTAGACACATGGGCCTAGAAGTTACTATCCTGGACCCTAAAGGTGTAGTTTAATTGAACAAGAGCTCCTGGAGAACTGAGCTCTCCGCTGGTTCTTAAAGGATAAAATTTAGACAAACAGGAGGAAAGGGATCATTCCAGAAAGAGAAAGTAGTGTGAGCAGACTCAGGCTAAACTGAGCAAGCTCCACATTTTGGGGTAATGTTTAGCTAATGGAAGGAGTGAGCAGAAAGACAATGTGGGGCTGGGGAAGGTACAGTGGACCAGGGAGGAGAGTTCAGTCTTGAGATGATGGCCAAGGATCCTCCATAGGTTCCCAAGGAGGAAGAGACACAATAGAAGAATAGCACCTTGCCTAAAACAGCCTGAGAGGAATGTTGAGCTAATTAATTTATGGCACATTAAGAAGACTATTAAGTCACCACTAATAGTATTTATGTTTCAAACCAGAAAGCCTAGTAGTAGAAAATCCAACTGTATTATTTACACAATAACCAAATTATGAGGTCCTAGGTTTAAAGGATCACAGTAGGGAATAAAGAACATGTCTTAGAACGTAATGTACATTAATGACTCAGCAACAAATCAAACTGAGAGGATTAAGCACAACAAAATATGAGAGCTACATATGCATTTCATTGTTCTTCAGATGCTATCACCTCTAAGACATATCATTAAAACATGCACCACTGAGGAAAAAGGACTCTTAATTAAACTAGGGTACTCAATGTATTATCAGTGAGGACTTTATTTTATACTCCTTTAAATAGCTATTTTAGATTTATGTAGGCATAGCTTAATTCCGCATTCATTCTATGTATATTTAGAATTTTTAAATTAAGGATTGCTAATGTTTGAGTTTCTCCCAAATACTACCCTCCTCTGTGTCCCAAGGATTATCTTTTAAAGGTTATTGTTTTTTAAAAAGAATGCCTCATTACTCCCTCTGACCTGCTTCTAACTCACTGCCCCCCTTGGAATGAATTTCAATGCTGGAAATAACCAAGTTCATGTTGACTACAGTCGGACTACCAGGTAGGAGGATTGTAAAAGGCCAAAGACTGTCAAGCACACTCAAGTGCAAGATGTTAAATGTGAAAATATGTACATCTTAAAGCATACAGATCCTAGTGTAAGTGTGGGAGACATAGTAAGGCTCTAAAATTTCCAGTGTGTGGGGAAGGATGTAAAATTCTTCACAATAATACATTGTGGAAAAGAGGATCTAATTTTAATGGAAGGCAGCAAGTTTTGATTTGTACATGTTGGGCTAAATGTGGAGACTGGCCATCTAATGACATATTAAGTTAATAGCAATATATATTTCTGTGTGGCTTTCATTTCTTTCTTTCATGAATCAAATGTGACAAAGTTGCTTTGAATTACATTGATTTATCTTTCATCTTTTGTTTTATGGGTCACAGATTGAATTCTCATGAAAGTTTAAACTCCTGAAGAGACAGGGCTATATCTTACATTCCCTTTCTACTCCCCCCGCCTCCTCACTTCCTCAGACACGCTTCAACCTGTATTAGAGTTGTTTAGTAACATGAGAGTATTTAATAATGACTGAGAAGGCAATGGTATTTTAATGTGACACGAATAACTAACATTTATTGACTGTTACATGCTAGCCACTGACACTATTTTCCATGTACTAATTGAGATAACACACTAGTCACGCATTGACTTGTTCAGCATCTCTACACTTTTGGGAGATGCACGACATTAATTTTCATATTTGCCTGACAGCAAACCTGAGGATGTGAAGAGCTGCACATTCAGGAAAAAGGAGAGGGCTTTGAGCTCAGCAGTATGATTCTAGGCTCCTGTCTTTTTCTCCATACTATATCAAAGAATTCCTTTCTTTTCTTCTCCTAATCACAATGAACTAACCTCTCCATGTCCTGTGCCTTGATTGGGTGATTCACAGGTCTGACGTTGACTGTTGACAGGAGAACTTCTCTTGGCTGCAAAGAAAAGAAACTGCATCATGAAATTTGAAGATTACAAGTTTATCTTCTTTCATAAATTCACATCATTTTAAAATAAAACACATTTTAACAGATCACTGTCATTTCATGATATATGTTGTAAAAGAAATCAAACGCCCAATTCAAAAATCATAACACATCCCATCTGTCAGTGTAGAGAATCAGCTCTTCTGTCTGATTCAGTAGCTTAAGGTGCTAAACAGTTCATGATACTGAAAATAAAATTAGGCAACATTTATTTATAAACTACTGTACACCAAGTCCTCTTCCAAGCATCTACATATATTAAAGCGAGCCCCTCAATAACCCTATGATACTGATAGATTACTGTACTCATTTTACAGATGAAGAAATTAAGGTACAAGGAGTTTAACTTGCTCAAGCTCACTTAACGGTTATATGAAGGTCCCAGTCCAGGCTGTGTGACTCCACAGTCTGTGTTTCAACCAACACATTAAGTTTTCCCTCCATTAAGAGTCAAGCTAATTACATCTGTACCTTGGAATCAGGAACTGTGGGAACTAAGAAAGCCTCAGGCGAATGGTCAGTAAAGGAGTGCTGAGGAGGAAAGGGATTTCCAAGGTCATCACATGGCATTGCTCTTTCTGGCCATGCTGTCTAAGCTGAGGCTAAGTGCCCCTCAGATGCTGGGCATCATTTCAGGGTTACAGGGATCAGGCAAGGGGAAACAATCACCCAGAAACCAGGAGAGTATGAGGTGACTAGTCCAGGTACTTGCACAGATAGAGACATAATTTCTTAGCAGCTTTCCATCTTTGTTAAGTGAGAGTTACGTGAGAAAGAGAAAGAGAAAGAGTGAGCATGAGCGAGCGAGAGAGCTATGGCTGTAGCTCTGCAGCACAGCACTTGCCCGGCATGTGTAAGCCTGAGGGAGTGAAGGGGAGAAGGAGGGAGGGAAGGAGGGAGGGATGGAGAGCGAGCCCGAATTTTGAAGTGACTGTTGCCCTACACATACAAGAAAGTACAGAAAGATTAAAAGATGGTTTAAGATGAAATTGACTTAACCAATATGTCATGAATATATGCCTTTTTACTAAAACACTTTTGTAATACTTAAGCATATTTTCCCCCATATATTTCTATTGGTTTTAGTTAAAATCTTACATCTGTTCTATAGCTAACTCTCCAGTTGTTTGACTCCAAAGTGAGTAACGCTTCCATCACAGGATCTGAAGTACATTTCTGGTTATGACACCTTTTCCCACTTAGATCTTACTATCTGCAATTATGACAGAGCATCACTCTTGAATTTATGATATATTGCAACAGTTAATGTTTTCTATATGTAAATGGTGTAATTAATCTACTTTACTACATCATCTGCCTTTTAAAATGGCTGTATTTGTCACTATAAGCATCTTATCAAATATATAAATAATATGGCACTCCTTGGTTACATAATTCCTTAGCATAATATTTTGTGTGATTGTGTTAGGTTTTAGGGAAAAGTGTGTAAAAAACTTGCTTATAGTTTTCTTTCATTTATAGAGCCCACTTTATATGCATAATCCTCCATTGGCTGCACAAAAACCTTGCAAAGTTACGTAAACTGTATACATATGTATGTGTGTGTGTGCATTTCAATTTGAAGATATATGTGTGTGTACACTTCTGTAGGTTTTCCATGTCTTTTTAAATTATATTGTTATGTTGAAAAGTTTGCAAACAGAAGGATAGGATTGGTAAGGCACTTACTATGAGATGGGCACTTGGGTGCATTCTCATTCAGTGCTTACTAAGACACTGTTCAGGATTCACTGGCATCTCTGGTACATTAATGGAAGTACTCAGGAGAGAGGTTACATAACCATAGTAGGAGATATATATATGTAGTACATATGCCGTGGGAGCCTCCTGTGAACTTTGTATTCATGCTATGTTTGTTCTCCAGTTCAACAGTAGGACGAGCTCCCTGGACAATTCCTGAAGTGAAATGCTCTGATGCAGTAAAACACTAAGATGAGATGTTCAGGAGCCTCCACTCCATCTACAATGATGTTGCTGCTCCTGCTGCTGCTACTACTAATACAATGAGAGCTCCTGCTTCCTCACCATGTGCAAACATTCTTCTCAACTTTTACATGTACTAACTTGTTTATTCCTCACGGGAGTCCTGTAAGTACTATTCATTTGATACTTTAAATCACATCTACAGCTGAGGACTGAGGCATGAGCCATTTAAATGTCTTACTCAAAGTCATGTAACAGAAAATCATGTGTCCTTGGTTTAGCACTTCTATGTGAATAAGCCTTGTACCTGGGACACCTCGACAACTTGCCAGAGCAATCTGTTTCTTCTCAGCTTTTTAAGGGCAAATCATCCCATCACAACACTCCCATGTGAGAGCGGGTCCACCACTACCATCTCACTAGGTAGGTAGGTTACAAACCTGTAATGATGTTCCTGATGGGCTTTACCAGAGCTGTGAAGCCAGAGACTTCAGGCTGTCTGTGTTCCCACATCGGCTGCCATATAACAAGACCACTGGCCAGTCGGAAGGTGAGGTCAGACTCCTGGGGGCAGAGAAAATCTATGTGCAGTAACTTGCTCCTAAAACCCGCTTGAAGGGATCAGTGGGTGCGTCACTCAAAAGATTATTGATCGGAGTGGTTGACCTGCCAAACCTTAAATGTCCAGATGAGCGCTTCCAGGGTAAACCAGAGACCCAGAGTTATCACTGTAATTACTACAGAAATCACAGTGGTCTGCTTTATGCAAAATAAAAAAATTAATCAAAATGCTGCTTTGGGCAATGCATGGGAACACAAATTATTATTTTGTACTTGCAGAAATTGAGACCTGTTTATTTCAAGAGTCTTGGTAGATCTCTCCACTTGTAGTTATCATTATAATTCCTCTTGATTATTTAATTGTCCTCATTTCCCTCTCATAGCCAATATCCCCAGATGCCATCAATTTGCACTTTCTACATATTTTCCAGTCCATCTCTCCTACATTTCATAGAATCAGGTAAATATATTTTGATCCTTGATAGTGTATTATTTTGTAAATGGTTCTCTTAATAATCTTTAACACCTTAAGGCCAGCAATAGACCAACCATTGCCCAGCCCCAGGGAATTGTCACAATAGTAATACAGCATTAAGAACCATGTACATACTATTCAATAAATACTGGGTGAATTAGGCTGCCTTTACAACCCATGCTCACACAATTCATCTATAACTGAAGATCTCTTGCAGAAACATATTCTCTACTTCATCACGACATTCTTTTGAGAGGCTGAGGTGTTTAAAATTCAATCTCACCTTGTAAAAATCAAAATATATAGCATTGTAAGATTACATTTAAACATCTTTGCCTCTCAAAACCATATAAAGATGGAAGCATAAAATGTGACCACCAGTTAATGAACACATCCAAGACCCAGGAATTTACTTAGGACTATGATTTACAACCCTGACTTGCATATTATAATCACTTAGAGAGCTTTCAAATCACAGGAGGCCAAGGTCTTGCTTCTCTCCTCTACCCAGACTTATTAAATTAGAACCTGTGAGGGATTCTAAAACTCCTCCTGGTAATTCTTAAAAGGAGCCATCAGTGAATTCTACTGAACTGAAAGGATAAGAGCTAGGAAAAAACTGGAGAAAGAAGAACAAAAAACAAAAGTGATTGAAATGGTGCCTCAGTGTAGCTGAATATCAAACAATCTTCAGCTGAAAAGGCTGATACAATCCCTGGGTAGTCCACACACTATATAGCAACGGTTCTTCCACAAAGCTAAAAACTTGGGGCTGGGGATATAGCTCAGTGGAATAAGCGCTTGCCTAGGAAGCGCAGGGTCCTGAGTTCAATCCTCAGTACCTCAAAAAAAAAAAAAGAAAGCTAAAAACTAGGCTGGGTCCTGGCCCCATTCGCAGCTGAGCCACAGCAATACCCACAATAGAAAAGCCTCTAGGGGTGCCTGTGAAAGTATTAGGGCAACTCACAAAGCATTTAGTCAAATTCATTTATTCTACCAATATTTATAGAACACATATGCACCTGGCACTATTCTAGATTCTTGAATACAACAGGGAAGAAGGCATACAGAAATCCTTGCTCACAGGATAAAGGAGAAATAAAGCATTTCAAGGGATGTGTCAGGCAAGGTGCTGACATCTTGAACAGGGAGGTCAGGGAAGCACAGTGATAGGTGTCTTTTGACTAAAGATCTAATAAATAGAAGAGCTTCTATGAAGGTATCTCCAGGAAAAATATACCATGAAAGAGAATCCACAGTGCAAAGGCTCTAAGTTTGTCTGCTGTGTTAAGAAGCATGCAGTAAACCGTGTGCTGAGTATCAAGAGAATAAGGGAAGAGTAGAAAAAAATAAGGCCAGAGAAGCGCTAGATAATTTATTATCAATAAGATATAGGAAGGACTTCAGCAATTACTAAGTAAGAAAGGAAGACATCAGAGAATTTTGAGTAGCAGTGGTATGACTGGATGTACGTTTTAATATAGTCACTCAAACTAGTGGAATAAATGTCAAAGGTGGAAGGCCAGAGGATCTAGGAAGCTGTTTTAATCTTCTAGGTCAAAGAAGGTCAGGTGAGGGTGCTAATGGAAAAATGGGAAGTGGTAGATTCTGAATATGTTTTAGAGATGTAGAATTTGCTGGTTAGTAGGAAGTAAAATGTGAGATGTAAAGAAGTGTGAAGGATTTTTGGCTTTGCCACTGATAAAAATGGGCAAGATGGGGAGTACCAGACTTAGGAATTTCAGAAGCATAACATACTAAATTTGAGATCCCTATTAGACACTCTGCTAGAGATGTTAAGAAAGAAGGTCTAGGGGTGTAGAGGAGCATAACAAGAGTAGAAAAAATTCCCCTAAAATGGATATGGGAAAGTTTGCATGGAATGATTCAGCAAGCAGGGAATTAACATTAAGGAAAGCTTACCAGATTTGTCTCTAGAAATTGAAGAAGTCAAATATCAGTTGACCTGGTTTTATTGATCTCTTAGTTTTTCTGAGCCCAATCCTTCCCTATGACTCTCATAAGTAATCTTGACACAAATACAACTCCCATGGAACCTGCCATAGGAAATACTAGGATCTCGTACTGAAACCCTAGGATTTAACATCTGCTCTCTCAATGTGATACTCAGCATTCCCTGAGAGCTACTATCATCATTTTGAAATTTGATATAGCCCTAGACAGAGCATCTTTTTGAGGACAAGTTGAGTTCTGGGCATTTTCCCCATGAGGATAGATGCACAGTAGCTGATTAAATGAGCATATTTACATTTTCTTCAAATAACATCCACTAAATCTAATCACTCTTCAGACTGGAATACTTGCAACACCTCCGGGCTCCTCCCTGTCACGTTACTATGCCTTTTGTAAGTCTTTTTAGTTGATGAAAGGCATAGACTCTGGGGCCTGAACTTCTCTTCTAGAATGTCCTTTGATGCAACACCCAAAGTTATATAACACATACAAACAGCAACTTGACAGCTGGAGAAGAGAGTATTTTATCATTTAGACAGTTGTAGAACAGATGACCTAAAATGTCCTGAGTAAAACCAGAAGTTATAAATACTGGTAGAATCCATGTTTCTACATTTCAGGTGCTTTTCTGGCTTTCGCTGAGGGTCTGTTCCTATGATATCTCAAAAGCCATTTTAAATGTAGTTACTAGTCTTTCAGATTTAATCAAACAACAATTATTTTAAGTTCTATTTTAAGGTTGTTTACTTTGCATGTAGGTATAGATTTTGCTAAAATCCTCTTGAGGTCTTGCATTTTGCTTTGTTTTTGTTGTTTCCCTAGTGCTTTAAATAATGTCTAGCATGCAGTAAGTACTGCAGAGTATGGGTTAAAGGAATAAACTAATATTATGCAATTATAACCCTATGACATCATATTTTAAGTTTTCTGTCTCACAAATATTAATAACTTTCACTAATAAAATTAAGGTCAGCCTAAAATTGTATTTGATAGAATGTTTAGACTATTGACTTCATATGAAATATTTGAGCTCATTATAAATTAAAAAATAGTAAAATGTCTTCAGTCTGTGCCTGGTGCTCCCTCCATTTCCTCTGTGGGATGGTGGGGCCTGTGAGCACAGTGAGTCAGCACCCAGCGCTTCCTCCATTCTCTCTGTGGGACAGCTGGGCCTCTCTCGGGGACAGTGGGGTCTTTGATGAGAGTGTAAAGACACTTGTCTTTGCCCAGTAGACGGACAGGAACCCCATGACCTGAGACCCAGGACAACAGCTGGATCCCAGGTGCACAGGTACACACATGCCATTGGATGGTAGAGTAACTGTTGAGACCAGCAGCATGGAAGTGTCTGGTGCAGCAGCAAGGAGCCAGCAGCTGAACTCTGGAGAACTGCACCAACAGAAGTCCAGCCCCAGGCCCCATATCCAGAGGCCAAGATCAGCTCCATATTCAACACATTTCTGGGACTGAACATGGACAACATCACAGAACTGTAAGTACCAGAGATATATTACTACTTTCATTCTCCCTTGTTTGTCTGATTGGATCTCATCTTGTTTCCTTCCATAGTCAGTAGTTGTTTTTGTATTTGGGGTTTTCATTTTTTCTTTTTCTATTTTTCTCTCTTCTCTTTCTCTCATCTCCTTTTTCCTTTTTTTCTTCATTTCATTTTCATTCTCTTTCTCTTTTTCCCTCCTTTATTCAATGCTTAAGTTTCTTACCTTTTTTTTATCATTCTTTTATATAGACTCACTTTCCCTCCTTCCTCAACTACTTCTTGAATTTAATCTTTCAAGTGAGCAAACACTGTCCCCACCCTTTATGACTACTTCTTTGTAAACTAATTTATTCTTTCCTTCCTGTGACTCTATGAGCACAATCACCATCACAGCCCAGTATCAAAGGGTTAGGAGCTGGGCCAAATAGTAACCTTGCACCCTTTACAAACTGGGAGTCTGGGGCCTTGGAATAGCTGTAAGAAAGCACCTATACCTAGCAAAACACACACCCTCTCAGGAAACCTAAATACTAGTGATAAAACTAAGTATCCTAGGAAACGGGCAAGTGTCAACATAGAAAAAAATAAAAAAGAGAATATAGAAAATGCTGAGATGCAGAAGCAAAATGCAACCCCAGACCCCCAACCTATCCAGAACAAAGCCAGAACTCAAGGAGGTAGATGAGATTAGAAATCAAACGCAGGAACTGTCAGGAGTGATAGCAGCAGAAGGGAAAAAACAAGTGGAAAAGGCTATGGAGAAAATAATCTCTCAGGTACAGAAAAAATGATGCTTAAAATCAAAGATTAGAGAAGACACAGATGAAAGAATAGATGAGCTTAGAAAAATGATGGCAACAAGTAATGCCCAACATAGGAAAGAAATGGAATCCATGAAACAGATCCAAATAGAAATCCAAGAGATTAAAACCTCCATTGGAAGTATGTGCAACAAGTTCAATGAAGGAGAGGATAGGATTTCAGATCTTGAGGACAGAATCACAGGCAGTGATAATGAAAAGAAAGATATCTCAAACTTAGCAAGAGACTATGTAAAATCAATCCAACTGCTACAAGTTGAACCAAAGAAGAACATAAGGCTGATTGGAGTCAATGAGAACTCTGAGACAGCATAAACAACATAAAAGACTCCTCACAGAAATAACGGCAGGAAACTTCCCAAGTGGATAAAGTATTTGACGTAAAAATAAATGAAGCATTTAGAACTCCAAACATTCCTGACAAAAAATAAAACTGAGAAACATATAATAATCAAGATTCTAGAAATTCAGTACAAGAACAAATATTAAAAGCTGCTAGAGAAAAGAAACAGATCTCCTACAAAAGAAAGCCCTGCAGAATCATGGCACACTTCTCAACATAGACTCTCAAGTCAAGAAGGGCTTGGTGTGAAGTATTTCAAGTGCTGACAGAAAACAACTTTCAACCCAGCTTAATATGCCCTGCAAAACTATCTTGCAAAATTAATGGAGAAATAAGACACTTCCATGAGGAAGAATAACTGAAGAGATTTAAAAATATCAAATCAATGCCACAAAGAGTGGTAAAAGATATTCTAGAGAGAGATAAAAAATGACCATAATTGCAAGAACAACAATCTTGCATTCTTATATGTGGTAATCTGAGCAACTTTGTTGAGGATACCAATGTGTAATATAATGGCGTCTGTTAATTCCTATCATTTTTGTTCTGAAACCCTGTATCATTTTTATTGTTTTTGCTTTGTCTTGTTTTTGTCTATGTTGTTGGTATTTTGCTACTACTCTTTTTTATTATTCTATTTTTCTTTCTTGTGGTACTGGGGATCGAACTCAGGACCTTGCACTTGCCAGGCAGGTGCTTATGCCATGGAACTATATCCCCAGCCCTATTATTCTCTTTAAAATAAAAGAAAGAAAGAAACTATGAGGTAGGGCAAGTAATTTAACAGAGGGGAAAAGCAAGCAACCAACACCAGGAAAATACCATGACGAAGATAAGCCAATACACATCAGTTATAATCATCAATGTAAATGGCCTCAAGTCACCAATCTAAAGAAACCGACTGGCAGAGTTGATGAATAAACAAGATCCAACAATATGCTACATATAAGAAACACATTTAATGCAAAAAGAAATTCATAGACTGAAAATCAAAGGATTTCAATCTCCCATGCAACAGGAACCCAGAAAAAATCAGGAGCTTTTTTTTTTTGCAGACTATGTCAACTTCAAGAATGATCAAAAAGGATAAAGAAGATCACTACATACTTAGGGGGAAACTTCAAGAGGATGAGGTACCAATCATGAATATATATGCACCAAATATAACAGCACTCAACTATATAAGACAATTATTAGTAGACACGAAAAATCAAATAAGCAATAACACTACATTTGTGGAGACCTCAATACCCCATTGTCACAAAGAAGAAAGATCAACTAGACAAAAAATCAGCAAAGAAATAACAGAACTGAACCAAACCTGTGAACAAATGGACTTAGTAGATGTTTTTAGACTGTTCCACCCAACATCATCAGAGTATACATTCTTTGCAGCTGCACATGGAATGTTCTTTAAAACAGACAATATTCTAGCCCATAGAACATGCTTAAATAAATGCAAAGGAACTGAAATTATCTCATGCATAATATCTGACCATAATGCAATGAAATCAGAAATGTATGGCAAAAGAAACTGCAAATGCTCCATAAATATATGTAAGTCAGATAATATCCTCCTAAACAACCAATGGGTTACAGATGAAATAAAGGAAGAAGTTAAATAATACATACAACTAAATGACAATGCAGACACAATATACCAGAACCTATGAGATGCAATGAAACCAGTCTTAAGAGGGAAATTGATAGCAGTGAATTCTTTCATCAGGAAAACAGAACCAATAGAGAACAATACATCTTTTCTTTTCTTTTTGGTACCTGGAATTCAACTCAGGACCTTGCACTTACCAGGCAGGCACTTGTGCCACTGAGCTATATCTCCAGCCCAGGAAAACAGAACAAGTGCAAATAAACAATCTATTGTTGTACCCCAAGCTTCTAGAAAAATAACAATGGAAACTGAAAGCTCATAGAAGGGAGGAAAGTGTAACGATCAGAGCAGAAATTAACACAATGGAGAACAAGAAAACAACACAAAGAATTACTGAGTTGAAGAGTTGGTTCTTTGAGAAAATAAATAAAATTGATAAACCCTTAGCCAACCTTATTAAAAAAGGAAAGAAAAGATGAAATTCATGCAATGAGGAATGATAAAGGTGAAGTCACTACAAATCCTGTGGAAATTCAGAAGATCATCAATACCTACTTTGAAAATCTTTACTCTCATAGGATAGAAGAAATGCACAGATTCCTAGATACATATGAATTACTAAAGCTGAATCAAGAAGATATAAAAATTTTGAATAACCCAATATCAGTGAATGAAATTGAAAATGTAATTAAAAACTTACCAACAAAGAAAAGCACAGGTCCTGATGTATTCACTGATGAGTTCTATGAAATTTAGAGAAGATCTAATGCCAATACTCTTCAAACTCTTTAATGAAATTGAAAGGGAAGAAATATTCCCTAACTCTTTCCTGGACGCATGTATTATCCAGAAACCAAAACCAGAGAAACATACAGCCAAAAAGAGAACTACAGGTCAGTCTCCCTAATGAAACATAGATGCAAAAATCCTCAACAAAATACTAGCAAACAGCATTCAACAAATCATCAAGAAAATTATACACCATGATCAGGTGAGATTTATCCCAGAAATGCAGAGATGGTGCAACATATGCAAATAAATAAATGTAATACATACATATGGTGTATACACCATATCCATAGAGTCAGAGACAAAAATCACATGATTATCTCAATAGATTCAGAAAAAGCTCTTGATAAAGTCCAGCACTCATTCACGATAAAAACAAAACCCTACAGAAAATTGGAATAGATGGTCTTTATCTCAATCTGATAAGTCATTTGTGACAAACCAATGGCCAACATCATACTAAATGGGCAAAAACTGAAAGCTCTCACTCTAAAATTAGGAAGAACATAAGGAAGTCCATTATCACCACTCCTTTTCAACACAGCCAGAGCAATTAGACAAGAGAGAGAAATAAAAGGAATAACGATAGGGAAGGAAGAAGTGAAATTATCACTATTTTCAGATGACACAATACTCTGAATAGAAGATCCCAAAAACTCCACCAAAAGACTGCTAGAGTTAATAACCAAATTCAGTTGCGTGTCTGGATACAAAATCAATACTCAAAAATCAGTAGCATTCTTGTACACAAACAAAAAACTTATTCAGAGAGAAAGTAAGGAAACCACACTTTTCACAATAGGATCCAAAATAATGAAATACTTAGGAATCAATCTAACAAAGGAAGTAAAAGATTTATATATTGAAAATTACAGTACTCTGAAAAAGGAGATTGAAGGGGATATCAGAAAATGGAAAGATATCCCTTGCTCATGGATAGGAAGAACCAACATAATGAAAATGGCCATACTCCCCAAATTGTTATACAGATTTAATGCAGTTTCAATCAAAATACCACTAGCATATATCATAGAAGTAGAAAAAATACTCCTAAAATTCATCTGGAGGTAGAAGAGACCTAGAATAGCAAAGGCAATCCTGGGCAACAAAGACAAGTCAGGAGGCATGGCAATCCTTGACTTGAAAGTATACTACAAAGCTGCTGTGATAAAATCAGTGTGGTACTGGCAAAAAAATAGACTTGATGATCAGTGGGACAGATTACAAGATGCAGACACAACTACAAATGCACTCAGCTACCTTATCTTTGACAAAGGAGCCAAATATATTCATTGTAAGAAAGATAGCCTCTTTAATAAATGGTGCTGGAAAAACTGGCTCTCTACATGTCAAGACTAAAACTAGACCCCTGTCTATCACAATGCACTAAGGTCAAAATGGATCAAAGATTTAAATATTAAAGGAGAATCACTAAATCTACTAGAAGAGAAGGTAGGTTGAAATCTTGAAGACATAGGGGTAGGCACAGTCTTCATGAACAAAACCCAAACTACACAGGAAACACTACAAAGAATCAACAACTGGGATCTCATCTTAAAGAGCTTTTGTACTTTAAAAGAAATCACCAATAGAGTGAAAAGTCAACCCACATAGTGGGAAAACATTTTAGCTAACTGTCCCTCACACATAGGACTTACATCTACAACATATATAAAACTGAGAAAACTCAGACCCCCCCCTATTCAAATACACAACCTAAAAACGGACATCTGAGATGAATATGCAATTCCCAAATTAAAAAAATACAAACGGCAAATAAATACATGAAAAAACATTCACATCATTGGTCATTTGAGAGGTGCAAGTGAAAACAACACTGAGAGTTCACCTCATGTCAGTAAGAACGGCTGCCATCAAGAAATCAACTAATTACAAATGCTGGATGGACTGTGGGGGAAGAGGAACTCTTCTTCACTGTTAGTAGCAATGTAGACTCCTGCAACCACTTTGGAAATGAGTCTGGAGAGTCCTCAAAAAACTTAGGATTAGAGGTCTCATTTAACCCAGCCATTCCCCTTCTGGGTATTTTCCCAGAAGAATTGAAAACATCATACCACAGCGATATATGTGTACCCATGTTTACAGAAGCACAATTTGTCATAGCAAACTTTTGGAAACAGCCCAAATGCCCATCAACTGAGGAGTGGATAAGAAAAATGTGATATTTTTATTCAATGGAATATTACTCAGCTGTAAAGAAAGATAAACTCAAGGCTTTTGGATGCAACTAGAGACCATACTTATAAGTGAAATAAATCAGACTCACATGTGTAAACACTGTATTGTCTGCCTAGCTTAGGAATCTGAAAGAGTAAATAAAATCTGAAAGGTACAGTAGGTACTGTGAAAGGGAAAGAAACTGCTCAATAGGAAAGAGCAACTGGGATGAGGGAAAAGAGAAAAGAAAGAAAGAAGAAAGAAAGAAAGAAAGAAAGAAAGAAAGAAAGAAAGAAAGAAAGAAAGGAAGGAAGGAAGGAAGGAAGGAAGGAAGGAAGGAAGGAAGAAAGAAAGGAAGAAAGAAAGAAGAAAGGAAATATACACACATGACAGCTAAGGTAATTTTACTAATTTCTATTGATTTATTGAAAGGAACAATTAATGTTTAATTGTTTGATCAAGCTTGCATACCAATATCTGGCAATCTGAGCAACTACTTTGAATATAACAATAAATAACACAACAATCATTGATTTTCTATCATCTTGTTTTTAAATTCTGTGTTGTTTTTATAGTTTTTGTATTTCATTTTTGTTCTTTTCTCTTTAAAATTAAAAAAATAGTGGAATGTACATTAAACATTAGTCTTACAAATTACTGAGTCATTTATATTAGAGTTTCTTGCTGATTAGTGAATTCATTCATTCGATAAATATTAAGTACCTCCTAAACACAGAACACTATGTTAGCCACAATGATACCTGTACAATGATAATTCCTATCTTCAAACCATTCAGAATCTAGTAGGAGAGAAAAGCATCTGAAGAGATGACAATAACAATAAACTAAGTATAACAATAAAGATATACATAGAATATTGTGGAAATATAGAAGGAGCAAGGATGGATTTCAAATGAAATCCTAAAGAATGGATATTCTCTAGGTAGAGCAGTCAAGTTTGAGAACATTCCAGGAAGTGGACCTGTTTGCAAATGGCTTGGAAAAAATAAAACCTTATTCTTGAGAAGGCTCTAATGTCTGGATCTCACACACAGAAGTAGTCAAACACCTGGAAAGCCCAGTGTACCAGACCTAGGAGCTGAAGTTTCACCCTCTGTATGTTGAGAAACCAACAAATTATCTTATGCTTGTAGATCAGACCCATGCTTTAGAGAGATTGTTTTGGTATTGATGTTGGACTATGTGGGAAAAACCAGGAGATTGTCAATCCAGGTAGGAAGTAAGAAGTCGAAGTAAGAGATGGTAAGAGCTTAAATTTAGATAGTAAATGGAGATGACAAGATATTATAATTTGATAAATATTTAGGAGACAACATGGATAGGATTCTATGATTAGTGGCTTGTACAGCTAAAGATGAGAGAGTAAGCAGAAGTTGCTTGAGTTTGTGCAAGTGACCTGAAATACAGAACACAAGGACAAAGGCTCACTCCAGGGGAACCTGACATGCTCTGGGCCAGCTATTTGGAGAAATCACTTGAAAACTTGGTCTAGATTCCAAGAGAGGTGTCTGCTTTACAGATGCAGAATAAGGTGATCTCAGCCCATACAACAGAAATAGTAAATGAAACTGGGGCAGTGAAAGTGTTCTTCTGAGGAAAAGATGTAGTAAGAAGAGGAAAATGGTCAAGATGAGTTTCTGGAGAACTCCAAGGTCAAAGGGGCAAAGAAACTGAGCTTGCAGGATATGTAGCAGAAATAATTAGGGACGCAAGAACAATTGACAGAATATGGTGTCATTAAGAAAACAGAAAGTTTCAAGAGAAAGGCCTGATGCTGTTTCGAAGATAACTAAAGTAAGTACTATAAAATAGAGATCAGGTTCAATAGTGCACACGCTACTCACAAGCTAGCGAAAATGGCTCCAGTGCAAAATCTTGAATGAAATTTTGCAGAATGTCAGATAGAATTGGATTTGGATCTAACTTTGGTTATTAACCAGCTCAACTGTTATCTCTCTAAACCTCAGCTTCCTTTCTGGTTAAACAGAAGTAGAGATACCCACCCAGTGTGGGTGGTTATAAAAATTAGCAATGATGTATGAAAATTATCTGCCATGCAATGGCAGAAAGCACAAGCAAGAGGTGGAGGAGTCATGGAAGGGGAAGCTGTGGAGCTGTGACCTCACACTGTGACTGAACTTTGGCCTCTCAGTCAGTCCTCCTGCACGAGGTTCAACATGCAGTACTTCAGGGAGTAAAGCCAAGGAAAGGATCGGCAAGCTGGTGGCACATGTTGGCTATCACAACTTTGTAGAAGCACCAGTCTGGATGGTCGTATGGTTTCCCCAACAGCAGGTAGATCTCTGGGGTAGGTGTAGAAAAGGTAGAATTTGGTTTTGGCCTAGGCTTGTAATGTTTAAGGGAAAAACACGTTAGTTGTGTTGGTGTAGCCCAGAGAACACAAGTATAGGATGGACAGGAAAAGACAGGCCCAGACACAGCCTGATTACCTGCAAGATAAGGAACAGCAAGGGCACTCATTCTCAATCAGGGATGATTCGTTTGCACCTGACTACCTGGGAACATTTGGTGACTCTTGGAGTTCATTTGTGTTTACCACAGCTTAGGAGAGTTGTGTTACCGGCACCTTGTGGGTAGGGAACAGAGCGATAATAAAATCTTACAGTACACAGGAAAGCATCTGACCACACAGAAATATCTGGTCCCAAATGCCAACAATGCCAAGGCTAAAAAATCCTGATCTGAAGATTGCACATTCTCTAAACGCTGGGAAAGGAATTGCCTCTCTCAGTTGGGAAAGACCTTCCGTGAAAATGTATTGAGTCAATAAAAATTCATTCTCGGCTGCATCCCTCATAGTAAGGACAAAATGACAAAACAATAGGCATGGTATAAGTAGCGCTAATAATAACGATTCATTATTTATCAATCACGGTGCGGTGTTGTATGAGTTTCTTACTCCTTCATAAGTGTTTTATTTCGAGGCCAGAAGTAAAACTTGAGGGTGTTGGGTGAGCTTTTCTCAGCTATTTATATTTTCTACTGAAAGAGGATTTAGCTGCTTCTCTACCAATATTACATAATAGCAATAGCGGTAAAATACCAACCTCAAAACGAGCTGACCTTTGTTGATGCTTTTCTGTGTGTCAGGTTGAGTATGACAACCCGTTCAGTCTGCACCATACCCTATACACTTCTAATGTCCAGTTCATACCTGAGGACAGTGAGGCTTCAGTTCTTTGCTCAATGTCAAACAGCAGAAAGCAGGAGGTGTTGAATTTCAATGCGGTTCTATCTGTTCCCAAATCTCAAATCCCCAACCACGTCTTCCAAATAAAACTACAGCTGCTCTGGGTATTCCTATTTTTCCACATTTTTCCAATGCAGATGATATTTGCTGACAGACAGCTTTCTGGGCTATTTGTAAGAATCTTTGTTCCTGTTTTTTTCACCTTAAGGACTATGTATCCATGTGTAATTGCTCTTTTTAGCACTTGGATCCGATTCTGATAATAACTGGGATTTTCCTGATGAGCGAGTCATTAAAAACTTTTTCAAGAGCAATATATATATATATGCTAAACACTGGTCTATATACTAAAGATATAGTGTGACCATCCCTTTCCTCAAGGAGCTCGAACATGACAATTCCAGATGTGCTAAGTGCTAAGGGAGAGAAAAGAAGTAGGATAATATACTCATGGCACAAAAATAGTCGGGGAGAACTTTTCAAGGTGTTGACATTTGAGCTCCGAGGGAATTGATCAGACAGACAGAACCATGTGAAAATAAGGGGTAGAAGGTGGGAGCAGGTAAAAATGCTGCAGAATGTGGAAGAGACAGTGCCCAAGTCTACGCAGGGAAGGGTAGGGTGAAACCTTCATGCGGATGACGAGGCTAAGGTCAGAGCTCGCAGAACTACGAGAGGAACACAGAAGGGAAGGGAGGGCATGGCAGGTAGCAAGAGTGAGTTCAGGGAATGGCTCCACACTGCCTCACCATGCAGGCCAGATTTTTCTCCATATTTCAACATGTGGTATTGATGAAAAGGAGAAGAACAAATGCTCACCTGGTATGAGGGTATTAAATGGCCCCTGAGGCTGGATCATGAGGTGGTCAGTAGAGATTGACAATGGAAGTATCAAGAAAAGAATCTAAGCCCTAGATCATGCCTTACTTTATACACCATGTTTAAGGTGTTGGGCATTATTTTGAGGTAGGTGAAGAACCACTGACTTTGAAGAGAGTAAAAGATATGTGAAGATTTGTGGGTTTGAAGTCACGTTTATCAGTTTAGTAAAAAATAAAATTTTCAATACCTTGGCTTGTTGTAAGATCATACAAAGTCAAGAACAACAGAATATGCAAATATCAGAAGCCTCAACTCCATCCCACCTGGGCCCAACCCCAGCTTCCTGCTTACCTTGATCCTATGTACCAGAGGAGCAAACAGAAACACAAAGAGCTCCACCGTGGCCATGGAGTTCTGGAAGATTTTCCTTCTGCTGTTTTCTTCTTCATCATTGGAGCCACTTTGGCAGGGCTGCCCTGGGGAAGCCTGGTTTTCAACCTGGTGGATGAAGGCACTGCTACTGCCACCCCAGCTGGATCCTCGGTCTGTGCCCCCAAACCGCTCACTGTTACAGTCTTGGGGGGCCTCCAGGAGCATCCAGTGCAAGGTGTGCAGGAGTTTTGTCTCAGCGACACCCAGTTTATCCTGATGGCCTGCATGGAACAACCACATACCCAGGTAAAGGTAAACGCTATGAGCTGAGCAATGGATTTCAATTTTTGATCTGGTGCAAAATCTGCTCTATGTCCCAGTTCTCCAGAAGACACTAGTATTTCCCTACAGTACTAGCAACAACTGCTGGCAGGGTTCATTCTTGTTTTAGGGGGCTTTCTTATTGGCTGCAATCTCTCTCTGCAGTATAGTCTATGAGAATCAGATACCCAAATATGTTACCCAATAGGCAGCATGGTGCAAAAGTATAGGCTCTGAAGATAATGAGTATTCTATTTTAGACAAAAGAGTCTGGAAAAGTCCCTCTGTCAAGGTAACATTTGAGCAGAGACCTTAATGAGGGGCACAGAAGGAATGGAGAAGGCTGTGTTTTCTAACATGGGATAGATGGGTATGTTATAAGTAGCTGAGTTAGATAGAAATATTATAGGCAGTCAGACAGGGCCAAGCCCTGGAAGGAGCCAATATAGGAGACAAGATATCTTACAAATGGAGATGTATTTGCCGTGGGCCAGACCTCAATACAAAAGATAAACAAATGCACCCACATACCTCCCTAGGGATGCACATCAGCGATTGATATTTTAAATAGGTAGTGATCACCTTGAAGAGTCCCTGAGTCAACCCCCCACAGGAAAAGCCCCTGTTCTGTACTCATGCTTCACTGCTACTTGACTCGCTTCCCCATTTGATCCCGATTTAATCAATTTGACCTGAACAATTCTTACTGGCTGACCATAGTTTTATCCTACCTCATGTCCACTTGTGATTTCCCATCTTTCCCCTACCTTGTGCCTACCTCACCTCATGGTTTTGCTCTATAAAAATCCTTGGAAAAGAGGAGTTCATGGGGCAACCCACTCGGGCCCCCTTCTGTCCCTCTCTCAGACAGAAGCTTTCTTTCCCTCAATAAATATATTCCATTCTTAACCTCCATAGTCCCTAAAATTCACTCTTCAATTTTAGAGAACACGAACTCATCCCAGATATCATTCAGGTTGGGAGGTTTGCCCCCTCTATCAGGTAGGGCATATTTCCAGTGAGAAAAACAATTTGCGAAATAATCTTTATGTGTGCACAAACATACACACACATGCACATGCACACTCACCCACTCACAATATTGCACGACTGGGGAAATGTCTGAAGAGAATATGCCAAAGAGAAAAATCCCTAGCTTTGACTTACCTGTGATATGTTAATCTTTAAGCAAAGGATATCTTCAAGTACTGCTGGTTAAGAAATAAAAACAAGATAACCAGTTCCCTCATTGGTAAAACGGAAATTATGATGGGACCAGTGCAGGGGGAGTTCTGTGAGAACTAAATGAGTTCACCCACTCACATCACCCGGGACGGCGGTAACCACTCAGTACATGCTGTTCTCCTGCGTGGCTGACATAAAGTGCAAGGAGGCAATAAAGAAGCCATGCACGAGCACCAACCTAGCTTGTTCCTGTTTGAAAGGAGGGTTGCCGTGCAGTGGAGAACATGTGGCAGAGCAGCCTGCACCAGTTCCCATCTGGAAATGCTCTGGATGGCTTCAGAGAGGGCAGGAGAAAGGCCATGCAATTTGTTCTCCACCAGCACTCGTTCAAAGGACTGTAGGTTAGAAAAAAGGCATGTGAAATAAGGAACTGGAGATTCTCACTGGTAAAAATTGTATATCGAGGTCCCATAAACCCTAAATGACACAAATCACTGGATCAAATTCTTTAAGATGCACTCACATTCCATGTCATGTTTATGCTGATCTTCAGTGGGTCAGTTATAATTTCTTTTTGTCGTTGTTCATTTGCAGGCCTCTGATCCAAAATATATGGTTTGAATTACTAAGCAATCCTAGTTTCTGTCAAAATAAGCTTCCTCTAACAAAGACTCTAAGGACTATAACCTCAGGAGATTTTTTAAATATAATATTTTGCAGAACATTATTGAGACATCCAAACAGGCTGTCATAACTGCAGACCAAGATGAAATGTGACCAACACAACTGTCTTAAGAGTTGGAATTTATGTCAGTTTGTTCCATACATGTTAACTAAGAAAAGGCTCTTTCAAGAAATCTGATTTTGAGGTTCCTGATTTGTTTCACATCCCAAGCAATGATCTGACACAGAATACTCCTTAACCTAAAGCCTGGAAAGGGCAGAGAACACTTACTGTCTGCTGAGCACAGAAAGAGGAAGGGAGAGAAAGAGGGCAAAGGGAATGAGCCATCTTTATTTCACTGCTTGGTAAATCTTCCTTTGGCAGGGATGCTTTTCAGAGAGTAAAGCACCCTAGAATAAAAATAAAATTGGTTCCTAACCTATTTTTTTAAGGGTGGAAAACAATGTCATTACAAGGTATTAGAGAAAGTGAAACTATTAAAGTTTAGAATAGTAGGAACATGATTGGTGTTTGATGTACCAAATCATCATGGAATTGGCAAAATCATCTTGCAGAAAGTTCAAAATACTACGAGTCTTAATTGTTCTAATGGTATTACCAGATATTTATCCTGTATTACTAGGCTATTTACGAAACAGACATGGTTTACTAAGAGATTACCCAATGAAAATTATTTACTTTTTACTCAAAAACTTCATCTTTATAAATGTGAGGGGCTGGGGTACAGCTCAGCAGCTCAGTGCCCTGCTTGGCAAGAATGAGGTCCTGAGTTCGATTCCCAGTTCCCCCCCAAAAAATGTGGATAGGGGATATAGCTCAGTGGCACAGCGCCTGCCTGGAAAGTGTGAGATCCTGAGTTCAATTCCCAGTACCAAAAAATAAACAAATAAATGTGAGGTACCCTGAAGTTTTGATAAGAAGTATACTCAGATGTAATCTTTCATTTTTCTTTTAAGAAATTAAATAAAAGCCTTTAGATATGTTGGTAAAATCCCAATGCATCTAAATTCTTCAGTTCTCATATATTTAAGTCTTATTAAGTAAAGATGACTGCAAGATTATAAAGAATTTATACAACCTCATGGATACAGTGAAGAAGGCAACTTCTGTACTTCATACTCTCAGGGAGTTCTGGGATGTTGTAATTTTCTTCTTAAATGTTACTAATGTTTCTTTTTTATGAGTTTTAAATCCTGGAAATTGTGTTCTACATTGATATCTGCATACATTTATCCCTATCTATCTACCTATCATATTTGATATTTTGTGATATTAAAAATATCAGGCATATAATAAAATCATGATTACTTTTAAACTAGTGTAATTGTCAGCATAGTTTAAGGAAGGTTTAGAGATTTCAGGTACCAAATTCCTGTAACAAGTTAGGTGTGATAAGAAATTCCATCAACAGGTCCTTACAAGAAACTTATGTTTTAAAAATATCTCTGTGACAACTGACAGGAGACTCAAAACAAATTCCTACTGTGCGTGTGTGCGTGCGTGCGTGCGTGCGTGTGTGTGTGTGTGTGTGTGTGTGTGTGCACACGCGCATGTGCACAAATCTCCAGCTGGCTTCCATCACAACTTATGAGTCTAACCAGAAATACCTAACTAGGTAGGTTTCTACATTTACAATATGATACACACAGTGAAAAGACATTTGTGAGAGATCCAAGTTTTAATGAAGTCTGTTAAAATTCACTTCAATTTTGCTTCCTGACTTCATCTTATTGTCTCAATTAGTAAAATGGGAATTTGTAAGGATATGGGATTCACTTAGAATCTCAGGACAAATGTACTTTACTTTGTATGCACATTAATAACATTGTTCCCTCAGTTATTTTATATTATTCATTTTCTAACTCAAAAAACGAATGCAAAACCAAAAAGTACAGAACTCTATATTATTTGTAGGTAGTTCGCAGGCACCCTCATTCCAATGTCCTCTATATAACCGCCCCAGGTTTGCTGATTAGTGATTTGCCTTTCCAGCTTTGCCCTGAAAGGCCCTCTACCACCTGAGTCAGTTATCATTCTGCCCTCGCTTCTATGGTTCTATCTCCTCTCAGCTTTCATTCATTCCCCCCTGGGGCGCGGGTCTTTCAACCTGCAGTTCTCTCTGCAGTCCCCAGGCCAGGCTACTCCCAGGGCCCTTCTTTTCATCTTGCCCAAGCTAGGCTTCAGGAACTGAGCCTTCCCCATTCCCTGCTTAGAAGTTAAAACCCCCATCATAATGACTCCTAATATTTGTTGCTTAATGTTTCTATATAGTGCTTATCACCATCTGGTTCATTTTGTATTTTACTTACCTAGTTGTTTGTGGCCTGTGTGCCTCTTACTAGAATGTAAACACCAAGTTTCTTCTTTGCTCTATTCCAGGAGTATAATTGTGTATTGCATATGGTAGGTGCTCGATAATATCAGCCGAGTGGATTAATAATGTATAGTCAGTGTGATTTAGTCTTTCTTTAGATTTAAGTTACCACAGAGACTACGGAAATGATCATTAAATGGTAAAAATCACATACCACACAAGAAGCTTCATATTGCTTCCCCAATTTAGGCCTCAAAAAAGCACTGAAAAATTAATAAGAAATATTTGTTACAAACATGAGTAAAATTTCCTTTACAGCATCTTTATGACACATTTTTCCATGAAAAAGAGATGATGCTATGCAACTCAGATGTTAAGGTTCCTTATAGCTTGTTAATGAGCAGGTGTTGAACAATTGACGACATTTGCCTTTACATGAGCAATTACATGTATGAAAAAAAGATGTATATCTCTATAATTTTCCATATCCACTCTTATTCTGAAGACTGTTTACCTAATCCGATTCTAAATAACCGAGGGTCAGAAGTGGTGCATCACTCCTGTGTACGGTCATAAAAAAATCCTGAAAAGAAACAAGATTGGGGATCGTGATTTCCAAAATCTAATGTCTTATCTGATATAGCTCTGAAACTAATAATAGTAATAATAATAATAATAATAATAATAATAATAAATCTTCACTGTTTATTGCAATAGGTTTCAGACTTGTCCAGTAGAATAAATCCCTTATCAAAAATCCTCATCAGGAGCCAGAGAGATTACGCTGGTCGAATCTGAGCAAAAATGGTTAACAAGTGGGCACTGCAGATATTCGTCAAACAGGAGCTGGAAAAACAACAGGTCACCCGGCTGGAATCACAGCAGGAGCCGGAGGGGGAACGGACGCAAGAGCCCGGCCAGTCATAAAGATCTTCCCCGGCTCCCCGCCCCCCCCTTCGGGCGCTCTGCCCTGCCCCCATCATGTACATATTCATTCCCAAACTGCCAATCTGCTTGTCGTCAAACTTCACTGAAATATTTTTAATGTGTGTTTTCAAGCGGACGCAGAGGGCTGGATTCCCAGCCGCAGACGGGCAGCTCCGGGCTGCGGCGCGGCCTCGCCGGCGACCCCGGGCGCCCCGGCCCCGCGGCGCGCGCTCCGCGCCCCTCACCTGGTCTGGCGCCACAGGAAGGTCTGGATGGGCAGCGGCACGCCGCGGCCGCCGTCCTGCTCCTGGCCCTCGGAGCTCTTCCTCTTCACCATGATGGTGGCTCCCGGGAGTCCTCCCGCAGGACCCAGCGCGGGCTCCGCGCCGGCCGCCGCCGCCGCCGCCTCCCCGCGCTGCTCGCCCAGCGCTCACAGCGCCGGCTCCCTCCGCCCCGCGCCCGCGTCTCGCTCCCGCTCCCGCTCCCCGGGCCCGCCCCGCGCCTGGAACATGGCTGCGCGGGCAGGGGGGGGGGCTGCGGGCGCCGCGCGGCGGGCAGGGCGCGCTCCGAGGAGCAGTTCGCCGCGCCCCGCGCGCTCCGCGCTCTCAGCACCACCGGCTGTGGACAGCGGCCCGAGCGGGGCCGGCCCGGAGGGGCCGGGCAGGGGCAGCCCCAGCGGCAGCGCCGTGGCCCGCGGGTCCCGCTCCGCACGGCACTCGCGCCGGCCCCGCGCGGCCTCTGCGGCCCCAGCACCCGGCGTCCACGGCTGCCGGCTGCACCCCGGGTGTGTGCCCTGTCCTGCTTCCCAGCTCTACGCCGGGAGCTGTCGCCGTCTGGGGAGGAGGAGCTTGGGAGCGCCGCAGAGCAGTCCCCAGCCAGGCTCGGTTCGCACCTCTAGCAAGGAGGTCAGGAGCCCACCCTCGGGGTGAGCAGGAGGAGCGCACGAGGGTCATTTGCGGTGCAAACCGGGAAGGGAGGCGGGCTTGGCAAGCGAGGAAGTTTGAAAGTCCTCTGGCGTGAGAACTTGTTTAAAAAGCGGTAACGGCAGGAAGTTAACCTTGCTTGTTTTGCCAAAGCAGGAACTCGAAGATCCCGACTAATCAGATGTGGGTATTAGTTAACTGCAAATTGAGGAAGAAGAGTTGAACGATGCCATGGGGAGCTGTGGTTTACGACAGTCCATTAAATGCGCTTAGGTGATTCTGCTCACTTCAGTGATCTCTGCCGTTTTCCTTGGTTGTAATAATCAAATACTTATGTAGTTTATAGTGGGATTACTTTGATATGTATTGCCTGAAATAAAACAAGGGGGGTATGATGTGGTGAGGAGGGGTGATGCTGTCTGATTAGAAAATCAAAGCTGTGGATGTATCTGCAATCAATCAAAACAAATACAGTCATGCATCTTTTAGGAAGATACTGGGGTAACCCATGAAATGAAAAATCAGACCGTAGGCTTTTATCTTAAAGGATAGAAAACAATATCCCCTGCATAATTAACAGCACACGAGTCTCATACAGATAAATAAAAACCATATGGTATACATTTATACTTTCTGTCATTTAAATAAACTTTCACTTTCTTGAAGTCCTATTTTAATATAAAACTTTAAAATGGATCTTGAAACAAAAAAGTCTAAATACAATCTTTAGTGCATATTTACGAAGTGCATTTTATGTGCCAGGCACTGTGCTGTACTGACTTCTGCTCAGAAGGAACCCATAATGATGAAGGGAATGCGCACCCATGAAGAGGAGAGGTTTATGGGAAGGAGGAACACGTGCTCAGCTACGAGCAAAAGAACAAGACAGAAAACAGAGGTGGAATCAAATTCTACAAAGGCTCAGAGATGGATGAGCTAAGATGTTTGGGTATGAAGCTTCTAACCAGTGTGATTTCATTTAAATGTGATTCCTATGACAAAAATAAAGAGGTTTCTCACAACAGGCAAGAGCTATAGATAGGAACACTACTTTGGAGACTGGAGAAATATTCTATGAGCTCCTGAATCCAGGTCATTACAGGAGAAAACAAATAAGGATGTGAGTTTGAATGATGCTGCAGAGGGAGAATTGGGAAGACGTGGTAGCCAACTGGGCACAGGAGGCTGAGCCACAAGGACGGTAAGTTCGAGCTCAGCCGGGGAAACGTTTTTCCCAGCCTAGGAAATTTAAGGTAGCGACTTAGTGTGACCCTGTCCAAAAATTTCAAAAAAAATCATAAGAAAGAAAGAAAGGAAAGAAGGAAGAAAACGTACTAAAACCATGGAAGTAGACAAAATCCAGGCAAAGGTAAAAGAGGAGGCCCAACTTGGGTGTATGGGGGACATCATTTTAGTCTATTGCTACAAAGAATGTTGTCAAGAAGTTACAGTATAGGATAGGATAGTGAGGTGTGTAGAATTCTAAAATGGCCCCTAATAGTCCCACCCCCTTGGTGTAGATACACACACACACCTCCTATTAAAAAAGTCCTTCTCTGGGTGCAGCTATGAAGTGATTTATATAAATCTCCTACAGTTGAAAAATAATGGCAGATTTTATTCCTTAGGGCAGTTTTAGGTCTACATGAAAACTGAACAGATGAAATAGAATTCCCTAACCCATCTCCTTCACCCCACCCACAGTTTCTCCTGTTACTAACGTTTTTCATTGGTGTGCTACATTGGTTGTTACTGATGAAGCAATAGGATACATTACTTGCTACAATTCATGGTTTACATTAGATTTCATTGTGTTTTACAGTTCTGTAGGTTTTGCCAAATAATATCATCTTTTCATCATTATGGTATCATACAGAATAGTTTTACTGCCCTGAAAATCCCCAATCTACTCATCTCTCTTTCCCTCTCTTCTACTTCTGGCAGTCGCTGATCTCCTCACTGTCTCAAGCATTTTGCCTTCTCCATAATATTCTATGTCTAGTATGATACAATATGTAGTTTTTCAGATAAGCTTTTTCAGTTAGAAAAGTTCCATTTAACGGTCCTCCATATTTCTGGTAGCTCAATAGATCATTTCTTTCTATTTTTGAATTAGTATTTCACTGTATGGGATGTATTGGTTTTTGTTAATCCACTCCCCTATTGAAGCACATCTCGGTTGCTTACAAATTTTGACAATTATGAACAAAGCTGCTACAAACATTTGTGTGCAGGATTTTTGTGTGGATGTAAGTTTTGAGTTGATTTGGTTAAACATGATTTTTGGACTGTACGATAAGACTATGATTAGTTTTGTAAGAAGTTGTCAAACTGTCTTGCAATATGAGTATAATATGGGAATAGACCTGAGGACCAGTGGAACAGATTAGAAGATGCGGACACAACTGGAAACACACTCAACCACTTTATCTTTGATGAAGGGGCCAAATATATTCATTGGAAGAAAGATAGGCTCTTAAATAAATGGTGCAGGAAAAACTGGCTCTCTACGTTCTGAAGACTAAAACTAGACCCATGTCTATCACCCACCATGCACTATAAAATAAAGTAAAAATGGATCAAAGATTTCAATATTAAAGCAGAAACATGAAATCTACTGGAAGAGAAAGTAGGTCAAAATCTTGAAGACGGGTAGGCACAGTCTTCATGAACAAAAACCAAACTGCATGGGAAACATTTCAAAGAATCAACAATTGGGATTTCATCCTATTAAAAAGCTTTTGTACTTCAAAAGAAATCACTGATAGAGTAAAAAGACAACCCTCAGAGTGGGACAACATTTTACCTAACTGTCTCTCACACAAAGGACTTATATCTAGAACATACAAAGAACTGAAAAAACTCAGACCCCCCAAATTCAAAGACCCAATCTAAAAGTGGACATCTGAGATGAATACGCAATTCTCAGATTTAAAAAATTTACAAATGGCAAATAAATACATGAAAAAATGTTTACATCACTGGTCATTGAAGTGATGCAAGTGAAAACAACACTGAGATTTCATCTCACCCAGTAAGAACGGCTGCCATCAAGAAATCACCCAATAACAAATGCTGGAGGAGCTGTGGGGGAGAGCGAACTCTACTGCGCTGTTGCTGGCAGTGTGGGCTGCTGCAACCACTTTGGAAATCAGGCTGGAGAATCCTCAAAAAATTAGGATTAGAGGTTTCAATTAAAAACATCATACTACAGTGATATATGTGTGCCCATGTTTAGAGAAGCACAATTTGTCATAGCAAACTTTTGGAAACAGCCCAAATGCCCATCAACTGAGGAGTGGATAAGAAAAATGTGATATTTTTATTCAATGGAATATTACTCAGCTGTAAAGAAAGATAAACTCAAGGCTTTTGGATGCAACTAGAGACCATACTTATAAGTGAAATAAATCGGACCCACATGTGTAAACACCGTATTGTCTGCCTAGCTGAAGAATCTGAAAGAGTAAATAAAATCTGAAAGGTACAATAGGTACTGTGAAAGGGAAAGAAACTGCTCAATAGGAAAGAGCAACTGGGATGAGGGAAAAGAGAAAAGAAAGAAGGGATGTATATATATATATATATATATATATATATATATATATACACACACACACACACACACACATACACATATATACACAGACACACACACACACACATGCACACAAGATTGCTAAGATAATTGTACTACTAATTCCTATTGGTTTATTGAAAGGAACAATTAATGTTTAATGTTTAATTGTTTGATCAATCTTGAAGAACTATTTCAAAGATAACAATAAGTAACACAACAACCATTGTTCATTTCCTATCATCTTGTTTTGAAATTCTGTATCATTTTTATGTCGTTTTGTTTTTGTCTTTGGTTTTATTATGTTGCATTGGTTCTTTTCTCTTTAAAATAAAAGATTTTTGAAAAGCTGCCATACTTACAGCAAGAAGCACAAAGTCATTACAGTGAGTGCATTGAACATATTTAGAGGGAGATAATTAATGAACAAGGTTCTTAACATTTTTCCTTTAGAAAAAAAGTGCAGCCTGCTGCTAATGTTCATCTAATTTTTCATAAATTCACTCATTAGGGCTGAAGCGAATCTTTTCAGGGTGAAAATAAATTATAAAAAACTGTCCTTCAAGTGATACCATTTGTTTCCAAGATTATTAATATGCTAGAGTGATGCTAAAATAACAATAAAAGTGAGATACTTTGGGGGGAACTTTAAGGATAAGGATAGGACTGTAAAGCACAAATCCTCCTGGGCAAACACTGCAGCTGCAAGCTTGGCTGAGGAGTATTCTTAGGGCAAATGGGAGGGTGCACACTCCTGGTGAACAGTCAGATTGATCATCTGACTGTTGATGGTGAAATAATTCCTATGATGGGAAATTTGAAAAGAACAGTAGAGGCTAAGTTAGCAGGTAAAGAGCATATCTGATAATTCATCCTTGCTGGGTTATATGAGCTCTGCAGTAACTGGTAAGGTCATTGTCTAAAACATGCATTTGCTAGGGAGGCAGTAGAGCATTTGTGAGAACATTAAGAGTAAATAGAGTATATTTGTACTTTTGATGAGCCCATGTCTGGTTTAAATGCATCAATCAACTGAGAGAAAATCTACATCTAAAAGGGAGAAAGCTGAGATGTAGAACGGTTATATAACTGACTTGGGGTCACACAGTGAGTGATGGAGTAAACCGGGAAGTCAGGCTCGAAAGTTCCGCCCCAACTCTCCTACCATGCTCAGCATTACGTAGCTGTGAGAGCTGGAAGTGCTGTGAGTCAGGCGAATGGAAGCTGCTCAGAGCCGTAGGAAGGAATTGTGCTGTTAATAGTAGGGTGGAAAAAGAGCTAATGTCCCTTTCCATTCCTGAGTACCCTGGAGGCAGTGAGTCATCCGAGGGTGGAAGAAATCTATAAGAACCGTAAAGATCAGTTTTCAAAATAACATTTTAAGGGAGAATCAATATTGCCATTATCGTTTACTCTTCATACACTCACCCAAACCCCCAATCTTTTATTTTTTTTATCCCTCGGAAAGAAACCATCTCCCCCTACATGCTTTATCTACACCACTTTCTTTTAAACATTTCAGCATAAGTGAACACCATTGGAATAAAATCAAGAGCCGGCTCACTTGGTGAGCTGCACAACTCTAGCCACTGAGCCAGCTCCCTCTGAGTCACGGCATATTATTGTCATCTCACTGTGCAGAGACTGAGTGAGATGTGGGGCTTCCCCAGAGCGGGTACCCAGTGGTGGGATAGCCCTGGGCCAGAAGAGTCAGCAGGTTACTGTATCTTCGGAAACACGTGAGAGGAAACCGCAAGGTCCAGACAGATGTAGCTAAATGTAAATTATCCTTGAAGGTTATTTTCTCTGACTAAGGGAAGTGTCTCTTTTGATAGTGGTCAGATGCCAACTTGCCACATGTGTACAAAAATAAACATTCTTGGTATATAATGCAAGCAGAGGAGAAGGTGAGCAGAGGAGACCCCTGGCTGAGTTTTGGAAAAGACTGCTGCAGTAAGCAGAATCTACACTGATGTATGAGGGGTAGTACTAACATAAGCACTCATAGTAATTAATAAAAACAGTTCTGGAAAAGAGCCCTGCATTACTCAGTGGCAATCCATTAAGTTGAAGGTGAAGTGTGACTGCCATGCCATGTGTCTCTCAGTCAGAAGTAGGTGATAATTACATTGAAGCTGCAGTTCAGGGGACTGAAGGGAAGAACCCTTCCCACAATGTGAACTGGATATACCTCCTATATGTCCCCTTGAGCATCCTTACCCCAACAGTTGATCTGTCCAAAGAGCATGAACTCAGTGGTCTCTGAGCGGCTACAACAAAGTTCCAAATCCATGATCTACACTCATGTAAGCTCTTTACTGCAGTTTGCCAGCGTCTCAAGATCTGACTTCATTTCACAGAGTTCTTCCTGCCCCACTTTGTTCTAGACACATTAGCCCTTGGAGGACAGTGCATTGTTGGTCTTTTTCCCTCTGTATCTCACTGGGTTGGGTATCAGCTCAAATGTAACCTCCTCTTGTAAGACTGTATGTTTACCTGTCTAACATGGCCCTCCCTGCTCTGCTCCAGAAATGTTCTAGCACATTGTTCTGTTTTTAATTTATAGTTTATGACTCTGCATATATCATATTTTTTTCTTTTAAGGTTTATCAGTGTTCAGCCTAAAGAACAGAAAGATAATTTCTTAAGTATCTAAAAATAAGTCCACTAAAAAGTACTTAACAACCTTTGTGTGAAAAATACAGTAAAACAAATTGTCTAAAGGTACATAAACTTAACAGAAATACTATGTTCTTGGTAGAGAGACTTATTTTAATGAAGACACTTATTTAGTCTTTGAATCCAATCTTATTTCAAGATTTTTCATAACACTCTAAATAGCTCTTTCTCAAATTCATATGGAATAGCGAAGAGCTAAGACTGGCCAAAAAGATATGAAAAAGCAGGAAGCGGTTGGGGATTATCTATACTTCTTCCTATGTACTCTAGGATAGATTTACTTGTACTTTACATAACATTGTACAGTAACTAAGGCAATGTGATTGAGAATAGTATAGTGATAGAAATATTAACTAATAAGACAGGATAAAATGTCCCATTAAGGAAATCACTTGACATAGTTGGATACATTGTCTCTACTGAGAAAAGAGGAAATTGAAACTCATATCTAAAAGAGCTAAACATAAAAAGTAAAACTCTTAGAATTTTTAAAAAAAGAAAATGAATTTTTATTTTTATTTCCTATAGAATCTCTGAGTCTTTCTTATAAAAGATTGAAAATATTAAAAAGTTCTAAAAATAATTTTGAAATATTAAATATTCTCTGCAGTGAAAGGTCATAAAAATGAAACTGTATCTTCTAGACTTACTTGCAATACAGTTAATCAGTAAAGAATTAGGGTCCAGAATATATTAAAAATTATTATAAAATAAAGGAAAGAGAAGTTGAAAAATTAAAAAGCTTTTCATATCTTAATGAAAAGCTCAATAATCAATAAGTTCAGTTTCATCAAAAAGCTTAAAGATCAGAATGAAAACAATCTTATTCTTTTCCAGTTCTGTAAGATTAAGCAACTTTAAATCTCACAATATCTAGTTGTGTTAAGAATTATGTAGAACTGCCAGTGAGGATTGAATTTGTAAAATGACTTGGAAACTAATTAACCAGTCTTTAATAAAATTGAAATATGTGCTCCCTTCAATCTAATAATTGCCTTTACAAGTAGAGCCTGAGGACTTATCATGTGTGTGCACAAAAAGATAAGGACAATAGTTTTATCATGCTAACATTTTAGAAATGATTCCAAAGATCCTATGCATATTCATACATGGAAAATTGAAAATTATCTATGAAATTCATACAATGGACTAATCTGAACATTTAACAGATGTGAATTAGAGCTTCCATGCATTAATATAGGATAATTTTTGTAATATATTATTGAGTGAACATAGCGTGTAGAATGGTTTCCTGATAAACTATTTATTTTAAAATTTAAAATATTATGTGATACAAAATTTGGTGAACCCGTATTTGGATATTACCTTGGTCCCAGTTTCTCAGGAAGCAGAACTCAGAAGATTGGCTTGTGTGTTACCTGTTAGTAGGAAGCGAATGAGAGTGAAATGAAAGAGAAGTGAGAAGAGAGTTTCAGCTAAGAGGGTGATGCGTTACTCTTTAGTACTGGGCTTGGTATCAAATGACTGCTGATCTGGAGCACGTCTTTTAAGAAGCCGCTTCTCAGGGTAATGTCCCTACAGAAGGTCAGGAGAAGAGTTTGGAAGCTCAGTTTTCCTTCCGAGGTATTAATTCCTCCACAATCCTGCACACATATGTGTGGGCTCACAGAGTGTCTGATAGCATCTCATGCCTCAGCCTCAGTAGGAATTTCTGGATAATGATTCCAGTTTGTGGCTGAGGCATTAGGCAAAGTAAATTTGACAATGTCCACATGGTACTGACTTTTGATCTTTGCAGAGAAGCCTGGAGCTGGAAAATGTCCCTGTTTCCAGAGACCCATGATGACAAGATTAGAACTGGCATATAGGAAGTTCAGAGATGATAACACCCATTTCCAGACACTTAAGACAATGACTCTGGAACCTGACTACTTGGGTTCAAAAAAACCAGTATAGGTTCTCATAAACTGTGCAGTGCTGGGATTGTCATATAATACTTTTGAGTCAGTTTTATCATCTGGAAAACATGAATAAGAGTAGCCATTTTTTAAGGTTACTCTGAGGATTAAATGAGTCAACATATTTTCTGGGTACTACTGTTGCAAAAGCTTATGATATCATGCTTATGATAAATGTTTGAAGCATAAAACAAGTGTTTGTAGTGCTCACAATCTGTGAGTCAGGAACTTGAGAGGTAGGCAGGACCGTTCTCATTTAGAGTCTCATGTTGTGACAGTTAAGACATGGTTAGGACAGGTGGCTCCTTCTGGCTGACAGATGGGCACACAGATGGGACTGTCCCCTGGAATGAACATATGTATGTACTTTTCTGAGTGTCCAAGAGGTACTGGTAGAAGCTGCATAGTCTTTTCCAATCTAGCCTCAAAAGCATGTAACATTTCTGCTATAGTTACTGGTTATAGACAAGTTACTAGGATGGTTCCAGAGTCAGGAGGAAGCAATATACACCCCACTCTTAATAAGGAAAAATGTCAAATAATTTTCAGGCTTTATTGATGGATTAATTGATTGTCTTTTTGAGACAGGGTCTCACTATGCAGTTCAGGCTGGCTTTGATCTCCCTTTGCAGCCCAGGCTGGCCTGAAAGTTGCAACAATCCTCCTACCTCAGCCTCCCGAGTGCTGGGATGATAGGCATGTGCCACCACACTGGCATTTTCAGGCAGGCTTTCCCATAACTACAGTGTAATTTAAATCACTCTGCACAGGGCCTGCTCTACCTAAATTATTACTATTATTCTTTTGACCTGCTAATACAATAGTTTGACCTCTCAAATGAACTCTTTCATAGCTTGGTCTCCTTTTCTTTTTGATTTAGTGTTGAATCCATGGCGCTCCCTACACAGAGTGAAGATGGACCAGTAATAATGCAGGTAAGTGTCAGAGCCCATGTTATACAAATCCTGCACTTACTTGGAGAAAATAGATACAGCACTTTAATTTTGTTTTCCAGTTGACATCTTGTTAGGGCTTGTTAGTCAACACATCCCTGAGGCACTGGATTAGGAGACAGAGTACGACACCTCAGAGCCTGCAGTGCTTGGGGGTGGATGCTAGCTCTTGACATTGTTTAGAAACCACTCACCTGAAATCATTAAAAATGAACAGTGGTCCCAGCATAAGTCACATCTTTGCATTAACTTCTATTTTAATGGCTTCACAGAGGAATTCATACCAGCTCTCTGACTCTGATTCTTATAAATGGTCTTATAGTCATGTATCAGGAGCACAAAAATCTTTTTCTTCTACAGAGATTTAGGAAGACGATAAGAAAAGTGTGTATTGCGTTTTGGGTATACTTAATCTCTTCCAGCCCAGTTTAGTTGTTCTGTGTTTTGTAACCAATCGTTTGTTGCGGTGTTTATATTGCACGAATGTTTCACAGTGCTGGAAGCCATATTTGTTGAGTTACTGTTCATTTTCAGTTAATGATAGCATGGCTTAAAATATTTTTTAATCCTCAGCCTTCTTTATTATGCACACTTATATTGTGATGATGAACATGTTATGTTTTTCACTTCGTACTCTGTGTGATAATGGCAACTTTATTTTCTTAAAGTGTAAATGCTGAATATTCCTTAGAAAACTATGCTATGTTCATTTTAACTTTTCCCGGTGGTCTGGGGAAAACCTATTTTAAAAAATTGCTTTACACAGGAATCATGAGACTGATGTTTTCCTAGAGTCTGAGATACATTTGCACAGGGGCTACTCTATAAAAAACAACATTATCTTAGAAAGTCTATCATTTCAAATGTGCAAATGCAGTATGTGCACTAAATTATTTTGTTGACATTGTACTCATGAAAGATTTGTTTGTGTAGGACTGGTTAAAATTGCAGAAATGCTTTCATCAGTAAAGAGAGGCAGTGATGCTCAGGCTGCCTTATGAACTTGCTGGGGAGAAGCAGTCTGGCTATAACACCTCCTGTGCTGCAGGTTGGCACGTCCCTTGTGTTTCCTAGTTCATGTGCCCTCTCATAGCATGGCAGCCTCTGTTTGTGCCACAGATGCAGGGCAGTGGCACATGCCTTGGCCTGCCTCCCTCACCAGCGAGAGCTCTCAGTGTTCTACAGAGAAAACAGCTCTGGGGCTGGGGATGTAGCTCAGCAGCACAAGCGCTTGCTTAGCAAGCACAAGGTCCTGAGTTCAGTTCTCGGTACAAAGCACCTGGGGATTTTCTTCTAGGTTACCCAGTAATGTGAACATGGGTTACACTTCTGCCCTAAAGCAGGGAGATTTGATCTGCAGAAGCCTTTGAGACTTGCTTTTACATTTCACAAACTCTGACAGCTTCTGATATCCTCTTTTGAAAGACAGACAATCATTATTAAGAAAAGCAAAGAAACATACAGGGATGCCCAGCATTAAGAGAGTGACAGTAGTGAGGTGAATTTTAATTAAGATCCATTAGTAATGCAGCACATTTTAAGTTTTGAAATACTTTGATTTTTCTTTACCTTCAACATAATTGTTCCTATTGATACTGTCAAATCCTGTACCTCTAAGTAACAGATGCATCAGCTTTTCCTTTCTTTAGTTTTCTGGCCCAAAGTGCTGAGCACCTAGGCTGACATCTCTTTATCTGATTAAGAAATAAATCACATGTTTATCGATCATACTGCGGGTTAATTGGGTTTCTAGAATGGATTGGAGAGGTTTGCTAAAATTAATGGTCTCAGTCCTGGTGATTCAGATATTACCAGAGGAGCTTAAAAAACATGAATACTCAAGTAGTGTCATTGATAAAATTAAAAATCTTTGGCGGGAGGGTCAACCTTCTCAGTATATTTGTCAATATTTTCAGGAGACTTATTGTGCAAACAGATGAAGAATCATTGTATCTAACCTAATTGAATTAAGAATAAATGTACAGTGCAAAAGAGTAGATAAATAGCCCAGCACAAAGGTAAAAGGTGAATGTATAAAAGGAACAAAATAACAATGATTTAATTTGTATTATTTTAGTAGAAAAAGTGCCTACATAAAAGATTAAGGAATAAAACTAGACAATTATAACTCTTGTATTACAAAAGTAAGCCAAAAAATTGAAATTATTTCAACAGGAAGAGCAGAAAATTATCCCCAGAGGTACACATTGGGGTACAAAGTAAATTTCATGGTTTGTCTAACTACTGAATTCATACTAAATTGGGAAAAACCTGAAAACTGTCTAAAATCAGGAATGAGACAAGGATGTCTAGTGTCACTACTGCTATTCATCTTAGTACATGAAACTTTAGCCAGACCAATTAGGCAACAGAAAGAAATAAAAGAGATTTGAATAGGAAAGAAAGAAGTCAAACTGTCCTTTCTTACAGATGACACGAACCTTTATACAGAAGATCCAAAGAACTCCACCAGCAGACTCTTAGAACTAATGAATGAATACAGCACAGTGTCAGGATCCAAAATCAGCACCCAAAAATCAATAGTGTTTCTATACTGCACACTAACAATAAAACCAAGAAAACAATCCCATTTATAATACAGTAGCTTCAAAAAAATGTAAATACTTAGGAGTTAAGCTAACCAAGGAAGCAAAAGACCTCTACAAGGAAAACTATAATGCTCTGAAAAAGGGTTGAAGAGTACATCAGAAAACAAAAAGACATCCTTGTTTGGATAGGCAGAGCCAAAACTATCAAAATTGCCACATTCCCCAAAGTAATATATATAGATTTAATACAGTTCCAATCAAAACTCCAGTGGAATTTTTCACAGAACTAGAAAAATCAATTGTAAAATTTATATGAACCAGAAGAGATCCAGAACACGCAAAGAAATCCTGACCAACAAGAGCAAAGCAAGGAGCATCACAACCCTGAATTTCAAATTATATTACAAAAATATAGTAATAAAAACAGCATAGTACTGGCACAAAAGCAGACAAGTTGACCAGTGGAATAGAATAGAAGATTCAGAAACAACTCTAAGCACCTTGAGCCATCTGAGTCTTGACAAATAGGCCAAGAATAAGTTGGAGAAAAAAGTAACACCTTTTACAAACAGTGCTGGGAAAAACTAGTTATGTATGTATAGAAGAATGAATCTAGATCCATACTTCTCATCCTGTATTAAAATAAATAAAAATGAATCAAATACCTAGATAGAAAAAATCAGAAACATTCAATCTACTGAAAGGAAATTTGGTAAAACCCTTTAACACATAAGCATAGGCAAGGACTTTCTGAACAGAAGCATAGTTGTACAAGAAATAATACTAATAATTTTTAAAATGGGATTATATTGAATTAAAGAATCTTCTGCACAACAAATGAAACAGCCAATAAGATGAAGAGACAAACTACAAAATGTGAAAAAATTATGCCAGCTACTCCTTTGACAGAACTATCTAGAATATATACAGAATACAGACAAAAAGGTGGGTGTGGTGGCATGTGCCTGTAATCTCAGCACTTGGGAAAGTGAGGCAGGAAGATTGTTGTGAGTTAGAGGCTAGCCTGGGGCATATAGCGAGTTACCCAACAAATCCATGTCTTAAAAATTAAAACAAAAATACTTCTCAAAATGTAAAAGGCTCAACCAAACAATGGGCATTTGAAAGGAATAGACACTTCTCAAAATGAGAAGTACAAATAGCCAATAAGTACATGAAAAAATACTCAGTATCTTTGACTGTTAGAGAAACATAAATCAAAACACTGAGATTCCTTCTTATTCTAGTAAGAATGGCTATTATTAAGGACTCACAAATGATAAATGCTGGCCAGGTTGTGAAGAAAAAGGAACTCTTCTATCTCGTTAACAGGAACCACTATGGAAATCAGGATGGAGAGTGCTGAACAAACAGAAAGCAGAAATTCCATTTGTTCTAGGGTATCTGCCCCAGAAGAGCCCAAATCATGATATTATAGTCATCCGTTCACTTCCATGATTGTAGCAGCACAAGTCGCAAAAGCTAAATTATAGAAGTAGCCTGTGTGCCCATCAACAGATATATGGATAAAGAACATGTAATATATCTCCAACTGTAAATAAGAATACATTGGAGCCATTTGTAGGACAGTGGATGGATCTTGAGACCATAATGCTATGAGAAATAAATCTATCCAGGTGGTTAAATATCACTTGGAATCTCTGATATGAGAAACCCCAAATATAAAACATTTCAAGAGCAAAATAAAAGAGTGGTAGGAAATAGGGAGATAGATTCTGGAGATAAGGGGAGAAGGGCATCAAAATCAGATGTGCTGTGCATATGGATCAATCCAACAAGGTTAATTAAATTATTATATACCCCAAACACATGCTAGTGTATTTATTTGGGTAAACTTCACAATATTATTTGGGTAATTCACAATAAATTTCATAGTTCACAATAATTATCATTCTGTACCTTCTATGAGAAGTAATTGAAAACCCCATTAAATTTCCACATTACGTCATTTAAAATTCCCAATAATTATGCGTTATTCATTAATTTTAATCATATTTTTAAATATGCTCAATACTTACATAGGTATGTAACTTTTGATGTTTCGGGCCTTACTAGTTTATTTTACCATTATTTTCACAATCTTACATGTACATATATTTAATTATTCTAATGGTCCTTCTCCAAATCTTATGAACCTGTATAGGTTTTTACACCGTGCACAAAAGGAATAATGTTTAGTAGATGAGCCAGGGTGCCTTATGTAGAGCTTCTGTGTTTGGAAGGAAGATGCGCTCATTCAGACACGGTTAAAGGAAGGACGATCTTGTGAGGAGCATCACCTCATAGGGGTGCGAGTTGTGCTCTCCCTCCATCAAGACAGAACGTGCATGCGGCAGTGTGCACGCAGGACCACACCGGCAGACCTGGCCCAGACTCCCCAGTTCCTGTGAATCAGCTACACTTGGAACCTGCCCCCCTGTGTCTATTCGCCTCCATATTGCACACCACGCGGTCTTTTTCCTTTGACTCACAGAATCCTTGGTGGCTTGTTAAGCTGTGATGGGGTAGGAAGTACAGAAGTCATGCTGTGAACTCTGACTATTCATGGCGGCAGACGTCCGGAGAGGGAGTAGACTCATTCTGCATCTCTGTGTGAGTCCTGCCATGAGTGACAGCTCCAAGAAAAGAGAAAGCAGAAAAAGCCGCTGTCTGGTCTTTTAAAATATGAGAACATCTTTTTAAATATGGGTGTAAAAAAAAAAAACTATAAACTTGCAGTTATAAGAGGTATGTTCAACTCATGGCTCTTCTTCTTTTTAGTTTTAAAATTTATTTTAAAAATAAAAGAAGGAAAACATATTAACAGACAGACATCCATTTACAAATTAGCATAAAAACAATACAAACAATACAGAGTTACAAACAAAGTAGTAAGAAATTAACAATGGTTGTCGTATTACGTATTGATCTTTTCAAAGTGGTTTCTCCGGAGAACAAATAGAGACCTGCAAGGTTGATCAAATAATTAACCATTAACTGTTCCTTTCAGTAAAGCAATAGAAGTCAGTAGTTCATCTATGTTAGCTATCCTGTGGCTCTTTTGTTAAGAGGGTATACTTTATATAATCTTGAAAAATCATTTCATACCAGTTTTTCCTCAATAAATGTACCAAACATATGCACCCTGCAGGGTTAAATAAATAAAACATTCGAAGTGTTTAGTAAATCTAAAATCACCAAACAAATGCAAAAAATCATTATCTCCAAGTACCAGAGCATCAGGCAAATTGTAAGGAATGCAATACAATAATGCTTGAAAGTAATACCTCTTGGCTTTCCATTTTTACACAACTATCCCACATATTAGTGTAGCATCTCATATAGGAATTTTTCCAGAACATGGAAGAATACTAGTAAACTAGTTCTAAATGAATTAGGGAAGCTATGCGGATGATTACAGAATCATTATTGTTAATGAAAAACTGAAGTTTTAAAGAGGCTAACTTTTTAAAATCCACACTGATGTTCAGTTGAAGGACAAGATCTGAAGTCATTTTGGATTGTTGAAATTTGTAACTCTTTCCTTTGACTAAAGGGCACTCAGTGGTGGACCTCTTTACCTATTCTAACTTCTCCTCAGTTGCTGTGTGGTAGAGACAGGGCACATGAACTCCATGATATTGATCCCATTACCTCCATACAAAACAGGGTCCAGCCCATTGCAGCCCGGGGTAAATAATTTCCTTTGTCTCTGTGTGTCTAATAAGGATATTTTTAAAAAATAATTGTTTGTTAAAAAGCAACTGTGCTTCCACTTCATGGTGGCAAAAACAAAATGTGGTTTACAAGAGTATTACAATTGGAAATAGTGATAAATCTCACCACAAAATTTACAAGATCTATATATAGAAAACTAGAAAAACATGACATAAAAATTAAAGATTTCAAGAAACAATTTAAGGTGAAACACTTGAGGATAACAATTTTTCAAAAACTAATCTAATAATCTAATTCTAATGAACATTCCAGTTTCCATACCATTTGCTCTTGGGTAGGAAGAACCAATATAGTAAATATTGTAGCTGAGTAGTGCTCCATTTTACCCTAAACATGGTTTCGCCTTTGCAGATTGGATTGAGCTGGCCATGGTGGTGCACACCTGCAATTCCAGGACTCTGGGAAGTTGAGGCAGGAAGATCAAACATTCCACCCCTTTCTGTGCAATGTATTGTTAGTGAAACACTATCTCAAAATTTAAAAAATATATAAAGTAAAAAAAGGCTGGGGATGTAGCTCAGTAAGAAGACCCTTATGTACATGTACCAACAAGGAAAGTAAACATCACGTACTGCAAACATGTACAAACAAAAGGAATGGGACCAAGGGGTGGGCGGGAGAGGGAGAGAAGGGAAGGGGATGAGAAAGGAGGGGAGACGGGTCTGTACACGTGCCAGCTCCCTACAAGGGACACAGACATCATGTATCACACACATATCCTAAGAAACTAAACTTTAGAAAAAGATTAGATTGTGTCTTATTTGAATAAAATTTTAACAGTAAAACAATATTTTTTTTTTATAAAAGTGAATATCATTCCTGAGACATGGTACTGTTCAGATGGCATTTTAAGTCAGAGATTAATATCATTTGCTTGTCATCCATTTAGTGTCTGTGTGTTCTTGGACAACTTATTTAATCTTGTGAGCCCTCATTTTCTTAACATGAAATGGAGGTAATGACATTTACCTTATGGAGTTATTGTGAAGATTAAAAGAGGCATGTACCAAAGTGTGTAAGGCATAGTTTAAAGGCAATACATTTTGATTCCCTTAAGTATGTCATAAGCAAAGAGGACCATAATTTACCCTTATGTGTCTGCATATAGATTACCAAAAATACTGTACTGAGAAGTGACTGGAAGAGACAATTTAATTTTATTTCTTAAGACCAGTTACTGTCAGTTTAGAACTACTGATTATGTAAGAGATCATTCTTTTCTTTAATGTATTTCCAAGGACGTGACGTTGAAGGAAAACATTGATCTATAACACCTATCATTCATTCTCTGTAACATTTATGTGGTCCTCTCCTTACAGATAAGCATTCTTTATATCTGGGTGGAATATATGCAGAATAATCTATTGATAATGAAAAAAATATGTAAGCTGGCCAGAAAATAAAAAATTATTTGAGAGAATGAGTTGATAATTTCCTTTCTGATAAAGTTAAGATTATAGCTTCCTACATTTTAAAAAATGCCAGCAAGCAAAAAATGGTTGTTTATAGGTTTCATGGTCAGAGCACCAGAAATAGCTGAATGCAGTGCTTGCCATTGATTTAAACAAAAAAACAGATCAACCAAATGCCTGTGAACAAGAACATGCCGAGACTGAGATACTTCGAAACCACCATTTGTCTCCTCTTACTGCATAAACTGTACTGCATCACAGTGAGTAATTATTAAGCTATTTTTTACCATATTTTTAAATGAACCGAACAGATTTCCTTTTTATGTCTAGTTCCTTTACTTATATCATGGCTAAGCTCTCCCTCTTGGTAAAATTGATTGTATTGAAACTTTGGTGTCATTCTAGAAAAGACTGGTGAAAAATTTTGCCGTGGAGAGTAAATAATACAGATTTGACACTTCTGAAAAAAGTATTCTACTTGTTTTTGTATTTAATCCTTGTCCTGAAAAGAAGGGATGCCAATAATTTAGGTGCTATTAATTAATATATCTGGCATTTATATTGATGAGAAACTTCTTTCCCACACAAAGGCAAATCTTCCATCTTCTGTTGGATTTTTCCTGTGTTGCATGAATTGTGTTATTGTGAACCAGCTTCTTCACTCAAGCAGGATGGTTGCCTTGGCACCGGGAGCAATGTAATTAGCAAGAAAGAGCCCTGCCTAGGAGCTATAGTAGCTTTCAGACTGTCTCCTCCCTTTGCATGTTGGAGCCATCAAAAACACTTCTCTTGCTTTATCAAGGCATTAAAAACTAACTCAATTTTAGAATGGGCATGGCCTAAAAGGTGGAATATTTATCTTCTCTTCACAAGCATGTATATGCAAAGAGTCAGATTTCAGAGGGGATTATGCACCAATGATTACATAAACATATAATGCATTTAAGTTTATCTAGAAAAGAAACACAATAAATTATGTAACCATAATTAATCTACTGTGGTTTTTCAGACTGGCTCCAAAGCACAGTAGTTTTAAATCCATCAACTCAGCATCCACTAATGTAGAAATGAGAAAACCTAATAATTTTCATTTTGGAATCAAAATCACTCTGCAAATCTAATTGACTAATTCACAAAAATGTAAGCAGGAATTGCCATAGTTATTTTTTGCAGTTGGAACGGTCAGCTTAAAGATTTACTCTAAGACCAAGAAATGGATCAGTAATGAAAGGGAATTTAATCATTTTCTTTTAGGCCCTGATATACCATTAAGTTGAGGCTGCTTTATGTACTTGGCAAGGTCTGTCTACCCCTCTGCAAACTTTTATTTGTGCTTTTTATTACATAAACAAGTAAATTTACTTATATTCATTGAGAAGCCAGTTGTGGAATCAGCAGCCACATGCCAGCAAGGCAGCAAATGGAAATTCTGGTGAAACAATGAGAATAGAAACTAGTCTGAAATATATATAATTATTAAGAGGATAAAGTGAGATACAAAAGCACAGAGGGATGTCTTTCTACTATCGGCAATGCAGACAAACACTGTGTGCCCTAGAGTAAAGGCATTTCTAGAGGAAAATGTTTATAATTCCAGTTGTTCAAGCTATGTGTGGTGAAATTTATTTCACACTGCCCTTTCAGGGTTGCAGAGGACATTTCGTTGCAAATGCCTGAGTTATGCAATTGGCCCTGGGTTATGTACAAGTGAGGTGAGGACGTGCAGCCCCGGAAGCTCATTCTGCTCACATCATCACTGTTGCACTGCAAACCCACTGCGTGGTCTGTTCTAAAATTCAACACCTCCTCCTCTCTTGCTCTGGGCAGACTCCGTAAATGTCTGTCCCTGTGCAATATCCACTGTGGTGGCTTCTGTGTCATTTCCCTCTGTGGCTAGTGCTCTATCTGGTCACCTCCCTTTTTTTCTGCTGGGCCTATAAATACAGTTTACACTGTCTCACTTCGGACTTTGAAACTTTCCTCTTCTGCGACTACGTACATGATGGGCTGAACGAGCCCATCTGTTCCTCTGGGTCAGTGGTCACTGCACAGATTAGGAATTATTTGAAGTTCTGTTTAAGAGTATAACTCTTGTTAATAACAATTTTTAGTATATGTGCTGCCAAAGCGAGCACGTTAATAACAATTTTTAAGTATTAAGATACTACAGCAAAATTAAAAAGTTTGTTGTGGCCATTTCTGGCTTAGAATATTATTCCTAATTAGCCAGATGTTCCATTCCTAAAATAATAAGTGGAACCAAGATACCTGTGTCTGATGAGTGAAAATGAAAAAGGACAGTTAGGAAAAGAAGACCCTCTCCCAGCTTCAGATACGATCTTGAGTCAATGGACCAATTAAGGCCAGCACAACTGATAAAAGGAGGAATCAGGGTAAAATATTGTAACCAATGTGAGGGAGGACTGCTGCAGGTTCAATCTACTGACTTAATGTTTTGACATTTAGTGCCTCTTTCCTTAAAGCATGCAACAGGCAAACCATGGACTCTAACTAGGCACATACATTGCATTCACTGTCAGCTAGACCCATCCTGAAGGATAAAGTCTGAATTTTGGAATGAATTTTGAGATATGTCATAGTAGCTATTAGTTCCTACTTTGTGCATTTCATTCAATAGATAAAGTTTTTCTATTTTAAAAGCCTGGTTTAGCAATGGTCATTATTAATCAATGTAGTTGGGCTAGGGATTATTGGGACCAGCCATTCCTTATGCGTACTTTCCCTGGCTTAGGACCACCCAAGATCGGGCCAATACCACATATCCATCCTTGGCTATTGTTCTAATATCCTGACGGGAATTGGATTGAGTTTCCTTATGGACATTCTGTGTTATCTTCCCCACTTCAATGTTTTATCTCAGTCAATAATGTCATCTTATACTTGGCTACCCAAATCAAAAGCCTCAGGTTTATTTTTCTTTCTCTGTTCACTAATATCCCATAGTCTCTACATTCAGTCTCTTTTATTTCCAAAATGTTTTTTGTTTGCTTGTTTGGTCTTTGGTCTTTCTAGACAGGGTCTCACTTTAGAGTCCAGGCTGCCCTTGAACTTACTGTGGGTCCCAGGCTGGGATACACGGTACCCCTCCTGCCTCAGCCTCTCACGTTCTGGGATTATCGGTGTGTGCACTAACTCAGCTGGCCCCAAAACGCTTTCAAACTGGTTCTTTCCCGCAGGTACTCACCGGCCCAGGCGGGTTCCAGTCACTTTATCCCGGTTTCTTTAACACCAGTCTCTTCCATCTAATGCTGTCAGAAACCACTCTCGTAAATTCCTGACCTGTCATTTCCCTTCCTCAAAATGTCTAACTCTCTCTGTGTCGGGTTCTGTCTTTCTACTTTCATTTTCAATCTGGCCTCATTTCATTTTACTCACTCACGATTTCTCTGTCTAGAATGTACCCTTTCTGAATGACTATGCTTTTCCTTTAGAAAGTCCCTCCCGTCCTTTTCCTTCCCTGGACACTCCTTTTTCCCTGGGCCTTTGTGTAAGCTTGAACTTCTACCCTCCATCACTGTTTATTTGGGCCCTGGTGGATTAGGGGGAACGTTTCCTTCATTCATTCTGAATGCCCTCGGGCACTGGGGCGGGTGAGGATTCTGCAGCGCTCAGGAAGTGTTTGTGGCATTCATTCTTTTTCTGTTTAAAAGAGTACAGGTTTTATGCAACTAGACGAAAATGTAGAAAAGACAACTGCGACGAGATGTTACAGTGGTGCTCTGTAGGCCGGAGCATTTACTAAGGGGCTAGCTTGATTAGTGGCAGGTTACAAAAGAGAAAGTAAAACCTTGCCCCCCCCCCCGCCCCAGGTACAGATTTACAATGGAAATTATATCAAAGACTTGTTCTTGTCCTGTAGTCAAGGACACAAAAATGGGAGACAGATGCAGGAAGTGGGTAAGAAGAGACAGAAAAGGGGTTTCTTTGGACAGAAACACCACCCTCTCTGGGGGTAGCACTTTAAGGGAGACGTGGAAATGTGCTAACTACCTACCCTTATCTTAGCAAAAAGAAGATTCAGAGAGGCTACTTGGAGAGCCCTGAAATGTGTTCTAAAATGTTGGGAGACCTGACAGACTGGGAAAATATCGGTCAGAGGATAGCTGACAGCTCTGGTCCGGGGTCTGGGGTCTGAGGCACACTGCTGAGTGAGTCTCCACCTGCAAGTCAGAGGCATTGAAAGTTAGAGGCCTTGGGCTGGTAATACACGCGAGCCCGGTTAAGGGGAGGAAGCTGCAGAGAGATGTCCTGGGTCCTGTCCAACAGGCCTGCCTGGATGGGAAGGAGGTCTCAGCGCAAGGCTCCCCGGGGAAACTGGATGCCCACTGAGAAAGAGAAAAGATCAGTTGAAAGCATCACAGTCTCGCTTTCTCCTATCAGGTATGGCTCCTTACTTGCCTGGTTTGATCCCTAGAAGGTGCACAACCAGCATCCTCACAAAAGAGAGACTGTGAGTCCGCAGAGGAGAAAATAGAAGGGCAGCACCCCAAGCCCACAGATTTGCAGGCTACAGGAAAATCAACAATGCAGGACTGACTGTGGGGAGTGGCTGAGCTGGAGAGGGCTTTCACCTGTCATCAACCTCTTGCTGATTGTATAAATGAACACACCCCAGTCTTGAGCTGTTCCTTTTCTCACATGAGCAGAGAGGGCTCCACCAGCCCCCCGCGTTCTGCATTCTGACTCTTGTCTTCATTTCTTCATCCTCCACTGTCCTCCCCGCCAGTAATTTCAAGAGAGGCACAGGATGGCATCTGACACTGTCAGGGTCAGAATTCTGCCTATTCCATGGGGTGCAGATTTTAATTTCTGAACTGAAACTCTTCAAAGACTCTTCATACTACCCACTGAATTTTATTATCTGAAAGCAATGTAAAAGTCATGGGTTTGCCCAGGCAAGGGAAGATTTTTCTCCCACTGTCAGGCAAAAGATAAATTTGTGTTTTGATGACAATTAATATGAGCCATACTTGATCACCATACTGGCTACACAAGATCAAATACTGTGTTGGTGCTCTGCTATCCACATAAGGCTTGCTTTCTGCTTTTTCAAACTTTGACCCAGGAAAATGGCTGCGGGGTCTTTGTGGCATGTATTTCTGTCTTAGTTTTCCAATTCTAGTGAAAATCAGCATTTTTAAACTAATATTTGAAATCAAATAATACTGCTGAAATGCATGTTCAGACATTTTCATATTTGATGCAGTGAACTGTAGGGCTTTGTTTTCATAATGAAAATCCAAGTAACCTGCCATATTTGGAATTAAAGGAAAAATTTATTTATGTAATAATATAGAAAGGAAAAGTAGTCTCTGAGAAAGCTGTGATGATGTTGGAACCAAGGATGATGTTAATATATTCGGAGCCAAGTACATGACAAATTAACACATACATTAGAAACCTTTATTTTCTATGTAAAAAATGCAACTGCTTGATAGTGGTGGTAGTACAGATACTTTATCCGATTTGCCTTATAATTCCCAAACACATTGTTGAATTTTAGAAATGATTTTTACTTGATACAGATGTCACTTATTAAATGGTGCCTTAAAACGCTCCTATCTTGTACTCTGACTAACCAATTTAAAGATAACAATATGCAATGGATTAGCCATTGTTACCTTCCTATTTTCTTGTTTTGAATTTTTTTTCTCTTTAAAATTAAAAAAAAAAAAAGATGCATTAGGCCTGGGATGTAGCTCAGAGGCACAGCACCTGCCTGGCAAGCACAGGGTCCTGAATTTGATTCCTGATACCAAAAAAAAAGGAAATTGAATGATGCCTCGTATGAGCAGTATTTCACACAGAGAACCACAGCAATCTCTCCGGCATCTTCTCATTTAATTAGTTGTCATTGGATGTCTTTTAAAATAGAATTTCTCTACACATAGATATTTTTATCATTTATAATTCTGTTTCATTTTCTGAATTAATAGCAAGCTCATGATTTTTTCTAGACTTTGTAACACTGAGATTTTATATATATATTTGATATCTTTATTATTGACTAACATACAAATTAGTTGAGAATTGAACTGGGTCAGACCTCATACTATACATTGGATGAAATGTCTGTTTGGCTCCTTGAGTTTGAATTCTGTCTGTGCTATTAAATTTTAAAGAAATTTCATTTCTCACTGTCTTTGTCTATAAAATGGGAATGTGATAAGCGCAGCACTCTTCGCAGCCAACAGACATTAAAAGGGCGCCTGGTCATAATCATGACATTAGCGTGCATTGTTAATGTCCGTATCGTTTGGGCTTTGGGTGAAGTTTAAAATGGGGATGAATTCTCAGAATATAGGAAGTCCTTATGTTAGGCACTTGTCAGCACCAAATCACCGCACGGGACCATCAACTGTTCACAGCCTCCTATTGCTGTTGGCATCAGGATCCCAAGTTCCCTTTGTGGCCTCTGTTGTGTATGTTACATTAAGAGTTTGAGTCTGTGGTCACGGCAGCTTCCGTCAGCAACCGCATGAGGGGTCTGGGAGAGATGGAGACTGGGAACAGGTGATCATAGTCCAGGTATGATTGTGCGAGTGCCAGGTGTTTGCGTATCGGGACGTCATCAAAGCAGCATTGCCTCCTGGTTCCAGTCTTCTGACTTGGCAGGAGTCTTGGGAGGGCAAGGTGGGGACAGGTAGGGATGTAGAGGCCATGGCTGGCAGGTCAGCAGGATGCTGGGTCCCCACACAGACCTCCTGCAGTGCCCATCTGAGCTTCCTGAAACTGCTGATGAGACACAAGCCATTCCTGCAGAGCCCCCTAGGGAGGGGAGTAGCCCCTGGTGAGGCCAGGAGGGGAGAATCTTGCAGGGAGTAGAGCGGGACCTTGGAGGCTCTGCACTGTGACAGACCAGAGGATGACCTCAGGGCTCAGCGTAACAGGGCCCAATGGTCAAAGGCAGGCAATGGGAAGCGGAGGGGCATGGAGACCGAGTCCTTCAGTCGGTGACTTAAGAAACTGAATAAGGGTCTGCTGCCTGCAGATCAGCCCTGAGTTTGACAGCATCGCACTTGCTTGACTAGGCCGGAACATTTCCTCTTTTTCTTCCTTTGCTATTAAAAGTAACAGGAAAGTATTATATAAAGTCAAGGCTACTAAATGTTATAATATGGCAAAATAGGGAGAAACGTTTACCTGTAATTTTCATTTTACCTTAAGGATAAACATAAGTAGATTTTAAATGTTTTTATGAGGCACATGAAAATTACCAGTTGCAACTGTCAAATTAATGTGCTTTCTCAAAGTTTTTTTCCAATTTTTTTTTTAAAGCACTTGTTTCTTAGAATGAGGAAGAAATTGAAAGGGAGGGAAAGACAAGGGTCTAGTTCAGGGGTTAGAACTCAAAATCTGCAGTGTAAGGCCCGCAGCAAGCTGAGAGCGGGCACAGTGGGTTGGGAGGCAACCTGCACTGAAGACAAGAGTATGTGATAAATACAGGCAAGGAACCCAACACAGTGGTCAGCAGGGACCAGGGTCAGCTGACTGTTACCCTGGGGGAATGCAGGCCCAAGGTTGGCAAATCTGTGAACTTTTCAAAGATGCAAACCTAGTGTGTGTGTGTGTGTGTGTGTGTGTGTGTGTGTGTGTGAACTTGAGTTTGGAGACTCCACGGAGCCCACACAAGGCACACCTGCAGGCCTCAGGTCAATTGCTTCAACTCAGGAGATTTTTCTATAGTGCACAATTCCAAGAGCAGAAGCAGGAGCGCTGAACCATATTTAGGATGAAAAGGCAAGGGAGAAAAGCAGAGGTGCGTGTGTATGGGTTCTGTGATAGTACTTTAACACATCCAAGAAAAACTAGGGAAGGACTGGTGTTTGAAAGAAATGTAAGCTGGTAGACAGTGTACTTTTGACAGCATTCTATCCTGAACTGTTTGAGTCATTGTTTTAAATATGTGGCACTTCGTAAATGAAAAGAGGAAGATACATGCTATAGAACATTCTCCTGTTGTCCTACATTACACCTGAGTTGCTTGTTTCTTCTCAAGCTGAGTACAACCGTGTTTCACCTGTTAGTAAAAAATGGGAAACAAGAATTTTATTGGGGTTTATTCTATTGGCCAAACAAATGCCTTAATTCCTTGAATTTCTAAAGACTCACTCTTTGAAGGATGGCATAGTTGCTCACTTTAAAGATTATTAAAGAGAAATCCCAGTGATTTTGGCTAGATTATATCAAATCTGTATTAGTGGACAAAGAAGGCTGAATGGGAGGTGATGAGAAGGTGTTAGCTAAGCTAGGATATTTGAGGGATGTAAAGCATCCAAAACACTAATATTCCTTTGCCAGTGGCAACTTCCTGCCACTGGTATCTCAGTTGCTTGACACCAGAGATACTGGAATTGTCTCAAATAGTCTTTAAAAACATTTTCTTTTCGTTAGAGTGTGGAATGGAGAACTTTTTAAAAATAATTTTTGCCAGAAATTGGGTGAGCTGAGCGCTTCATGAATTTTAAAATGCAGATGTCTCATCTAGGTGGATTATAAATTGTACCTGTTGGTCAGGCTTGGGACCTGAGAATTTGCATTTCTAATATGCCCTCAAGCAAGGCATATGCTCAATGGGAGTGGCAAAGTGAATAAAGATAGGAAACAGGTTGTGTGGATGTGGGAGATATTTGTTTTTATGACCTGTACAGATCGCTTTCTCACTCTCCCAGCAAGAGCAGCGTGATTTCACTTTGGAACTATCACTTCCCCTTCGTGATTAGTTCATGCTGTTCATATGAGGCCCTTTTTCCCTTAGCCCTTCTTACCCCATCCAACCGGTAGAGTTGGTTCTGTGACCCAAATCTGGTCATGAGCGTAAGTGGGCAGGTGACCCTAGTAGTTCAGCGATTTTCAGATCCTGCTTTTTGGCTACTGCTACTGGGAAAGATCTCTTTGGCGAGATGCACAGTTGGGGGTTTCTGGTGCTATCATAGAGGTTGTGCCTGCTTGGGATTGAAGCACAGAGGAAGCAGAACCAATAGTTCGGGGAGAAAAAAGGTTCTTCACAGCATCTTTTGAATGTTTGGATCCAAAGTTGGAGAAAGAAGGGTTTTTGATAACATCTCTTGGGTGCTTAGATCCAAGCACACTTGAGGCAGACATACCCAATTAACCAGCTGCTTGATTCAAGAAATTCAACTTTATGCATAAGCTAGTTTAATTTGAGTTTCTGTCACTAGCAACAGATAGCATCCTGTGAATACAATTGTGATGAGGGACGAATGTCTTTATCAATTAGATGAGGTAATGTAACATTACCTAGTATTGGGGCTGACACATACTAGGGATTCAGCAGATGCCAACTTCCTGTTCACAATTTTTCTTTAATTGGGTTGAATATACATACGCACTGCTCTAAAATGAAGAAACAAAACACCTGAAACTAGCCAGGAGGTGACAAGCAATTTTATTTTGCAAAACAATCACTATACAGCAACAAATACATTTGCAAATTTGATTGAAAAACATGAACTAACTACAACCAGCCATTGAAGAAATGCCTTTCTATGGTAACAGGCTCTAGAATTATCAGAAGAAAGACCCCCCCACAGGTTTGTCATGGCTTGTTGGAACCCTGGAATCCCAGCATACAGAGTAAACGTCTTTGTTGATTTTTTTCTTTTTGCTAAAGTTGAAATGGACTTTTATGATTGACATTTTTTTGAGTTTGAAAATAATCTTTTTCTTGCAGAGGGACTTGGCCTCAACCTACGCGCTCAGGCTAAAAATTCTAGATGTAAAAAAAAAAACAAAAACCCAAAGCAAAAAACAAACATCTGTGCTGATTTTAGCACATCTATTTTAGAAGGAATGCCTGGAATTTGCCTTCCCAAACCAAGAATCTACTGTACCTTTGCTACTTAAGACTATGAATCATTTATTTTTCTTCTTGTGGCCTAAAAAAATAGGAGAAAAACATAATTGTAGCTGTGGCAGAATCAACCACATTCAGGCTATTTCTTTAACAATACTGACATGATGTTATATTTTGGTCGATGACCCCGCTTCTGCAGTCTTACTGTATGTGTGTGGGGGCCAGCTACCATCAGTATATTCTTCTATGTTATGGTGCTAGTTTTAGCCTTCTTGAGCCATACCTACCTAGTGCTACACAGGTGTCTTGCTTATGGGTGAGACTTCAGCCCGTCGCCCTGCTGGAACTCAGCAGGTGAATCCAGAGAGAGCTGGTTCATTCGTTCCTCAATGAACCTGGCCTTTGAAACTCATCAAGATCTCGGATCTTCCCTGCACTGTTGCACGGTATCCAATTTTTCATTGCAGGTGACCCAGAGAGAGTGAGTTCACGGGACAAGGTGGCCTTTTAACTCTTCAGGGCTCTGGATTACTTATGTATTCTTAAACAGGTTCTCAAAGGCTAAAGCCAGAGAGAAACTGGCATTGTAGATCTAGAAATGGAACTAGGAAGCTTTCGTTTCTAGATCAGCGTATGTGTGTCCCCACAAAAGTGGTGTTCCAAAAGCTTAATTTAAGTCGTTAGCTTGAGAGTGAAGGTAAGATGGGATCTGCCTCATAACCCCACAGAAAGACATTTTTAGCCTGTGTTTCTCTCACTTTACTGGTGCAAACTTTCAGGTCTTTTATATTAATTTTGTAAACAATAACATTTTTATGCAAAACAAGGGTACTAATTCATTATAATTTTGTTGTGATTAGGAATAAACACTTGTTTTAATGCCAAATCTATTAACTTGGTGCCAGATGTAACTTTTATTTTGGATGTGTATTTGGAAAAATTGTATTTTAATAGGTAGAATGTGTTTCCTTTGTCTTCACCTTTATAAAAAAAAATTAAACCAGGTTGAAATTTTTTTCCCCCACAGGTTAAAGCTGTTCCAACCAGCTATTAACTTCTCCAGAGAACGTCGGTCATTATCTAACACTATCAAAACACATAAGAAATACCTAACTTTCCACACAACTATTCTCTCTCCTTGTTCCTGGTGCATTTCAAGGGAAGGTGATGAATAAATTGCCAAGATTGATCAAGTCTCATCGTATTTACTAGGCTGAAAATGTTGTATTCCTAATTCGTATGAGCTGCTAAGTTTTTTCCAAAATAACCTATTTAGAAAAGGCTCAGAGCATATTTTCCTGTTTAAATCTCCTAGCTGAGAAAGAATGGAGAAGTTTGCTCCTAGGTTTTCCTTGTGGCCGTCATGTTCTTGGTGTATTTAAGGGCTCATCAAAATGGCGGCTCTGTCTCCTGTCTTTGCGCTCCTTAGCTTAGTGTCTCATGTTTCTCTACTTCTTTACTGTACAGTCCATGCTTATACCTCATCCTTTTATTCAAGCACTAATTTGTCCTACAGGGATCAAAGACCCAGCAGACCTTGTCTTTCACTGTTCAGATCCAGCCTACTAGCCCTGAGCAAGAGAAAGAACAGATAAAACGCTGAAACGTGTCCATCCAGTTTGGTAGCATTGCCCTGTCCAGATCATTGACTATTTCATTGCTACAATGAATGGTTTGCAAGTGGGATCAATTGGCTTATGATTTCTAGATTGTATATTAAATCAGAACAATATTATCTACTGATAAATAAGTCACACGGAGTTTCTTTACAGAGTGCAGTGTCAAAGTCCTACAAAAAAACTGATTTAGGTATTTGTCTCAAATGTTTTATAGTGATAGTTTCTCAAAATGTTATATTCTTCCTTTTTGACTGAATGATCTTTATTTTGGGTTAGGAGGCCAAACATCTTCTATTAGAGAATTTAATAATCAGGTACTACTTGGAAGAATGGGAAACATGTCACAAATTACCACGTTTATTTTCAACTTTAGCAAATAAAGAAAAAAAAAAAAGAAAAGGAATCTTAAGAGGATAGTCTTATGAATGATTGCAGGAATAAAACCAAAACTATTCTGTGATTAAAAATGAGATAAATCCATAATCTTAAACCAACAATCTGTAAACCCTTTTATATATAACTGGACCCACCCCCACAACTCTATGTTGGTGAAAGCAAAGAAAAATATTTTTCCTAGCATCATGGGAGAGAGACTTGTATCTGGCACTAAAACAGGGTTATAGCTTTGAGTTGTTACAGAAAGCAACTTCATGCTAAAACTTTTTGTCTTTTTTAATGTATTTTTTTAAAGAGGAAGAGAACCCTGCTAACATCTACTTTCACATATCTAAAATTGCAACACCAAAGGATGTAGGAGACACAGATACTGTGAATAAAGAAGTGTAATATTCAAGTATATGAGGAAGTATCACAAATGGCCACAGAGAAATATATATATATATATATATTTATATCTATAATACTGTATCAAACAGATGGAAAGGGGGTATGGAACTGGTAGTGTGGACATAAATCTAGTTGATCAACTGACATTCTAATCAGACACAAATCCATCCTAAGGAAAGTGCGTCCTTCCTAGGAGATGCACTTCTATTCCATTTCCTCAACCACAGCTCAAATGCTTTGCAACATTTTTAGTTAGTTAAATAATTTATTGGATTGATACTCTGATATAATTATCCAGGTCCCAAATGTTAATAACTTAACTGAATCTTTCTTCCCATTTATACAAAATAACACTTTAAAAAAACTTATTTCTTACATGCTCTTCCCTTCCTGCACTCACACTCCTTGATTTTATTTCACCTGTAATAAGTTATGATGGGCAGTTTTTACCCTTTCACCCAGAAACAGAATAGTGAAATGAGCAGCTTGGATTTTAACAAGGCCTTTCAGAATGTAGTGGGTAGCCTTCAGGCACATGAAAGGTAAAAATGCAGTTTTTTAAAATAATAATAATACTCCATGCAAAACAGAGCAGAGCAAAAATAACTGTCCAATTGTACCCATGTAAAGCCAGTGTGTTCCTGTTGCAAATGGAAGTTGATTTCTGCATATACTATTCATTTTTATATAAAATTGTAACAATGACTACAGTTTGGGATGAGATTATTTATCTTATGGTTTGTAAAGAATGAATGTAACACCTGCTCAGAGCCCACTCCTGCCAAGAGCTCATGCCTAAGTATCATGACTCCAATGCTAAATGAGGATTCATAAGCCTTGCTTGGCGAGTGCAGCAGTGACGTCCTCAGCCAACGTGGCTAGCTGGGGAGACTCGAGTAGGTTGATGCTTCCAGAAGATGAGACGTTGCTGAGTCGTCGGGGTGAAGCCACACTGGACCTGCCTGGGGACTGTGTGATGATCTCAGCCCCGTGGTCCACACGGGCCTTCGCATGCTCTCTGAAGTTCAACTTCTGGCTGTCAATCTGTTCAAGACAAGCACCAGCCCTCATTACCTCAGACACCTTGACTGATTCCTAGCTCTGCCCCTGCATCCCCGAGCTGGTGTGAATATGATTCCTACTCAGCTCTGCTACCCCTCCTTTCTGTTTGTCCACACCTTCAAACTGGGACCCATTCTGTGAAAGAATACTTCACACATTTTTCCTGAATACACACATCTGGCTTACCTTGACATTACCACCTCCTGGTACGTGGTGAGCATTGTCTAGTGAACCGACTTTAGCTTGGGCTTTTTCCTTGAAATCCAGTTTTACACTCTCAATTTTCACTCGTCCACCACCTTTGAGAGGAGAAAGGTTTTTAGGGAAGACTACAGGTATTGACACTACTGTCCTTCTGAACACAGATGGGAAAGGAATCTTGTAGAGTTTATAGTCTGTACGATTTTCCCCAATGATCTAAAATACTGACATCATTATGAAACCGTTATATATGTTGCAGCATATGTTAGTGTCTTCTTTCTTAACCTATGCATACTTTAGAAATCTTAGGATTTCTTCTTATCGCTATAACAAAACCTCTAAAATTAACACAATAAAAATATTCAATTGTATCCCATCTGAAACTTTGAACATGTAATCTTTTATTACTAAGTGGAGTAAATTAAATTGAAATAAAATGCTTCTTTATTCTTTATTTAGTCAAAGAAGTTTGAGGCTGGAATTGTGCACATAAAGACAATACACAACTGGCCCTTTGTAACCACAGATTCTACATCCTTGGATTGATAAGATTTAGGAAAAAAGTTACATTGGCACTGAAGAGGTACAGACTTCTTCTTGTCATCAGTCCTTGAAGAATATAAGAAGGATTTATGCAACATTTACACATTATATTAGGTAGTTTAAGTATTCTTGAGATGATTTAAAATTTATGGGTGGATGCATATCGTTTCTATGCTAGTACTAGGTAATTTTGTATGACAGACTTGGGCATCCACAGATCTGGATCTCTGCAGGAGGTCCTGGAGGCAATCCTCCATGAATACTGAGAGATGACCATTGTCATTTGCGAATTTCCAATGCTGATGACTTCACTGATGGATTGAGTCTGGAGCCAAGTTGTTTATAACTAGCAAGCTTTAAGATCGTCTCATTGTAGCTAGCACACAAAGGGAGAACCATAGAAAATTCTTCTACAGAGGCCATAGCACCAATCTGACACTGACCTGATCTGATAAAACATGGAGACAGTTGTAACCTAATGCTGACTAGTCTGAAACTTGAGGCTCTGCTGATCGTTAGGATGCTGCCTTCAATCCATGTGGCCTTGCTCACTTCTGCACGCCTTCCTCACAATCCAAATGTAGGGTGTCTGGGTATGTTTCTGTTGTCCTTTAGCCTTTCCCTTGACTACAGTTAAGTGTTTACGATGTCTTTGAAAAGAAACTGCATTAGACGCCTCTTTACCCATATGCACCTAAGAGATTTGGTTCATTTTCATCAGCAACTTGGTTTCAACCATATGCATTCTTCTAGGAGGCTAGTAGTGGGTAAGGACCTTCTATTATTTGCATTTCACTGGGCTTCTGGTTTAGGAAAAATGTCTGAAGAGATCTATAGAAAGATAGGTAAGATTGCTCAAGTTTGGATGCTTGACATTTGCATTTGTCTGTAGACCAAAGAGAGACTTCATAGGTCTCTTAAACCTTGCTGTGTTTTTGTCATGCACCACGCAGTTATTTATGATAACACCCAACTGCCTGGGGGGGCCCTCTTGAAATTATAAAGTATTATTGATTTATATTTTGGGGAAACGTATTCACTCTCCTGAAGAACTAGGATGTGCACACTGTTATGTAACTCATACTTCTAGGACAGATAAGGTTATTTTCCCTCAAAGTATGGATCCTTCCATGGAGAGTAACTTTTTCTCACATTTTATCCTGCCTGTGGGTCTCGCTTGTGGGCTAGCATGGGTAGCATGACTCACAATGATTCATAAAAATGTAATTATTGTCAATAGAGGTTAGAGGATATCAGGCTTTCAACTAGATGAGATCAAATTTAGTATCTTATTTTGGAATTTTTTTTTGATAAGCTTTATAGAATTTACTCTCAAGCTTTTTTCTGATTATGTTATATCAATGTAAGTGTTACGTTTTCTTTGAACAGTGTTTAGAGAGGAAAAAATAATGTAATATTGGTCCAAAATATATTCAGGAAATGAGGCTTGAGTACTGTATTTCAGTTGAAAGAGAACTTCTGATGAAATTCTTTTCTCATTCTCAGAGACACCCATTTGAGTTCAGAGATCTATACTTTTGGTTTTGAAGAACTCTGGCCCCCATCAGAAGCAGTAGTTTTGAAAGAGTATAATTTTTATGAAGCTTCAGAAGTGAACTTCAGATACTTCAATTTGTGCCTCCAGGGGCCGGAATATTTTCTTTATTTTTTCCCTTAGGTCTTCTATGCTCCAAAGAAGCTCTGTGAAAAGCTTGCTACTGTCAGTGATCATCACACTACACTTCTTTATGAACTGCATTACCTGATTCAGTCATAAAAGATGCAAGAGCTAGATTCAGAAATAAGGGGGAGTCTGTGACAATAGTCCTCTAGGACCAGAAAAGCATACACAGGATATTTCCTTACTTTTCTATGTAGCCAAGTCCTAGGTGAATTTGACTAGCTCTATTCTTCTCACCCAGACTGAAAGAATCTAGCATTTTCTTTTGTGTTTTGCAAGAAAATAGGCATTGTGATCACATACCTCAGGCCTACGTGGACAGAGCAGTACAAAGTTCATTAAGTGTAAACTTCAGTTGATGGAGAAATTACGAAGATGTGCAGCATGGACATGTTGCTGCTGCTTCATGAACAGCACGGAAACTACTTCCACACTAGCAGTCCTTGGAACTAGTCATGGAGACCCATGTGTATGTGTGCCAATTCCTCGGCTTCTTTCTGAGCATCTTCCACAAGGTGATGCCTGATTTCTGGACGTTTCTAATTTGTTTTTCTATTGTGAATTTATCTTGTCCATCTTTGTTTTCAATCAGTAAATTCTTATTAATCTTCTTCTTGCCAGAAATCTTATTAAGCTCAATTATTTTTATACTCTATCAATTTTGAGAAATTGATGAATGGGAATAAGTATTATCTAGTTTATATGTTAAGATTCTGAGCATAGGTGGTTAGAATCATGGTTACTTTCCTTTTGTCCTTGCATCATACAACTGGACATATACATTATATCAGTGTACTGACAATATAACTACAGATTTCATAATTATGCATTATTACATATGAGTGTGTGTGGAATTCAGAAGAAATGAGTCATGACATGTTAGATTTGTATTTTAGAGGGGTAAACTCTCAGTAAATATAACTGTAAATTTTATTTGGGAGCACAAGTCCTATGAGGCATTTTTTAAACGAGGGGGTCTTGGGTTATATAAATTGGGGAAGCACTGTCTTCTCTCGAGGACTATGGCACTTGCTGACTTAATAATGGAGCTGAGAAACTCATCAGTTAAACAGTTTGTTCTGTTATAAACGTAATCCTTGTTTTACATAATGTATAGAAGATAATTTAAGGAAAAATGTTGAGAAATAATTCTTTTAGTCAAAGTTATACATGAATACATGACCCAACCTATTTTATAAGCAATGCATTTTGAAAGAGCTCCAATAAACATGTTTCATGCACAGAAATACATGCACCTTATATTCCTTTTCAGTTTTAGTCCATTTCATATGTGAAGCCTATTCATGGTAATTGAGGGCACTTGTCTCAGATCAAGATGCTTTAGACTTTTAAGTTTCTATTAAAAAATACATCAGGATTTTGAAACACTCTTAGAATTTCAGAACAGCAACAAAAAGTTTGCATGTCCATTTTCTGACTCCAATTAAATAACTGTAGAACCATTAGAATTTGTTTATTTACCTGGCCTGTGGCGAATGTTCTTCAGAGAGCCACATTTGGATGTCACATGGCTTAAGTCTATCTTCTTGGTAACAATCTGTACCTGTGTAAACCACATAAAACACACAGAATAGTTTAGGCATGGAAAAACATTCGGGCTCATACATGAAATCCAGTAACATACAATCACAACACATCACATGTCCAGAAACCAGCTCCCCTGATATACACTCTCTCACACCCTCTCACACACATATATGTGGATACGAACACATACAGGAAAACATAATTTCCTGTATGTCCCCCCCACCCTCCCATTTGGGCTGGAAAGAACTCATGTGAGTAAAAATTCTGGAACAGAAGATTTTATTAGTAGAAAGCAGTTCCAAGAGAGAAGAAACTTTTGCATTAATGTGACAAGCTTCCACTCAGAGAAGTAAGCCATGTTGTGTTAAATCTTTTCATAAGCAAAAAGCCAAGAGAAGTGATGGATTATTTTTTATAGAGCCATTTTTACACAGCAGTGTCCAACATTGCTCATAGTTACAAGACCAACAAAGCTTTAAGACACAAGGAGAAAAAGGTTCTAAAGTGTGCTTTCCTAAACTGTTATCAAATTGTAATATCTTGGTTAAATGGAATATTTCTTGCAAACCAGATTATAAAATGATAGCAACATTCTTTTCTTGTTTTAGAGAACACGTTTTCTCACCTAATATTTGAAGCAATGCTTCTGAAAAATGTAGATTGCCCATCTATATGGAAATTAGATGTCAAAGGGATGAAACCAGGATACCCACATATTTAAATAAATGATTGTTCCCTAGAGGATAGTTTAAGACTATTGTTTTGTGGGAAGCTTTTATTAGCCTTATGGCCTTTAGTTACCCCAGTTTATTCATTGTTGTCCATTCTGTCTTGCCCAGCATCATCTGCAGAGCAGGAGAGCACGCCCATCCACTGACACCCTTAAGACAATTACTAGGACTGTGACTGTGGATGTGACAGGAGTGCATGGTGTGTGCTTACAGTCAGGGGAGCGTGGAGGAGGGCAATCGTGTCAGTGTAAATATTAACCCTGAGCTTCGCTCAGCATGCTTGAAGGAGCACAGTGAATGCTGCTAAGGACTTCCCCTGACAATGATAGGTTTATGCTCAGTGGAGCTTCTTTGATTATCAGGTAGCAGAAGCACTTGCTTATCTCTTTCTTCTCACTGCTTGACTCCAATTTGCCCAGTTGGGGAGCAAGCAGCTAACAGCTATTATGTGATTTCTGGATTTGATACTTTGTAGGTTACTTGAGTCACAGATTATCTGACCCTGTTTTAGATGACAGGATCTGTAGATGACCTCAATTACCATGACAGGATCTGTTTTAGATGACAGGATCTGTAGAACAGTCAACATGATTCACCTTTTAAAAATTATTACCATTCTATGAAGAATCATGTTTCCTTTAGCTTGACTTTGACTATTTCAGTTACGCCTCAACCACACTTATAAAATGTGGATTAATCCTTCACTTCCTCTCATGAGATATTATTTCCACTAAGTGAAAGGAACAGGAAAAATCCCATCAAGACAACATGTACACTGGAACTTGAATCCTCTCACTTTAAATTATAGATGAAGCATGCTTCAGCAGTTTGGTATTATTCTAAATGATGGCCTAACTTTCACGAATAATGAACCACTGAAGATTGACATTAAACACGTTGGGCATTTCATGTGTATCATCAGTTTTTGCCCCAAGGATAATTTAAGTGGAGCTAGAAAAGCGTGAGTTCAGCTAACTCTTACAGGAAAATAGAGACAGCATGAGGGAACAGCTTCAAGACAAGAGGGCTTGCGAACGAAGCTGGTAAATGAGGCGGGTTTGCCATCCTCAGGAAAACCATGGTACATCCCAGCAAGGGTTTTCCTTCCCAGCTGAAAGTAAGAAGTTCACTGGCGATTGTACAGGACAGGATGGGAAGGCCCTCACCCCAAGTGCGAGGCTGACAAGCTACCACTCCAGGTGAAATGTGGGACAGCAGGAAGAGGCAGGAGTGCGCTGGGAAAGAGGCAGGACAGCAGGCAGAGTGCTGGTTGTGCAGCTGATTCTGCACAGTCAGAACCGCTTTCTGACAGAAGCTTCTACTTACATTGCCGCCCCCAGCAGAATGTTTGATGTTATCCTTGGACCCACATCTTGACTGAACTTTGCTAAAATCGGTCTTCTTGTTTAAAATCCTAACCTAAAAGGAATTGGAGGTAACTTCACTGCGTGTTTTTCTTGCAAGATGCTGGGTACAGGGAACCAGAATGGGTAGCATCAAGAGACTGCAGACATCCTTGCACCTCCATAGTTATTTAGGAGAAAAAACTAACACTGGAACTAAAGAGCAATTACATCACGGTAATATGAACTTTTATACCCTGTCCCCAAGGGACTAATGCTTGAGAGCCCTAGGTATGTTACCTGACCCAGGTATAATCTAGAAACAGCTGAACGGGTAAAAACTGGGCATCTGTGGCAGGGAGGCTGGCAACGTTGCAGATGACAGGAGGAATCGGTGGTAAAGTTCACTGTGGTTTGCCCAGGGTTCTGGAGCACACACCTGTTTCCCCTCATCCCAACAGTGTCACCCATTACAATTATCAATCCCCTCCTACACTTGCCTTGATGGTTCTGTTAGTCCACACACCCCAGAGGGGGCTCGCAAACGGCCTGGCTGAATGCTTTGGGTCAAGATTCCAATTTGTCCAAGGGAAGAACTCCTGGTTTCCTAGGAATGTCAATTAAGAGACTCTGGACCTGCTTTGCTAAAAAGAGCTTTACAGGTTTCTTGCAGTGTGGCTCCTTGGCCTTCAGAAGGCTCTCTGGCCGCTGCTCATGAACAGCCACTACCCAGAGATGGATGCATGGAAGCTTCTTTCCATTTTTAAAGGTAAGAAAACTAAGGGGTGTGAGTGACTTGCACAAGGTCATGATGACATAATCTAGGCCATGCTTGGGCGCAGCAGACTTCAAGTTAGGCATTTAAAAAATATTTTTAGAAAGTCACACATTAATTTAAAAATAGCAAATCTGTATCTGGAAAGACATCATTCTGGTGTAATATAATGTACAAAATCATAACTCTTGAGACTTCTTGGATGTGTCTTTTGAACTTTGAATGTTTTAAAGGACAGATAAATAATGAAAGAACAGGAAAAAAAGTTTATTTTGGTTTTTGTTGTTAATACTTGTTTTCCTTTATATTGTCTCGTACTACTCCCCCCCCCAACCCAAAGCGAAGGAGAAAACACATTTTTAATGATTTAGGGAGAAGTTTAGCTTATTATGAAAAAACGAAATAATTTGCCCTAGATGTACAGCCATCACTAAGAATGTTAGCATGTCTTCTGGTATCTGCAAAAAAGAATCCAAAATTGAAAAGGACATTGACTTCACTATTTTTAACTAGGCAAATCTTAAATCACAGTGTCTGTCTAACATGGACAAGATAGCTTGTCCCTTGCAGAGAAATATCACTGACAGCTCTCATCAGCAGCCCAAGGGAATAGCCTGCTGTCAAAATTTGAATTCAGGAGACATGATGAATGGGCTACTCCCTAAGGCATAATAAAAAATTCCAACTTAGAAAGGGTGAAGGACATCACAGAGTCTACATCTAGTAAATATAGTTGCACTGTAAGAGTTTCACATACACTGCAGAGGCAGACAGTTTTAAACCAACAAAGACCATTATTTTCAAAACCTCTTAGATAGGTTATTTGCACAAAGGAAGTGATTTTGATTTATTATATCTAGCAATAATACTTTAAATTATTCTCCATGAATATCTAATTATTTTGGAAATGAAGTAGAATTTAATGTGAACCATTTCACTAAACCTTGAGGGCTTAAAATGTTTCATATTTCATTTAGAAATTTTAATTTAGAAAGTATTAGAATATCAATCAAATGACTCATTGCCAAAATGATCCAAATGCCAAACATTAAATGATTCAGTCACTGCAAAAATGAAAATTCCAATTTCACTTGCATAAATCTATTTGACCTTAAGATTTAATCAAGTGTTCAACAATTTTTATCATTTCCAAAACAAATGATTCACTCTCAAAGGGTCTGATTGCCAGCACTTAGGAATGATTTAAAATCTTAAACCACTAGAAATTAAAGGCTAACTTCTATTGATTTCCCTAGATTTTCTAGTTGTGGATTTTTTTCCCAGTGAAACAACTAGTTGCCTTTTTCAACTAGCTGTTTGTTTCTCCACCTATGTAAAGAAGATCTGGGGGCTGGGGATATAGCTCAGTGGAATAAGCGCTTGCCTAGCAAGCACAGGGTCCTGAGTTCGATCCCCAGTACCGCAAAAAAAAAAAAAAAAAAAAAAAAAAAAAAAAAGATCTGGACACCTTGGTGGCTTACCTTTTACTTATTTCTACACTGCAATGGCTTCACAGTACATTGTTTTTATCTAACATAAGGCAGGTATCGCCATACCTGCACATAACAGCCTCTCCCACCTTCGTTCTTCATCTTGCCCGGTGGTTGAATAGAGAGAAACAAAACTCTGGACAGAGGATGCTGGCTGCTTAGTAAGGCTTGGGCTCTAGCTTGACAGCTTACACCGGTGTGTTATTTCCTCACTGTAACCCTCACCTTTCTGTTTTGGCAAAATGCAAATGATTTCATGCCAAAGGTCTCTAGGGTCATATACAGGTCATGAACACTTTAGAGTTATCTCCACAAATAATAGCAACCTTCAGAAACTGTACCATGAAACAGAAAAAAAATACAGATGGGCGCTGTGCGATAGAGTCATAATCCAGCCTATTATTATCTTTTTCATCGAAGAACTGAGTTTTAAGTCCCTGGATTTTATGGATGTATCTAAAAAAACCCTTTCCTTTTTTTTTCTAAGAATTTTCAGTTTCAGGAAAATTTGTTCTCTGAAAAGCCTATGCTAAAGGCAAATTATTTAACATCTTAGAGGTTGTTTAAGAAAACTATAACAAACTTTTACTTGATAAATGATCAATTTTCTCTGTTCATGGAATGGAGGGGAAAATTGATTAATGAGTATCTAAGATTATCTAGAAACTATATTTTTTATTAGTATATGTTTATGATACATAATAATTACATTCATCTTGGGGAATTAGTACACATACATTTTGCATCTTAATCATTTTTATTTTCTAAGCTACAATTTAATCTTTATGAATTTATTTCAACCAAAAAAGTGCTTGTCTAACATGGAATGACTTGGAAGTATATGGTAATCATTTTTTCTGCTTACTTCACAGCTGAAGTGAAACATACACCAACCCACTGGGTTGGTTTCCTGAGGCTCTGCCCTATTTCATATGCCTTTAGACGTCTTGCTGATTATCAAAGGCTCCAAATTTCTTAGTGAGGTAACTAGAATTGTCAGCAGTTTTGTTTTTGAGCTTTTTCTTTTGTCACCTTTTTTATACTTTACATTTTGTTTAGACTATATTATATCAATAGTTTAAGGACGTTGTTTACATTTTCAACTTTGCCTCCATCTTTGTTTGTTTTTGTTAATTCTCTCTCAACTGCCTGAACTCCAGGTAGGGTCTCACACACCACTTAGGCGGAGCCCAATAAGGAAAACATGGGGGAGGGGTGGCCAAATGGGCCTTAGTCTAGGGTTTTCTAAAAAGTTGGTGATTCACTTGGATAAAGGCTTTTCCTTCACACATGAAACTTTCATTCACACACTTATACATGGTCTAAGTGCAGGTTAATGCAAGAGAAAAGCCATCAGAATTCTTTAAATCTTTACTAATCTTACCTATTCTTCAAACACGGTAGAGAAGAACATTACGGTCACTTTGTGGATCTTTGTGTGACTGCTGGGGTTTTATTACAATGATTTAATGGAAGTGCTCTATCCTATGTTTGCTCTCTGCTATGTTTAACTGTTCCAGAGAAGCTAACATTTTCCCGTTAGAATGAGGTCATTTAGAAAAGGATAAAAAGACAGAATATAGGATACGCAGGCAAGAATAAATCTACCTTACTAGTCAGTTGGAAATACGAGACACATGGAATGAAAGAAAACGCACTTCTAAAGCACAGTTATTTGTAAGACAACATAGATGCCAGAGGCATGCATTCCAACATCAAGTTGAGCATCCTGTGCAGTGGGAGTTTGATTTTCATTTGTTTTACTTTGGCACTCCGCTGCTGCTTTCTCTACTCAAAGATCTACATTTGAGTCAAGACGCTGAGGTATGGACAGTAACTGGGTGTCCCACAGATTGACTTCTGCCTAGACCCGGAGGTATGCTGTAGGGATAAACCCCAGTGGCAGAATCATTTCTTCCTTCCTCGGCATGTAGCTGTCTCAGAAATAGTTTGCAAAGAACATTTTGGTCAAAGAGATCTTAATGAGTTTTGCCATGAAACCCACTGTGCAGTATTTTTAGATGGTCTCTCAAGAGGAGCTGGAAGAATATTTTAAGCACAATAGTCATTGTGACTTATGAAAATGGACAGACAATGAGCTCTTTCAAATTCACAGGCTACAATTTCTTGTTATTTTTTCCTTCAAAATTTAGGAAACTTTAAGGATTTGGTGAAAAAAAATAACTCGATGTAATCTGTGCAGTTACCAGAAAACAATCTGAGAGTCAAGGTTTAGTTCCCAGTCTTTGCTTGGCTCAGGAATGCAGAGCAAACCAAAACAGCCTTTGCTTTGTGAACTCAAAGCCGCACTTTTCCCAGGGATTTTAATAATTGGTATTTACAAATCTGAGCTCTAAAATACCTTATTACCCTAGAAAAAACCATTTGAATTATAGTTATAGAATTTCTATTGAATAAAGACAAAGTCCCTAAACTTGTGGATCTTTTATAATAATCACGTTTGCCGTAAATAAATAATAAAGCAAACCCTGTAAACATAATTACTAAATTTTAGTGAACAGATTTTTTCCCCCCTATACTAGGTTGACTGATAGTATTTTCAACTTCAAAGAATATTTTATTACTGTTCTTATTTAGCATTCATTGTGCCCTTATGGTGACGGAAAGAATTGGGTTGGAAAGAACTTAAAATCAAATAAGGGCAAGATGGTAGGGAGGACAAACAAAGACACAAAACCAAACCAAACCAAACCCCTCCTGTCTGCCTAGATTGTAGGGCCAGACCTTCCTCTCTCCCATTCTTTTTCATCACGGAGCACCTAGCAGTCTGATAAAAGATTAAACACATGAATAAAAGATTAAACACATTCGGTCTTTTTCTCTTAGTCTTATATTTTATAAACAAGCCTGTGTGTTAATACCACCCAGTAGTGGACAGACCTTCACAGTGATAATCATCATAATTTGATATGGAGGGTAAACATCCTGATTTACTATAATTAGTTCTCTTCAGAGTTAATTCCATTTTCTGGAGTATAAAATTGAAAGTATATTATCCAGTAGCATATAAAAGACCTAAAACTGCCTCAGGGTATTGTCTAAATTTTTCCACGAAAGTATCACAGATTCTGGGCTCCGCCCCTCTGATTTTGTCCCCCTTCCTCCTTCTGTGTCACTCCCTGTTCCCCATGGACGGTTCCGCCTCTACCTCAGAAACACCGCATTTTACAGCTTGTTCTTTGTGGCCCACACACATGTGGAATCTGTCAGAACACCCAAATACATGTTTTTGAGTAGCTCTAAAGCAAAACCCCTTTGTATTCTAGAGCCATGCATTTCAGAGCTTTAAGCGACCTCATCGTCTATTTAAATGAAATGGTACTATACACAAAACGAGTATTATTTTGCTGCTCTGTTCTACAAATAAATCCAAGGACAAGCGGGATCAGTATCCAACACCATATAAAACTCTGATGGAAGAGCTCAACCAAGCACTCACTTCTTAAATCCTAAGTCCAGTGTCCTTTTGTGAAAAGTCACTGTGGTCTACGTATGCAGTGTTTCTTCGGGTAATAATTTGCAAAGGCATAAGACATTTGCACTTATTCATTAGTGCTGCTGGAAAGAAGCCACCACTCCATAAATATGGCATACTGCATTCAATTATAACTAGATAAAAATTTATTAAGCACTAGTGTGAGATTTTGAAGACATTTCTGACTGGCAGTCATGGTTTAGCAGGTGAGATAAGATAGATAGATACTGAATATCCATACAATCTACTGTCTAATTGTGAATGCGAGAACCTCTAGCTACAGTAGAGTATAAAAGGTGGAGAAAAAACCAGGTGCAGGTAGACCAGGTAAGAAATATGGCAGTGGCATTAACAAGAGATAATATATGCTGAATTAGGGTGGCGCAGATTATACTGAGAAAAATGGGCAAATGTAAAGCTACTGAGGACTACAAAATTAGCACTCAAAGATGTTCAAGATATGAGATATAGAGAAAAGAGGTGAAAATAAAACTCTCAGAGTTTTGATTTAAGATATTAAAGTCAGTACAATAGATGTAAAAATATTAAAAATAATGTAGAGTGAACTTTGTAGTCTTCAGTTATGCTGATGTCTGGGCTGTTCCAGAACATGCTAGACCTGCTTCTGCCACAAGGCCTTTGCATTTTCGGTTCTCTGTGCCTGACATTCTCTTCCTAGTTATCAGTGGAGCTTGCTTTTTTACTTCTTTGGCCTTCTATTCAAATATCATCTTTTTAGGCCTTTCCTTGCCATTCTGCCAGAAATGCAATTTTCCTCCAAGACAACATAAATTGTTTATCTTTCACATGCTTTTTAACACATTATCTGTGTCATTTTTCTTTGCTTGCCTTTCCTCTTAGAATGTAAATTTCATGAAGGGAAGAACCTTGGGGATTTTGGCTGTTTTATTCATTGTTACCATCCCAGAACCTAAAACACTGCATGACACATAGTAGGGGCTCACAAATACTTGGTGAGTAAATAACTGGGGAAATGAATTGAAAACTTTGAATTTTTGAAATTTTTAAGGAAATAGATAATTATCAATGTTATTTTTAAGATGGTGAGGTTGATGATAGAATTAATATTTTATTATTGATCCTTGACATTAACTATAAAAATTGAAATTTAACTAGACTCTTTTAAAATGATGATCTTTATAATTAAAAAAAAATAACCTCTCAAATATAGGAGAAAAACTATGATGAAGCTGCAACATAATTTTCCAAAGTCAATCCAGTGTAGTACTATGGTATAGCAATCTAACACTTCGGTTACATTAAGTTATTTCACAAAAATGTTATAAAGTTTCAGTAGCCTCAAGTTTCAATCTTCATATGATTTCAAAAATCAGCCTTGGCATGGAAGGTCCTATTAAATAAAATGAACATTTTCATGTCATGCAATGAAAGTGAAAGCAAACTAAAATGACTACGGTATACAAAATTAAAATATTGTTGATATTGATTAATCATTCCTTAAATACGAACTGCATTCTTTGAATTTATAGCTCAAACACAAAAGATGACATTGGAAATTCTATGTACAAAATGTAGCTGGGGCTGGGGATATAGCTCAGTGAAATAAGCGCTTGCCTAGCAAGCGCAGGGTCCTGAGTTCGATCCCCAGTACTGCAAAAAAAAAAAAAAAAAAAAAAAGTAGCTGATGTGAATACTTGTGTTTCTTGTTTTGTAAAAATGTGAGGAGGGCTGGACCAGAGGATGAATATCTTTGACCTCCAGTGCCCCTGAATTCAGCGAACTCATATAAAATTGGGAGATACAAATTGGACTGTGTTACTTTAGAATATAATTAAGCATATTTGTGTATACTGTACTGTACTATACTATATTGTAGCATAATTACTTTATAGATTCAAGTGTCATGGATTTCCCAAATAATTTTTTTGCAAAGAGGCTACAGCCACACTGATTGGGAAGGTAACAAGCTGACAAATTCTAAAAGGTTCATTATATAAAAGGTGAGCACTACTCTTTCCTGAAATGGGAGTGTGTTTCTCGAAGATGCTGTTATTTTTACCTTAGCTGACCTGAGGACGGCCAGTAATGAAATGAGAGTACATCATTCACCCAGCAATCAATCAAATCCATAGATGTGGCTGGACTGAGCTCACAATTATCAGTAACCACGCTGTCCAGTGAGTGACCAGTGAACATGTGTTTTAGGAAATGGCCTCATCAGTAATGTTCAACTATGACAAAGGCACGTAACTAGTACTTTTTATAATGACCTTCATAAAGCCAATGGAGAAATATGAGAAACTTAAAACATTGGAGCATAAAAATCCCTCTACATACCTGGTTCATAAACAGAAAAGGTAAGGAAGTCCTATTCAGCAAATTGCCTAATTTTTAAAATCTATGTGTTTAGATAGAATCTAGAAGTTTATTTTCATAGCTTTGTTTAAGCAGCTACACACTTTAAAAGTTATTAGTTTAAAATTCTGATTGCATATAAATTGAAGTGCTAACTACACAGAGACAGTTTCAAGTAAGAGACTTCAAAAGACAGCTTTTATCTGTACCTTGAGTTAGGTGGATCCAGCTCATTCTCTACAGTGAGCCCAGCCTTGCCTATGTTCTTTCCAGTAGAATGAATTTATGTTTTAGCTGACAAGATTAACTACAGTGCTTTCTGCAAAGCGCATTGTATCTTCAACTAGCTTATCTATTTCATTAGACAATGATTTGCCTCACTGAACTGAACCACTGAACCAAGTCTCTCCAGCAATAGAAGACTGGCCTCTAACAAAAGAGATGAGGTCTGTGCACGTAAGCCCTCCACACTCACAAGAGCAACAAATACACTGGAAAGTTGTGAGTTCACATATATCACTGTTAGAAATGGTGCGCCTGCTGGAAGTACAGTTATTGCCCTGTTCTCTCTAATGATTCTTGGGTGACTCTTGACCATCGAAATAGTCTGAGATAATCAATCTACAATTGGCTTTGATTTCTTCAGTGGTGTACATTTATTGGTATTCAATCAGATAATAAAGGTTTATAATGCATCATTCTGTTAATTTCTATGAGGTCTTAAAAATTTGCCAACAACTTGGTAGCATGGCTATACCTAATAACAAGAGAAGCTGTGAAATATAGTATTTATTCAGGGAATGAAGGGTGCTATAGGCCTACTTGAAAATGCTATTATTGTGAGAGAAAATATTAAGGGATAGCAAGGTAGGTTCAGGCAGAGGCAAATGAGGCATTTGCCTCAAACAGAAAATTTAGAGTCACCAAAACCTTAATAATCCAGGCAAGCATTTGAATCCAAATGTTTTCATCCACCGTAACAATCCATCAACTTGATGGTGGATATTGATAACGGGGGAGGCTACGTGGGCAGGCAGAGGACACATGAGAAATCTGTACCCTTTGGGTAATTTGTTTGTGAACCTGAAACTGCTGTATAGAATAAAGTCTACCTTAAAAAACATCCAGTCAAACACACCAGTTCAATATGATTAGCAAAAGAATCCTGTCCTTACCAGTTGCTGACTACCACAATTTTTATAGCAATTTTAGTTCAGGCCAAAATAATAAGACAGTTACATATCAACTTTATGAATTATCAAAGATAGTGGCAACCAATTAAAATTAGATACAGGAATCCAACCAGATACAATAAAGAAGAAAAAAATAGATCTGCTCATTTTTTTCATTTTTGGGGACTGATTTAATAGTAGGGACTTCGGCAAAGCTAAGCTAAGCCATTCTCAACTTCTCCTTTTAAGGAGTCCTTTGAACACAACAATATAATTTAATATTTCTATGTCAAATGTTATGGCTTATATATAGATGCCACCCTCAAGTCTTATGTGGTCATAGGTGGGGAGTTTTGAGGGAGTGTGATATGTGGATTAAAGATACGATACTGGAATTGAGGGGTGGATAATAGAAGCCCCGCCCTGGCCGTGAGTGACACTACAGCCCAGACGGAATGTAAAGGGGAGGGGAGAAAGCTTCTGCTTGCTGCCTCCTGCTTACCATGGACTGATTTTTCTCTGTAAGGCCCCTATGCTATGATACCTTGCCTTGAAGCCAGCCAACCATGGACTGAAAACTCTACAAACTGTGAGCAGAAATAAACCTTTCCTTATTTAACTTGGAGTATTGAGTATTTTGTCTCAGTAATGAGAAAATATGACACAAATTACAGTGATACTTTACCCCTTTTGTTGTATTTTCCTTTTAGTTTCTATAATATAAATATGATAACAATCTCAAAAAATGATTTGTCTTGTGATTCTAAGAAGAAATAGATTCTCTTATATAGCAACATTTTAACATAAGCAAGGAAGTGCTAGTTGAGAATATCAGAGTAAGAAAATATTTATAGAAAGACAATTGATTTAAATATAAAATGTAGACGATAGTTATTTTACAGATCTCTCTCATCAAAAGTCATAATGAGAATTTTCCTAGTGGCACTAAACTGATTTAATTCAAAGTACTCTTTTAATTATTTAAGCATTAATATAAAAAAGAGTGCAACATTTGGATATTTCTAAAAGGACCAAAATACTTCCTTCTTTTGGATTCACAGAACTGATGAATATAAGGATAGCATAATTTTTTTGAATACAGGCTCAAATTTTGTTAGGATTTGTGATTTTTTTTTGCTTACAAAAGTTTCCTTTAGTTCCTATTTTTCATAATGTCTTTCTATAAAAAATATTTTACCATGACTATATTAAAGGATGTTGTAGTTTCCTGAAATGTGGCTATCTTCTCCCCTCTCTGGCCCTTAGTTGATTTTCCTTAACTCCACGGGCTTTCTTAAACAGAATTACAGTGAGAGGAAGAAAGTCCCCTGCTAAAGAAGGAGCAACATGGAGTTTTGATTTCAGTATGAGCAGGAGTCCTTGGTAGCTTCACATTTTGGCAAGACCTCCCCTCTGAGCCTCTAAAATACATTTTCTTTGGCTTCAAGGAGGGATACTAGAAATCAGCGGCAAGAGAGTATGAGAAACAAGAAAAAGAGTGGTAGAAAAAATGTTAAGGCTAAAAGGGAAAGCACCCATAAGAATATATAAGCATGTGCACGAACAAAGAGAATTATTGCTTTTGTCGTTTCATAGATGGATGTTTTCTTTTAGCTTTCTTCAAGAAAAGTTGGAGTTATCTAAAAAATGATCAAATTGAAAGAGAAATGTTAAATACTATTTGTACTATTTCCTTCCTGGCTTTTCTCAAAATGTATAGTGGATGAGGAAGATTCAGATCAAAGCAGAACTCAAAGCCTCTACTCGGAAAAGACGTAAATATTTGCTTTGGAATTGGAATTTAATTATCTTTTCTAATAATTCTATTCAACATAGTATTAAGTAAACATTCCAAGGCTATAAGTTCATAAAAATCATATAGAGTGGTATATTTATTAACATAAGTCTTTGCTTTTTACAATATTTAGGGGATAGTAGCCAGAGAAGTAACTTGGTAAACCATGCTCTGATTTTAGAGTAAACACAGGAAAATGGTAAGAGATGTTATAGGAAATCTTTGGGAAGAAAGGAAGGAAGCAAAATTGGAATCACTGAAAGTCAAATTAAACTCATTGTGAAGTTTTAAAATAGAAAACCCAAACTGACACCAGGAGAGTAACTGTAATCTCAAGTTAAAATCCACAAATCTGCAGAAATACTTCAGGAAAGATCCATCAGGAAGCAACCTAAAACATTTTCCTACATGAGTAGACTAGTTGTTATCCAAAGATGACCAGAAGGAAAGGAGGAATGATGTGATTTTCTTTACATTGTATAAGCTCAGTTCTTCAGATAAGCTCCAGACTCGTCAGTGAGCTGTAACCAGTAACAGTACATTTCCATCTCCCTTGCATTTTAAGAACTGTTAGCTGAGGAAGGGGGCATGGTAAGACATGGGATGTTACTTCTGATGGCGAATCGATGGTCATGGGATTCTTACCTGTCCCCCTTTAGGCTGGTATTTAATGTTGTCTGTTGATCCAATTTTGGATTTGACATTCTTCAGGTCTGGCAGTGGTTGGTTTATAAGACGAAGCTGCTTGGGAGTAGCGGGTGACTTGGGAGGAGTACGAATGATAGCGACTTTCTTCTCACTGGGCACCAAGATGGCAGATTTGGGGGTTCCTGGTGTGTGAGGGGTCCTGGGGAAGCTGGGGGTTCCAGGAGTGCCTGGGGTGCGTGAAGAGTAACTTGGCGGGGTGCCAGGAGTGATGGCAGTTGACCCAGGGGTAGTAGGTGTTGAGGTGCCACTTTTCCCTGCTCTGCGAATTGGCTCTGACCCTGTATTAATAAACAAGTAAGACAAACACCAAACCAAAGCATTAGAGAGTTCTGACTACGAGGACTCATTAAATTTCTGAGATGTTTATGAATTATCACAAGAATGCTAAAAATATGCCAGAACCTCCTTCTTTAGGTTCAGAAGCTAGTGACATTCTTTTGAAAATCTGTTGTTATTAACATGAGGAAAAAAATTGGATTTTTCCTGATGTGTTCTCCTTAGTCTTCATTATAAATGTGTCGAAAATGATCTTCTACTTGCATGATCAGTAAGGCACGTAGATTGCCTTTAGGTGAGAAGAAGTAGATCTCTATTTTTTAGGATTTCTGAATGACATGCAGATCATTCATTCCTCTATGTAGTTTATCCATTCTGAGCTCCGGGTGTGTGTATGACACAGATCTGTGAATTCACCTCACATGGGGTCGGCCTAGGTAGCAAAGAACTGATGGAATCATGTCTCAGGTTAGCCCCTCTGCTTGGAGTGTGAAGCACTGGGCACTGCACCCGTGTGTTGGAAGTTGGCAGGTATTACTCCATTATAAGTTCTCATTATCCGCTTTATAAGGAAACCAACCCTAGCTTTATGCTAAAGAAACCTGTTTCTTTCTGCAGAAAATTGGGATTTTATAACAACATATTTAGGGTGAAACTTGCCCCTGACTGTGTTATCTATACAAGATCTTCAGAGATGAATTGCTTTGCTGCCACTTCAGCCCAACCTGATTTCATTAAAAAATACGGTGAATGTTTAAATCATAAAAAATAGTAGAGTGAAAGACACACGGCTATTAATCCTCTTCAAAATACTCCCCCGCATTTGATCACAGTTATCCCCACCATTCTTGACATTTTCTGAAGCAGTTCTGGAAGTCTTCTTTCACGCTTAATCGCTCTGTCCTGATTGTCTCAATGTTCTGAGTCAGTTCTGAATATTTATGTTCCATGGTGATTCTGACTGTGGGGAAGGGCCAGAAGTCACACGCTGCCAGACCCAGGGAATAACAGGGATGAGGGCACACAGTGAGGTTTTTAGGAGCTGGCAATTCTGTTGGATGGCACCATATTTACAGTTCATAAGGGCAATCACAAAAGAGGACTTCCAGAACTGCTTCAAAGTGTGGCCAGAATAGTGAGCTTAATGTGTTTGAAGGGAAGGGGAATATTTTGAGGGAGATTAATGGCAATATGCCTTTTACTATAATAAGTTTTATATATGCATTTATTTTTTATTTTTTATTTTTTGTACTGGGATTTGAACTCAAGATCTCAGGTTTGCCAGGCAAGCGCTTATGCCACTGAGCTACATCCCTGGCCCTTGCTCTATATTTTGATCACGCCTTGTGTTTTACCCTTTCCCCTATGTTTTCTTTCTGATACTAGGGTCTCTCAGATTATCTTTTTGAATGTATTTTTAATGCCATTTCAAATGCTCTTCTGAAAGAGGAGTAGTAGAAATAAGTATAACTTTGTAGGTTTCAAAGCACTTTTGTAACCACCAAACAAATTGAAGCAATCACACATGCATAATAGTTAGGGGCAGCTCTTCTTACTGTTAAAGAATGAGGACACTGAAACTCATTTACTCAGATGCTGTTAAATTCTAAACCAGAGACAATATTTAGTGTCCGAAAAATGACCTTTTAAAGCATTTAGATTTCATTTATAACTTGTATTTTATAACGAAAGACATGATCTGTATTTTTTTACTGGTCACTATACATTACGTAAAATCAATAAATCCTCTGAAATTTTGTAGGGGATTAAAATAGGACTTAATGTTAACATCACTGAAGTGGAAGAGCTCTGAAAGGCCAACCGTGAGGCTCATCATGAGTATGGGAAGTTCTTCCTGTGAAGGGGACATTTACTTGGTCATTGTTTAACATTTTAAGGAATGAGCTCAAGAGAGATTCTTAGACCACTGTGATCTACAGACAGCAGAAGTCTGCCCATGGGTCTGGGTTTAATTTCCTGGAGAAACAGGACAATTTTCCTTCTTTTTTCTGTGAACAGTTTTCATGTATTAAGAGAAAATTGCCCTGGGTTCTCTTTGACTTTTAACAAAAGGGCAGAAAATAGTCACACTATTCAAATGATAATAAAAATGGTATACAAAGAAGCTAAAGTGACAGATTAGTGTGCATCTTGTGCTTTTTAAAAAATTTATTGCTTTCCACAAAGATGATATTTCAAGACTAGAATGACAGGACTGCAAGGAATATAGCATTTTGGAGCTTCCTCGTGGAATAGCTTTTTAATTTAGGCTTAATCATGTTACCATATCCTCCTGAAAAATTTCTCCATAAAGTTAATTTTTTTCCTCAAATGCTTTCTCTGTGACTTCACCAGCTTTGAGTGTTGTTGAAGCAAAACAGATCTGACATTCTGAAAAGAAATCTGCTTTATATAATTTGCCACTGTACTTACCTTGGTAAATTTCATGAGGGCTAAACACAGTAGGCTCACTTTTCTAAAAAAATGAATTGGATTCAAAATTTGTCAAAGTGTGTGCAAATGTTCTCTACTGTATGGAGACTGAGCTAAAGCGAAATACTGGATATCAGCAACAAGTTTTATTATGATAAAGTTTTTTTTCCTAAAGTATGGGTCATTACTGGTTGAAAATGATGTTAGGCTTCCTAAAAAGGGAAGAGTTTTGTGTTAGATCTGAAGGAAGATAAACCATGAATGTTAAGGCCTTTAAACTGATGCTCAATACATTGACCAAATTTTATTGAAATAAATTATTGTAGTCACCAAAACAGTAAGTTTGAGTGTTTCTTATTCTGAAATTAAAGAGGTAAAATTAAAAACATGATTTTTTAAAGTACTTGTGGCTATATTAAACTGAGCCCTTATTTATCTTCTCAACTCATTGACAAAGCCTTTCCCTCTCCCTTGGCTAAATGAACTTCCTGCACAACACTGCCACCTTCAAATCCTTTCATTGCTTTTGTGAAAGGCCAGGATATTCTTGTGTCCCGTTAAGGAGATGGTAGATTGAAAGTGGCAGCTGTGTTACTTTTCTGGTTGTCTTTATGCCTTTTAGACATTGCTCTGTAGAGCTAAAACAGGCCTGAGGGTCTTATATGACCAGAGTATGCTATACTTATTGCCAAATAATGTGATAAAATATGTTTGTGAACATAAATGAAACTAGAATGTCAAAACAGCATTGGCTCAGAACATTTTAAAAAGCAATGTATACACAAACCCAAGTTAAAGGCAGAATCCAGTGGCATGAAGACATGGATTTATGGCAACAGTGCCATTTTGCCTCCATAGTAGCACATGCATGCATCACTCAGGATGTTCCTTTGGCAGCTGGTGCCTTTGTCTTGTCTCATCATCTTTGGGGTTACTGTTTATGGTTAATTCTTTTTTTTTTTTTTGGCGGTATTGGGGATCGAACTCAGGACCCTGCGCTTGCTAGGCAGGCGCTTATTCCACTGAGCTATATCCCCAGCCCCTTATGGTTAATTCTAAATCCAGATAGTTGGAGTGAAAGTCACGTCCCTGGAGATGACTGATTTTTAAATGCCCTCCTTTCTAGTGTAATGGAATAATTTATTTTTCCTATTATAAAAAAAATTTGGTGACTTCAAAGAGTTCCTACTACAGCTCTTATAAAATGCTAATGGTTTACAAAACTAAATGCTGTCGGGCACAGTTACTCTAATTATAATAAACATTTTCCTGTAGGCAAAAGTGCTCCATAAGTATCTTGTAAAATAGTAAGATTTGAAGTGGGCCAACTATTATTGAATATTTTTAAAAGCAAGTGGTGAAACTATAATGTGACAGCAATAGCAATTTCCACCAGTGTGTAAGTTTCTAAATGACAGAGGTATTATTTTCCAAGTAATTCTATAGAGCAGTTCTCAAATATTATTTCCTACAAATACATATAGAGAAGACACTAAGAGGATGGTTTGTGAAGTTAAAGTGGGTTGACAATCAAATTCAGTCACTCCCTAGCCATACAGGACTGGACAAATTATCTTCTCTCTAAGGTCAGCTTTTTAATCAACCAAATTTCAGCTATTAATACCTATCAACATTGTGAGTTAAACTAAGTCAAAACTATACCTTAAGAGTTTTGTATCCATATAGTCAATGAACGGTAGCTGCCTTTGTTGCAACAGAAAAATACTTAGGAAAATATTTTGAATTCATCTTTTACTGGATGGTTTTAGCAGCACACAATCTGTAAATGCATAATGACCAGAACATCACATAAATCACTACAGCTGCCAGTCAGTTTGTTCTGGGCCATCAACCTGAGAGGAAGCTACTGCTCAGCTCATACTATCTTTACAGCTCATTGGGAAAGCAAATGCTCAACAAATTGAGCAGGATTTTAGATTTTTGAATTTTGACTTTCCATTTAGATTTTAAGAGTTGGAATTCTAATGTCTTAAGTTAAAGTTTTGAAAACCCCTGACTGTTGGTTTTTCAATTAATTTATTTTTTTAAAGAATATTTTGTCCTAAACTTGAAATAAGACAGAAAACATATACTTAGAAAAATGACTTTATCTCAGTCTTATTTAGTAGACAATAAGGTAATATTGGTCCTAGTTCCTCTATTAATTGTTTTTACCTAGCTATTTTAGAACCATCTATAGTGTGTCTTCTCTGATTCTAAGGACAAAGATAATCTGTTCTTTTTTTATACTCTGTTCTTAAAACAGGTTTTATTTGAAAAGTGTAAAATACAAGCCTAGAATAAGCTCTTTTTCATGTAAGGGATTTTGAAAAATAATTAAAAAGGAAGCAAAACCAAAAGAAACCTACTGGTGGTCCGTCTTGCTGCAGAGGAGATGGAACTGTTGAGGGAGAAGGAATTCTCATCTCTGTCTCCTGACACGCCTCGGCGAGGAGGAAGGATGGAGGACGGCCGTGGAAGAGAAGAGCGCTTTTCTGGGCTCTTGGTTATGCCATCCTGATTTGGGAAACCAAAATACACTGGGTTCTTGACAACCTTTATCTTAATTATACAAAGTGACTACCTTGTGCTGGTTAGTTTTTCTCCTGTGCTGATAAATTTATTTACATGTACACAACCAAGTTTCAAGCACTTATAATCATTTCTACATCAAATAACTTAGAAAGATTTCATATTCACCTAGATACTTTATACAATTGTATTATTCTGCAGTTAGTTCTGAAAAGTAACTTACTAAAGCCATCTTCAATAAATTGCTAATTCTACTGAAAAACCTTCATTAGCATGATAATTTATTAATCAGTAGGAACTGGCTGAAGGGCACTGCATGAATAATATTCCCAAGAATGACCACTACCATGTAGTACACACCCATGTAACAGGAACTCTAAACCCACAACATCCATTCATGATTTCACTCTCCCCACAAAATACTATGCACATTTTAAATCTAAGGTAATTGGCTCAATGAGTTAGTGTAATTTCTTTCAAATTCACAGAGTTGGCAGTGGTGGCATTTAAACCCCCATGTATCTGAAGGTGACTCTAAATTGTGTACTACATAATGTACAATAGCATTTGTGGTTACTGTACTGTAATCATCCATTACATATGTCATTATATATAATAGGATATATTTTGTGTTGTTAGGGTTTATTTAATATTTTACGAGAAAAAAATTGATAAGGGATAATATATCTAGAAAAATATTTTCTATACTTATTATTACTAGGAGGCTTAACATTTTTCAATTATATTTGTCTTCAATAGGCTCTGTTACTTATATGTCAAGTAATTTAGTATTTTATATCCTTGCTTCTATGTTAATCCTGAGTCATGCCTTATAACCGTCTCCAAATTACATTCCTGTCTGCACCTTTCATTGACCTACAGCCTTACCTTGTTCCCTGATTTTGACTTTGGGAAACGCTCTGTGGAGCCCGCTGAGGTGGGCTGTGTTAAAAAACTGTCAGAAAAGGAACCCCTTTTAGTCGTGCTAGAGTAGGCTGAGCTGTATCGTGGAGACTTTGTGTTACCCTGTAAAGCAGGAATCTTTGACAAGGTAGGATTCTAGCCATGAAAGAAAACAAACAGAAGTACAAAATAAACCAAACTATGAAGTAAAAGGAAAAATCAAAAGGTACAAACATACAGTAAATTAAATGTATACTTTAAACAAGAACACATGATACAGTGATTGTAATCAATGATGAAAATGTATATTCATGTGAGAACAAGAGATTTTCATTAAATGCTTCTTTTTAACTGGAACCAACTTAGCAATACTTACACCTACTGCATGTGAGCATAAAAATAATGCTGACTCATTAAACATTGTACTCATCAGATCTACAACAGAAATCTATTGAATTTGCTCTCCTTTCCTTTCAAATATTGTGATTATTTATGCTTAATATATAGTACAGAAACAATGCATAGCTGTTGAGTAAATATTGAGTGGCAGATTAGTGGAAGGATGGAACAAAAGAATAGTATCGCTCAGTCTTGGAGGAACCAGCTTTATGAAATTCTGAGACCAAAGCATTGGTGTGGTTTGATATAGGAATTGTAATCACTGAACTTTACCCAGAGAATCAAAAGATCCGATTGAAAGTGGGAATATTCTAACTAATCTTGTAAAAGGGAGGTAAGAGAGCCTTTCTAGGAACAAGTAGGCTGGTGCTGAAATTGCCCATTATTAAAGTTCAAGGCTAGAGTTTGGTTCTGAAGAGGAAAAAGACACACATACACCTCTCTAGTGCAGATCACCCCAGTTGGCAGAGACATAGGAAGCACTCTCACACTGTGATTGCCCCCCCCACCCCCCCGCTTCTGGAGTGAATTTTTCAGATAAAGAATACAATTTGAAGATTTTCTTGTCTCTGCAGTAGACCGGGGTTATTCTGAGGAGCCCACTGTAGAATGCTTGTGGGAAGCAATTCTTAGTTTGTGTGTATATCAGCAGTCATATTTAGATCCATAGTTACAATGCATATTTTTTTCAGTGAAGTTAGTTTTAAAGCAAGCATTGAAATTATTGCTACTTTCTGGGATATTGGAGGAATATGGTTCCCAATGGGGTCATTATCTGATAAAGGAAGGAGAGATGACACAACTACCAGCTCTTTGGAAATTACAAACTTTGCTACTATTCTTTTTTTTTTTTTTTTTTTTTTTAAGAAGGAACCATCCGATGGTTCCCCTTTTTTTTTTTTTTTTTTTTTTTCCGGGACCGGGGATCGAACTCAGGGCCCTAGTGCTCAGCGGCAAGCACTTAGCCCACTGAGCTGTACCTCCAGCTCTACTATTCTTATAAATGAAATAATTCCACTATAAGAGATTGCAATAAGATCTTCAGATGATGAACTCTACCCTTTAAAGATGCATTGCTAACAAAAATACTTCCATAATACAAGCATTAAGGTAGGCAGAATATCACAACAGAAATTAGCAAAATAGTGTTTTTGCTGGTTAAAAGATAATGCTAGCTAAATTTTGGGATTTTACAGATAATTTTATCTATAGTTCTCATTTAAAGAAGACATAGATAAAGTATTCTTCATGGGTGCTATGTGTATGATCTCTAATCTATAGGTCCAAAAATGATGCCATTTTTGGAAAGTGTCTTTATAGTTTAATGTTCTCCTAATACATAATTACAGCCTTTAAAGTGTATCCACAATTCATATCTTAATCACATTTTAAAGAATTATAGACAATGTGTAGAACTAGTAATAGAAAATAGTGTTTTAAAGATTGAGACAGCTAGTTTTCAGATGAGCTATAATGGCCTCCTTAGGAAATGTGCAGTTACCTATAAGTTCATTATTTGAATAAAACACAGCTGGGGACCTACTTATCATGTAGAATGAGTGAGATCTTCTTATGCATAGATGACAATCTGTGTAATGTGCTGTAAATTCTAAGAAGGAGAGTCATTCCCAATAAAAATTACCAGACTTAATTTACACATTGATGATCCTGGGGAAACTGCAAGTGTAAGTGGCTTTTGGAGAAAGCTCAGCTGACATCTCGCAGTATCTCTTGGAAGACTTTGTTAAAAACACAGATAAGAATAACAAAGCTAAGAAGCCTATTATCTTCAAATAATTAATTTGATTAGCTGTTTCAAAATAGTGGATGAAACTGAGATTTTTATCTCAAAGTTTCTCCTCCACAGCCACTTCAATGGGGGCATAAGTGTGCACAGATTGTGCAAACCACTTCTTTGCAGACACAGGGCCATGAGTGGGAAGCCTAACTGGGTCAGCACAGTTGTTCTTTTTTGACTGATCCTACTCACAGAAGAATGAATTTCAAAAATGTGTTCTAAGAGAGAAGAATGCAGTAACTGGATTGGCTCTAATTAAGAAAGACAAGTCCTAATGCTAAGTGAACTGCCATCACCATCAGAAGCCCAAGTTAATGAACAATTATGGGGGGTGTAACTTTCATAATAAAGAATAAGACAAAAATCAGAGAACTGTTTTCATCCATGTCCTGAATATCAAAGATAAAACAAGTAAGTGCTAGTCTAGCGATTTTAGGAAATGTAAAGGGAGGATAAGGTACAGGAAAGAAAAAGGAATAATAAACAGGAAAAGTTAATGGACTTATCTCTCTTCTTTAGAGATGTCATGGACTTACAAAGTAAAATGCAGTTTTATGTCACACAATGTCCTTAACAGACTAAAGACTCAAAGATTTCCTTTGGTCTTCCCAAAGATGTATATTTAACACTTTTTCCTAAAGGTGACAAACTCAAGACTTAGTTTTGGGATCTGGTCTTAACAACATTTACTTTCTAAATAGTAACACAGTAATAATAACAGCTAACCACTGTTCTTATTTATTAAAGAATGCTATTTTTCAGTCATTATCCTGTGTACTATTGTATAAAGTTACTGTGATCTTCATAATTAAATTACAATTTAGGATATTTTATCATCCTCCCTTATTTTTAGACAACTAAGACAGGAAAAGAAAGATCATTCAAATAATGAATGTGCAAGATTTGAACATGACAAGCCGCTAACTAGTTCCCAGCTAGAGACAGAGGATGAAGACATACAGAGCTTGGAACCCACTGTCCTCAAAACAAAGCCTGATATTGACCAAAGCAATAAATGCATTCTAGTACCTGTCTTATACTCAGGAATACGCCTGAGATGCATATAAAAGTCACATATTTTCCTTTATCAAAGTGAAACCCTTCAAGTTCAAGAAGATTATCAAAAGTTTGATCACCAATGCAAGTGAATCATTGTTTTCACAATAAATAAAAGCAGAAATTAAAAAACCTATCATTTATTAGAAGGTTAAATTACGTATTATGATTTAAATTATCACACATAATTATAGAGACCCAGAATTTTGTAATAATTACTAATTAACATAATTCAAATTATTTGTTGTAAAGTCTGTATTTCGTGAACAGCTCTTTAAATTTTTTCTTCTAGTGGGAAAGAAGCAAAATATTTCAGGTTGGCTTTGGTCTTTCAAATATAGTTAAAACATGAAAAATAAAATTCAAAAAGAAAAAGTACAAAATATTTACAAACTTGAAAAATTTAAATCCTATTGTTAGAACAACATTAGAACAATAATAGTTTATCTCAGAATTTGTCAAACATAAGTTTGGTAATGTGTGATAAAAACTTTCAATATAGACATTTTTCTGAAAACACCAATTTTTCTAGTAGTAAATTATCCTAAGGAAAGCAGGTATGAACTTAGCTAACATCATCTCTAATATATTATAAGTAGTTGTGTTGATTGTAATGGTAAATTTGATTCTATATGAAGCAAATGAATTGGTCTGCCCAACATTTGCCAGACGGTGCTGCTTCATGGTTTTATCCTACTAACAAAGAGGCAGTCCAGCTGTCTCCCCACCAGCTATCATCACATATCATTCCAGAGGACGTTAATCCTTGCTTGGCTGCTTTTGAGACTCAATCTGGGTGGGTAAACTGCTTAAAATGACATTTAAGGGTAAATATCTAAAAATGTAAAGAATATCAAAGTTATTAAGACATTGCAATGAATACCAAAAAGAGCTTCAAATGAAAAACAAAAACTTATTTTACTCACAGAAACTTTGTCCTTTGCCTGTTTAAATACACTGGGAGCCTGAGTTGCTTCGCCACCTGTTGCTGTCAAAAAGAAAATACATAAACAACCTCAAACTTAGTGGCTAAAATCCACACAAACACATTTTTTCAAAGCCTTTTGGATATTCTACTGTGTTAATAGACTCACGCAAAGCAGAAGTTTGTTTGTTCTGAGGCTCAAATTCAGTAACTGAAGAAACCTGAATCTCAACAACATAGCATGACACTCTAACTAGAGTGTGTGCTATTTAGGGTATTTCCATGTCTATCAAAGCACAGGCAGGAACACCATCACATGCTATGGGTTCACAATCTATCTTAGAAACACTACTACGTGAAGTCAGACTCTTTAGAATAGAAGTCACAGAATAGCAATGTGAGTGCTACAGAATTTAAGGAAAAGGAAACTGGTTGGTTTCAAGGGTTGGTATGACCTAGAGGTGCTCACTGAGATTTCCAAACCCTCTTGTTTTGCTGGAAGCCACTGGCATACCCACAGTTATTTCTGCATTTTACATTCCAGACTGTCATGATCTTTCTGCACCCTTCACTGCACAGTATAAATGACACATTTGTTTGATGTAAAATGCACTACATGAGAAGGGGAGAGAAACAGCTTATCAAGGACAGAAAACACGAGAGGAATTTCAAGTTCAGCAAATAAAGACCGTGTTCTACACATGCACTTCTGGTATGAAATTACTACCACATCTGTTACTGTTGTTTCTCTTGCTGCTGTTTTTTACTTCTGCTTTCAATTTTAAACTCTATCATCTTGAACGTATTTTCTGTTGCTGACTTACCTGATGTATTACACAATCTAAGACAATCCTTTGGTTTTGGGAAAACCATCCATATTTAAAAGTTATGTTCAGACAATCAAATATGCAAGCTTATGTGTTCACTTCCTCCTTAGTTTTCTTTGGTAAGAGACAGATCCTCAGGGAAACACAAATTTATCCGTACAAGCCCTCCAAATGTGTTTTAAAAGGCTTCTTACCCATGGACAGCTCTAACACCAAAATAATGCCTGTCCACAATGTGCTTCAGGGTAGGTAGGATTTGTTGGTAATATTGTGGAGATTCTAGAACTGATTTTTGAAACAAGCAGTGAAAAGGATGCCTTTCTACTACTTATATAACACACCTCAAATTTCTGTGACAGATGCATGAAATTTGTTTCAAATCAACAACACTTATGCTTAGTTTATGCTTTTTGCCAGAATATCTTACTATTTGACAAGAATAAGGGAAGATCCAAATTGTTTCAAAGATTTTGAATATTCTTTAAACAATAATAGTTTCAGTGTAGCCAACTGAATACTAATGGACCTGCAGATACTACTAAGACATCTCACATTTCTTCTGAAATTCCACAATCCTGATACTATCATTCATCATTCAAGATAAGCTAGAGGGAAGGTTCTGCTTGCCCATTTATCTAACTAGGAGAAGAATTCCAAGTTTAATGAGGCTAAAAACCTTAAAAAAAAAAAGAACTAAAAGATAAAATTTGGAGAGGTCATGTTAATTCCTAACTCCTATTTCAGAGGTGTTCCTCTTCCTGAATCTTTATCAAGCTCTGTATATGTAGATAAGCCTTTTATTTTCAAATCCTGCCTCAGATACTTGTTCTGCAAAGAAAACATAGATGTTTCCTATGTTTCCTCCTATCTGGAGAACACAAATACAAACGACTGCAAATTCTTAGTGCCTGTCATAGAGCCATCAATTACCTTGAGTTGCTTTCTCTCACCAAAGTGATGCTGTTCTTAACCATTAAAACCACCCAAAGGTGAAAATAGAGACATGTGTGCTGCATAAAGGAAAAGAAAATACTCCTTTTTGACTCAGCAATTTGATGTTTTGTGGGCTACACGCATGCCATTGAAACACTAAAATACAACCTATTGTACTCTTGTAAACATTAAGATTATCCTAGCATAATTACACTTACAAAAATACTTTGAATGGAAATTTAGAAATAAGTTTGCACTATCAATATTTACAGGGGGTTTATTATGATTTCTTACATGCTTCATTCTTTTGTTCCACCACCTTGTAAAACCTGGTAAATAAACATGTATATTTGGAGAATGCAGAGGAATTGGTAGCAAAACTGAAATAAACCTAAATCTATTTCTAACCTAAGTTGCTCTTAAAGGGGTAATAATTTTATCTTAGAATTCTGCAGTCTGAACTATGTTAGAAAATTAAGCTGTCTAGTCCAACACATTGAAGACATTCCCTATGACAAAATGTCAAAAGGTATAGAACAGTGATAGATTGAAAGGCCTGATAATCATGGATACAAGTAATAAAATTTGATGGGACTGCCACACAATTTCATTTTCTTGCTTCTTTTCTCATCTCAAACAAACTAATGTTGCAAAGCACACTTTCACTTCAGTTCGCCTTTTCATTTTCAGTGTCTACATCAATATGCGTTCTTGGTGGTATTCAGTAACTTCACCAACATCAGTAACAGATTCGGCAGTGACGATGTAGGAAACAAGACAAGTATATATGGATTTAAGCATGAAGGAGATAAATAAGCAAAATAATGAGAATGCATACCATGGTACAATTCATCGCCACCGTCTAACCAAACACACAGAATGAAACTAGGAATCCCCAGAACGTGACATGAGAGCACAATGCCAAGATACAATCACGCACTGTTATGTCTGAGCATGACAGAGACAGATGGTCATGAGCTCTTCTGCAGGGAGGGAAAAAAAAGAATAATGATACAAGACAATAGCAAAATTGTTCATGACTGCTGAGATTCTTGGAGGAAAAGCAAAATGAAGAAGCTGCTACAGTAATGAGATTAAAAAAATAAAAGAAATACATGTCTATGTTTGCCAGCCACATTGCAGAACTGAGCAGTCACCTGTCGTTTTCCGCTTAACACAGGAGAGATGAGTTGGTCTAGTGTATTTGATAGCAGGTTTTAAAATGAATTTCCTGGAGGGAGAGTGGGCCTGAACTTCTGTTTTTTTAGCAAGTTCAGCCTTCTTATAAACTGCTATGAATAAGAAAACACAAAGAGCACACCATCAGGAAAAAAAAAAAACCAGTTGGAACAAAACCAAATGAAAATTTTGTAAATAATCAGTCACCACGTTAGGCAGTTTCTTCTACACACAAGTAAAATGAATAACTTCAAAAACATTGTTAAAGAAGTGATTGTGAAATGAACCTTTTTTCCTTCTCACTTCATCCCTGGAGACCGTGCTAGGTTCCTTTTTAGCTATTTTTCTTTCAGGAGTGGAAATTCTGCCTCTCCCGGTTTTAAAAGGCTTTTCTTTTCTATGTTTCTCAAGTGATGGTCTCCGAGCTTCCTTTTCAGCTTTCTCCTCTTTAGGAATAGTTTCTAACTGCTCTGTCATGATGCTTCTATCATCATCTGTGGATCAAAGCAAATCATGACAACAACAACAGCGAAAACATTAGTAACAAACACACAGAATCTTTTGCATACTTCCCAAAACGTAAAATAAAGAGATAAAGGGATAGTTTTACATTTGCTTAAAAAGCCCCTTAGGTTACTGGGTTGGATTTGGGAGTAGAAAATTAAAAAAAAAAAAGAGCACACCTTGAGTGTCCACCCAGAGACTGTCCGCATCCATGACGGAGTCGTCAATCGTGGTCTCGTCTTTGTACTCCTCGTAGGTGTCTGTCTTATATTCTGAGAGTGCAGCTTCTCTCTCAGGGGAAGCTGGAGCCTCAGGGGAGCCATCCTTAGGTTCTGCCTGGGCTTCGGCTGCCTCTTCTGCTTCGAGCTCTTCCTCTTGAGGGGAGGGTCTCCTTTCCACCTCTGGCTGCTCTAGGGCTGCAAAGCGCACGCTGTGGGACCCAGACTCCCCTTCATCAGTTGTGGTCTGCACCACTGTGATGAAGTCATCCTCAATGGTCACCACAGACTCAATGACTGCTTTGCGCTCGCCTGGGCAGGTCTCTACACTTTCCTCTCTGATACCTGCCACTCCCAGGTCTGTGATCTGGAGGGTGTCTGAGCGGAAGAGCAGTTTATCATATTCTCCCTGGGCTTCGATCTCTTCTTCCTCACCCTGAACTTCTGCTGGTTCAGAGACAACTGCTTCAAGCTGTGGTTCAGTAATGTCCGAGGGGGTGACGGATATATCTGGGGTCTCTTTGCTTTCTTCTTTTGGCATCTGGATAAATTCCATCTGGACATCGGCTCGCTCATCTGCAGCTGAGTCAGCCTCCGAAACAGCAGGTGGGCAAGGGATTTCCACAGACAGTTTAACGGCAATTTCATCTTGGATCAGAGATGATTCTCGGGACAGATCCTTCTTGCCCTCATCAGGTTTCAAGGACTCCATGGTGAGACTTTCATGCTCACCACTGGACTCATAGGACTCCTCTTTGTCCACAGCCTCCTGGTGGACCAAGTCGGGCTTGGCCACCTTCTCTTTGACTTCTGTCTCACTAACTCTGGCCCCTTCCTTCACATGGCCAGCCTCAACACTCAGGAATGCGTCTGCCTCCTGCGGGGCTTTAGAGGAGGGCATCAGCTCCTGCTCAGCCTCCACTTGAAGCTCCTCTGCCTTACCAGCATCTGCATTCAGCATTGACATTGTTTGCTCAAAGTCACTGATTTTAATGTCTAATTGACCCTGGTCAGCTCTAGTTGTAGCAAAATCCTGTTCTTGTTCAGGTTTTTTGGATGGTTCTACTTCCGCTACCTCTGGCACTGAACTAAGACCTATCTCGGCTTTCTCAGACACTGCATGTTTTGACACTGTCAGTTCTTTGGCAACAGTTGGTTTGTGCATGACTCCCAACCCAAATGTGTCCACTTTAGCATCGGCCTCTTCTGTTTCCTTGGCATGTTCTTTTGAGTCAGCATGTTCTTCACTCTTTTCTAGTACAGTATCCAGCTTGTCATTTGCTTTCTTGTCCTGATCAAACTCCCGAAGGAGACCAGAGGTAGGGGATGTTTCTTTCTCGGCACTGAACTCATCTTTGACTCTTCCAGCAGCTGCTAGTTTTACTTCAATCAAGGAAAGGTCCGTAGCCAAATCTCTTCGAACTTTATTATCACTTCCCTCATAAAAGGAACCACTTTCTCCTGATAAATTCTCACTGTCTTGAACAGGTGATGGAAGTGGCACTGTGTATTTATTGAACACACAGTAGCCTAGGTCTTCCAGCTGACTGTCTGTTTTCACAATGACATGGTTTTCATCAGTCACAGGTGGCAAGCCAGTACTACTGTCCTCAACCACAGTTTCTGAGGGGACAGATTTCCTTCTGGCAGCCTCAGCATCTGCACTGACGGAAGCTAATCTTGACCTCGTGCCTGCCAGATCAAGCATTTCAGGCAAGTCAGGAGCCATGACGGTGCCATTTTTGTAATAATCTTTGGCCACAAAAGGTGACTCACAGGATGCCTCAACTTGCATATTTTCCTCTCCAATAGCTTTCTCTTCCTCTGGTTTTTCTTCTTCCTCTTTGCTTTCCATTGGGAAGCAAGGAGCTTTCTCCACTGCGGGAGTGGTGGCCGGAAGGTAATCATCGCCTTCATCCATACTTCCACTAGTGTTGGTGAGAATATCAGAAGCCAGAGGAGAGAGGTCATGGCCACGGCCAAAGTTAAATCCAAGAGCTATGGAATCCAGGCAAGACATTGGCAAATTGATGGACATGCTTCTTTGTTCTATTGCAGACCTCCCACCAAGTCCTAAACTTCTGCTGAGTGTCAGATCATCCTTATTCTTACTGTGGAGGTCTCTTTTCTCCCCATATACTTTTGGATCAATGGTAAACATTCTTTCTTGAGGAGAACTGGGTTCTTCAGGTAAATCAGCTGGGTAACTCTGGGCAAGGGTGCTGTACCCTGCTTCCTGTGCTGGTGCACAGGGCTGGGATTCTTTCTCTGCTTGGAATCCCTTGGCACCATTTTCATGCGTGGCAGATGTGGTATCAACAGACTCATGGGCACTTTCTCTTGTGTCACTTAGCTCATAGTAGTCACTGGCCAGCTGAGGGCTTCTTGACACTTCTTCTTTCAAGGCAGATGTTTCAAAGTACTTGGACATTCCTGACTTATCTTCATAAAACGGCACGTCAACTTCTGCTGTTGGCGTGGCCCCAACTCCTTCCACCTTACTGTCTTTGTCGGTACCTTTCTCCTGAAAGAGCTCCTGTAATGTGCTCTTTTCATGGAGTGCAGCTGGTTCAGGCAAGACTTTTTCCAGGCTGTGTAAGGCCATAGTTGAATCTGTCATTGACGGCTCCAAACTTGCAGGAAAGGAGTCATGTTTTAATATATCTGTAGTATGCTCTTGGGCTTTAGGTTCTTCTTTCAAGAAAGTGTGCTCAGTGGCAGTTTGAATTATGCCTGTTTCTTCATCTCTCAATTTTGAGGGCTCATGTTCTTTTGGCACAGCTTCTTTGTCAGAAATAGATGTTTTCTCTTCAAGCTTTGGCTGAAGCTCCTTTTCAGTAAGTATAAGTTCTTGTCCACTGGGGATGACAATCTCTTCTTTCTCTTGATGCATGACTCCTGTATCTTCCCCTAAGTCTTTCTCAATAACATACTCTTCTACAATTGGAACATGGGCACCCTTGGGTAGAGGAATTGCCTCTGATGATATTGTTTCTGCCACTTTATCCAGTGTATCTTTTTGTGAGATTTCAACTTTAGAACTATCTTTGGCAGTCACTGGGCCACTGATTTCTTGAAGTGAACTTTTGTTATCTAGTTGTAAGAAGCCAGGGTCAAAGGGTGATGCTTCTGCTACAATTTCATTCTTCATAATATCTACAGGAAGAGTAAAGCTTCCAGCTTGAAAGGGACTTGGCATAGGAGAGTCAAACTGCTTCCCTTCCCACCTTGGGATGTCCTCCAGGACGTCTTTCTCCCTCATGGGTGTCAAGGGGCCAGGAGACACCGGAGCAGCTAAACCCCACTCATCCTTCTTGGTTTCCACTGGCATTTCAATGAACCAGTCTTTTTGCTCTTTGGGGGCTGGAGGCTGTGCAGAGAGGCCAATGCCAGGCACTACAAAGCTTGGTTCTGCTTTCTGTTTCATGTCTTCGAGGGGGGCACCAACAGGATGCCCAAACAGAGCAGCAGGTGCTGTTTCCCCTTCTGCGCCTTGCAGGTCTTTTCTTTCAGGGGAAGTTTGAGTCGCGTCAGGCTGAGGAACTAAGGCAGCATGTTTAAGGTCTTCACCAGGCATACTTTCCATCTTTGACTCCTTTTCTTTCTTGTCTAAAGGCTCAGCGGCTGAGGGAGTCAATTCCTGCTGATCATGGAACTCCATCTTCGAGGCTGTAAGTAAATCTGAAGTAATCGGGTTGATTTTTAAACAAATCATAGGCAAGTGCTTTTAGGCAGTAAGCTTAAAAATATATTTTGAAATGATGAATGGTAGAGAAATAAAAAAAATGGAACATGCAAGCATGCTATTCATCTAAAAATCAGTATGAAAATGTTAGCGCTGAGATACATATGCACTGTTACTAAAATGAACTGTTGTACATTGTACATTAATGTGTACAGGAATTATAAGAAGAGTTTATTTCAGACTACTTTTTTGTTTGTTTGTTTGTTTGTCTGGTGTGTCCTAAACATTATGTGATGTGTATTATAGTAGAAAAGAAACTTAATGTGTCTTCTTTATATTAATGCATATTGAGTAAGTGGTTAATGTTAAGTTATAAAATATATATTAAGGGCTATATATGGATAAAGATCGATCTCTATTGAATTTTATTCACAAGTTTCTCCTTTGAAAATGAATTGGTAGGCCTGGGCAAATGCCAAGTAATTAATAATGATACAAAAAATAATAGTTTCAGATGATAACAGAGGCCTGGACCAATTTAAGGGGCAATGAAAAGTTACATAAATTTTTAGAAGTCATCTGAGATTAATCAGGAATATAAGTAAATATTTGTTCTCAAGTTTATGCGATGTAATTTAAGAATTAACAAGGCAATTTCTACCAAATATTCAATATTCTTATTACCTTGTCATTATTTAATCTGTCTCAGATGTAAGAACATCTGGATTATATTATTAATATTGGGAAGTCCCATGAGTAATAAACATTTCAAAAGAGTCAACTGTTAAAATACCTTTCTCCTGAGGGTCATGACCTCATTCCCTGTGAACATGGTCAAGTGAGAGGTATTGACCAGCACTGGCTTTAGAGATGCTTTGCAGAAAATAAGTGACATGTTCTTATTTTCATTTATTCACCAATCCAAAAGGCTTTAAAGCCTCGTGTTTTAAGGTCAAAATATTTCACAGTAGTCATTAGAACTAAGTACAGTTATTTGGAGAAGATTTGGGGGGAGGGGAAATCACAAATTTCAACCATCTCTTAAAGAGCAAGTGTATGTGTTGTCATGACCTTAGCTTGTGTGTCCTCTTGTAATAATAGAAAAGAGATATTTCATGAACTTGTAATAAAAGATGAAAACTCAAGAGACATGGTGGTGACTGCAGGGGTTTGGCTGCCATGGAAAGAAAATGACACGAGAAGCATCAACAGGAGCTTTAAAGGAATCAATCTAGTATTTTTTTGAAGCATAAAAAAATATAGCAGGTTGCAATTGCAAATAAAAGCGATTTACTATTTAAGCCTCTATATGCCAAAGTCCAATTGGAGGATTTAAATGAAAAGCATATGAGTTGCTATCCCCAAAAAACCAAAACAAAAATATACATGTATTAGCAATGTGACTGGCAAACATTTGCGATGAGGAGGGAGGGAAACTCAAAAGCTCACACGGCATCATCAGCCTGCTGCAAAGCATCTTGTATCACGGCAAAGGACAACCAAGAATCAGCTGCAGCAGGGCACAACCAAGCTGCCACACAGCATCTGCGCAAGCCACACTCTCTGCTTATGAAGGCGGACACGGGGGTCTCATGATTATGAGAAGACCCAGAGATGAAACAGCTTTAGAAAGGCGCCAGGTTTGTAAGCCGCTGGAGAGATCATTTGCAGCAAAACACATGCAAATCCTGAGAGAAACACACCTTCCTTGTCAGAGGAAGGGGTTTTTACTTCCGGAGACAACTCTGCGACCTCTTTTACACTTTTCTCATGCAGAGCGCCAGGGGGCGCACTCTCTTCTGGAACTATCTGTGTCTCCGTACTAGACTCCTCTTGGCCCTCACTGGGGCCCTGGGCTTGGTCTGAGGACTTAGCAGCCTCACACTCTTTCCCAGGAAGAGCAGCAGGTTTCTCTTCCTCAGCCATCGGACCCTCTAGAGTTTCTTCTTCTTAGGGATGAAAAAGATGTCATCATGACCACATAACAATATGCAGAAGGACAGAAATATTATTCAAGGAACACTTTCAGCTCCAATGGAAAGATTCACCTGGACCTCAGGTATGTTTTATCATTTGGATCAGCAAATCGATAGTCTCATGCAACATACATGATATGTTGGAATATTATGATAGAGAGTCTGCTAATAGTGATGCCTTTTAAGGTCTCATTAAAAGGCTATTTATTTTAAAACCTGAGAGCTGAAAGGGTTTTATTGGTAGATTACCCTGCGTGGAAATGGCAACGAGCTGCACACATGTGGAAAGCTGGCTGGGAGTAAGAGATGGATGCGGCCAGGTAACAGATGGTGGTGAAAGGAGAGATGTACAGTTGTGCTGAAAAAGACCCTTCCCATTTGTTAGACATGTGCTGTTTTTCTCCAATGCAGGAAGCCCCTACATAAGAATTCCTGCTTGCTTTATTTAAAAGGAGCAAACTTCACAGAGGACTCGGGGATTAAAAAAAAAAGTCCTTCCTTCCACATAACAGCCAAGCAATTACTGTAGCAGCTTTATCAGAAAATCCACGGAAAGTTTAAAATATATATTCCCAAGGTAACAGGGTACCTAGCTAGCCTAGGGAAAAGACTAACTAACTCAAATTGTATTATCTTCACCAAAGAAGATAAGGCCTTAGAAAATGAAGAATTTGAAGGAGCGGGTAAAATATTTTGAAAGCCTAGGTCAAGGTGAATTTTAAATTTTATTTACAAAAGTCTTCCTCTGGGGCATAACTGTTATAATATTGTTTAACCAATAATGTAGTTCTTGTATAGTTCTCTCTGACACAAAGAAAATGTGCATATGAACAATAAAATCTTAATTCTACAATTCATAACAAAATCACTCCAGGAAGATAATTGAGTGCTGGCCAAATTACCAAAATGTTCCCCCAAAATATACATCACCGTGGAAATTTAGCCTTTAAAACATAAACAATGAGCCTATGAAGGTTCTAAGTTACTGTATTCATTTGTGCTTCATTTACACTTCAAGTGCCAGTAAAAAAAAAAAAAAGCCCAAATTTATCCCTTAAGAAATTAGAGGAAAATCTATACATTGTTAGTGCTGCAAAGGGAGAGTTGTTATGAAATTTCTATTAAACAACTGCACATTGTGTAAACGGTCCTGTGAGAAAGACTATAGATGAAAGGAAAAGGAATTTTCTGTTTTAAGAAATATGAACCCCCTGGGGGATGGACAGAATTACTTCATTTCCCCATATTTGGCATTTAGACACTCACAGCCTTTCAGTTTAATTTAACAAGTTCCAGTACTAATTTATTACTGAGGAAATTTTCACAATGCCTAGATTTTGGTTATAATTTATTTTTAAGATAAGTGCTTTACTAGTGTTGCCTTTTCAAATAAATTCTAATCAAGAAATTTAAGTTCCCAAATCCACACAACTTTCTTGGCTTTCCATTTCCTCAGTTTGTATAAATCATGTTTATTTCCACTGCTCCTATTCTTGATTCCAAAATTCTTACGCAGTTTTTAGCTGTTTGCAGCTCGTATTGTTAGAAGAGCTTAGTTTTCACTCAATTTAGGTTATATTTCTTCATCAGGGTATCTGAGCCATTAACACTCTGTTTCCAAAATGTTCCTTGAAGAAGTTTATGGTCACGAATGTAGTTGATGAGCTCACAGGTCATTGCCTTTGGATTATCTGTTTTACATAAAATATTGTCTCATATTTCTGCAAGAGTTTCATTAAGCAGGTGAATTCGACCATTTGAAAATAATGTCTTCAGGTAAACAAGAATGCTTTAAGCTTTCTTTTCTTTTTTATTATGAAATTACTAGTTAGCATGAGACAATATGTAAGCCAACATCCAATCATGTCACCCTCACCGTGGCCAGTTATGTACTAGGGTCTCCTGGCTTCATGAGACCGAGAGGACAAGGGCTGCGCAACCTGTCCCTTTAGCTCAGCGCCCCTGATGTGAGCCAAGATCCAGTTACCTGGGGAAGCCTCCTTAGTTTTTGCTGACAATTACATGGCAAGGGAAAACAAATTCCTGCCATAACATTTATTCTGCTCCAAGCAGATCCTTTACCTTTACTTTTTTATAGGGTGATTGTGTTAACACAGCATTAAAATGAAGCTAATTCTGTTTAAGGCTGCTCTTAGTAACACTGTGGATCCAAGGTGGACAAAAAATTTCAGGGCCATCTTTCACGGTCTGAGTAAAAAATTATACTCTTCCTTACTGATTTATGTGCTAGTAGTAGAAATAGGTCATGGTGGTTAAACTTTTTGGTTCTCTTTGCATCTTCTCAGAAGCAATGATGTAAAAAAGGAAGTACACATATGTCTCAAGTAAGGCTTCTTTTATAACATGTTTGAAGCATTTGGATCTATGCAACCTATATAGGGACTTCACATTCATATGGAAAAAACAGACTTCGGTCCCCCACCCCCACAGGAAGGCACACTGAACAGGATGCGTGGAGCCAAAGCTGCAGGCTGGGGAGGAGCAGAAGGGCACCATGCTTGGTTCACCTTTCTCCCGGCCTAAGCGGCCCTCTGCACTCTGCGCTGGGCCACTGGGGAGCACACTAGAGGTGGTCCATTCTGAGCTGAACAAGGGGTGCTCATAGTACTCCTCATCGGAATTGTAAGGGTCATCATCAGGCACAGACACCGAGATGGAGGGGGCTAGGAGCCTACGCCTCTCCCCGCTGCTGGCAGGCTCGCGGTTGGGGAACCTGTGTAGAGGACCCACTTGATCCTCAGCCCCTTCATCTACGAACAGACACACAGGAAGAAACTGCAGGGTGAACTGGACAAGACAGACACCAGATCAGACAGATGAGACAAGACACCTGCATGAGGATACGAAGAGCCGTGGCAGCAGCATGAGAGGATGGAGGGAATGAGCGCGACCAAGCAGATGGAGGATGGGCAACGGGGGGTGCTGCATGCTTTAGGAGCCACTGCATTAAACTGTCCTTTAGGAGAATCTGCCATTGAGCTAAGTAAATCAAAAGTATTGATACCCCTGCTGCAAAATAGAAATCATCTGTACATTCCTCTCAAGTGAGGCAGAATAACCAAGGAAACACTGCAATAGAAATGAAGCATTACAAAGCAAACACATTCTTTGCAGAAAATCCTTTTGAGAAGATCAGTTCTTCTTATTCTTTTATGAATATATTTATAAGTTAAAGGAGAAAAAAAAAGTTGTCAGGATATCATGCCTAGATGACTGAAAGGAAAAAGAGCTCCTGTAGGAAACACAACTTTAATGATCTAGGACGTACAAATAACAGTTTGGTTAATTCAACTCGAGTTAATGACTTTAACCAGTAAGTAATTTTAAGTTTCAATTGTGTTATGAAAAGTCTACAAAGAGTTCTCTTTCCTGCTCTGAGAAGCAGAGAGCAGTCACCATAGTTCATTCATTGGATGCTAACGCTGATGTAACTCTGCAGGGCTGGAGATGTACAGTCCACCATTGTAGGAAGCTCTTCCTGTAACAAACCCCTTTTCTGATGTTTGGCTTCCCTTCTGAAAGCCTAACGAAGATACTATTAGCTTTTCCAGTGCTGGCTTCAGTAAGGTCAGCACTTCACCCCCATGGCTTCCTTTGTACTCCTGACTCTTGGCGGCATTTTTATGTTTCAGGTGTCTTATGGTATGTTTCTTCCTAAAACTGCTCCCATTCCTGTCCTTTTGTGTGTCTTGGTACAGAAGTCTGACTTATTTAAACATATTTCCTCAAACTTACAGTTGTAAGCCAGTCTGTTTAGCGTTTGGACCTCATAGAATTCCATAAGGTTTAAGGACCATGGGAGAGAATCCTAGGTGGGTTGGGCTTGGTTTGGGCCCACATCTCCTGGGGGCATTTCATTGTATTTACTAATCACTGTGCATCTATACCTAGAAATACTTCAAAAAATTTCATAACTACCACTAATAAGAACAAAATCTATAGTGTCCCTCTGTATAATTTTTATTTCTATCAGGATTTAAGTGACAAAATCATAGCATTAGTTTGCAAACAGTGCATTTCATTTTTAGGACAGCAAATTATTTTCAGTAACCAAGTGCTGACAATGGCAAATAAGTCTGAAATCATAAGGATACTAAAAATAACACTGTGGATGGATTACTTTTAATCTTTTGAGCACATTATTTACTGATTATTCCATGGAAGTTGCTCCTGGATGGATGCTCAGAATTTTCTCAGCCATTGGACTTATTATATCAAGGGCCGGTAGATTCCTAAAATAATGGCTATTCTTCGTTCAACTCAGCTCAGATGCTCAGCTGAGTAGTTCATCATCCAAGGCCTGGTCTGCAGCACTGACTGACGCGTAGCCCTCAGCCTGCAACTTATGCCAGTGGCTTATCCCGCTCCTATTTCCTCCAGTGGCTCTCTGAGACTGTAAACTCCCCACCCATGGAAGTTACTGCTAATACTTTGGGTATGTTCAATAGACTGTGTGGGCCAAGAAGCAAAAGGGGGGCATTTGTCTCTCTGCTTTTCAACATTTCGTGGGGGGAGGGAAGTAGAGAAAATAATAGCATAAAACTGAAGAGTTGTTTTTAAGCTTCTGAAGATTTTGGTTCCCTCTTCTCACCGATGCTCTTTTTATAAGTTCTCAAATGTAGAAACAGCCCTCAGGTTTGCTTCAGATCTGTAAGATCTCAAAAGAGGCAGTGTTTTTGATTCTGAAGACTTTCCCTGTAACCAGTCAACAGAATTTTAAAGGCTCTAGTGGAAAAATAGGTTCTCTTTGTATTTTTCAGGCCCTGAGCCAAGACTACTTTCAGAGAAGTGTCTGGCAAAGGCCAGATCTCTCCCGGTGTTAGGTGCTATATGTACTCCAAGTCTCTGTTTAGGATCTGTGAATGAAATTCATCTGCAATACAAGCTCAAGAGATAAGCCAGGCAGGCTATGCTTAGGGAGCTAGCTAAGTCCCAACAATGCATTTGGGGCCAATGATAATGACTGAAGACATTAATTCTCATTTGCTATGGAGTTGTGCATGGTAGGTGCTGCTGGATCGTTCCCAGTAGGAGTGGGATGCATAATAATTAAAAATAATTGGAATGTTTATTTGAGCGTGGTTTTAGCAAAAGGACATTTGCATAGTAGCTTGTAACAAGGAATTCCCATTTGAAGATAATTTACTCCCATAATTCCATAGCTGCTGAGGGCAATTGGCCCCGGTCACATAGCTCCTCATCGTCTCTAAGCCCTTTCCATCCCGCACACTTTTGCTTTACAGTGTCTAAGTTTTCTGGCCATAAATGCCGCTCCCAAGTGATATAGACGGAAACTGCTTTAAACTAGCATTTACTGTCACCACATCTCTGACACAGAAAAGTATCACTCTAGAACTCTGAAACAAACCTCAGAGGGCAGCAGAATTCCTGATTGTTTTCAGATGATCCCACTGAACTTGCACAGACTTTCAAATTCTAATAGCTCAATTCAAATGATGATGTTTAAGACTGGGTCAAAAAGTAAAAGGAGGTAAGTTGGAAAACATCATAACTAGTACAGTATTGGAAAACTATACCATGGTTTCCTTTCTATGCATGTTACTTGTTAAATGTTTTTAATCAAAATCCCTTGTAAATGTTCCCCAGAATAACTACATGTCCTGGGAATTACCAATGTTACCTTAATTACAATAAATGAATATTTATAAATTATGGTAATTAATACATTAAATTATATTCCATGGAAGCTTTTAGGCTTTCCCTTTGGGAAAGAACAGCTTTAAAGATGTTTGATAGTTAATAAAAAGTTAATGTATCCCCAAGGTCACTGAATACTCAATTTAATACAAGAGCTCTTTTCCTTTTGTAGAAAAGGATTAGACTGTGGTAGTTACTTTAACAGTATGTCAAAGAAGAAAAATAATGCTCTCCTCAAAGCAAAGGAATTCACCTGGTCCCTTCCTACCACACCTGCTGTAAGCAGGACATTTATAGAAATTGGAATGAGTCTTTGCAAACTAATGAGATTAAAAATTGGATAGTTCAAAGGTGTGACTGACTGGTCATTAATTTATTTTCTGACAAAACTAAACTTGAAAGTAAAACCTATTATTTGCTATACATGATTGGGATTTAAACTAAAAAAGAGGCAATACTTTGTCTAGACCTCATTTCTTTAACATATTTAAGGTAAGAATATTGTTTGGTGTTTAATGAGGGCAACTTTATAAAATATCTACTTACATTTTACCATATAACACAAAATGGTTGTACTTTCAAAAGTAAAACATCAGGGCTTCATATAGTTTATTGCTTTTCTAAAAAAATAGCAGTTAGGCTTGCAAATAGCTCTGAATTACTTTCAGTGATAACTAAGTTGGTGTTTCCTCTGAATACATTGAAACTGCCTGGGGAGAGCAATTCTGAACATAAGGAAGAGTTTACTGTGACACGTAAGTGGCCAAAATGTGAAAATGATTCTGTCCTTGATTTATTTATATTTTCATTATCTCCAGTCTGCTACACTCCTGAAGGCAGGTGGGGTGAACTCCCAGGTGCACGGGAGGGCTCACCTTCCTCTGCTTGGAGCGCCCAGTTAAGGAGTAAAGAGCCGATGATTTGACCTCAAGAAGACTTTTGAAAGAGGCCAGCTGTGCGGACATCTCATCCCTTTGTGGGTTAAGAGGATTCTCTGACACTTGAAGGGCTTTAACCAGGAGCTCAGAAGCATTGTCAGTGGCCTGGGCAAGTCCTGCTGTCACTTGAGGACTCCTGTTGCACCTGGCACGAAACCCAGGCCTCTGACCCAGCTGGAGGCTCTTACCCTCCCTTTTCTCCTGCTGCTTGTCTCTCGCTACCTGTTAGCTACGTTCGCCGTCCCGGAACACCGGCTCTCCCTGCCCACCTAAGAGGTTCTGCATCCTGGTCCCTGGCCCTACATACTGGTTTCTTCCATTTTTGCTTGGCCGCCACTTCCCCACACTTCTGGCTCAGCCTCTCAATCCTCCCTTTTCCCATTCATTAAAATAAAGCTTCCCTTGCTATTGGGTCTTACAGCTCCTTGGTCTTTTCCTTCCTAGTGCTAATTCAATGTGAAATTATTTGCAAGTTTATTTACTGGACTGCCCTTCATTGCTAGACCATGTGCTCCTTAAAATGAAGGCTCAGGTCTGTTTTGTTCATTAGCATACACTCAGGGTCCACAGAGTTCCTGGGACACTGTAGGTGGTGTGTGGAAGGAATAGATAAACAAGATGACAAAAAGCATCCTTTGAATATATGAATTAAAAAATTTAATTGCATTAAAGAGATTAACTAAGAGTCAGTGGCTGTTATAAACTGATAACTGTCCCTAATGTTTTTTCCTCCTTAGGATAGTTGTTTGTTTAACATTATTTCAGGCATTATGGAAAATTAGGAAAAAAGCTTCAATTTCAGAAAGACAAAACTTCGTGAACATGTTTAGGTTTATACATCTATGACAAAAATAAATTGTACTGGAATTAAATATATGTAGTTCAGTTATTTAGATTTTGTATTTAGGAAATCAGGGAATATTTTAAATGAACATGATGCTAATTATAAAAGGATGAGTCTTCTGTGACAAACAGTATTCAGTTTTTAACACAATAAAGTAGACTCTTAAGTGATGCTAAAATGAAAAACAGATGAACTACGTGAATGAAATAGTTTTACAATTCAGGTGTCAGTGTGTGAAAAGTATTGTGCAAACAGAGCACTACTGTCCCTCTGACTTAGGTCAGTTAACTGGTACATCAGTCAGATGCTAAGGAAAGCTAGAAGACAGCTTATGCTCGGTTGCTATTGCAACATAATTTCAGTGAGTGCTTTTCCTCTGAGATCATGAATGAGTATTCTTCAAAAGCGTCCCTCTGCTTTCTCAATGAAAACTGAAAAGCTGACACAGCATTCCCCGGTAAGGAAGTGCATGAATATATTGCTGCAATAACAGGTCTCAGCAGGAAGGAAGCCCTGCTCTAGCTCTTAGTTCCCTGCTCTCAACTTCACATTCCTGCATTAACTTTCTCATTTATTCATTAATATTTATTGAGAATTTCCTGTGGATCTTGTCCTGGGGAGGTTCTTGACAATACATGGTGAGCAAAAACGGGATAATTCCTGACATTTCTATAAGCAAGTGGTGACTCTGTCAATTAATATGACTTGTGCTATAATAAGAAGTACATTGCTTTTATTTTTCAGTCATTTATAAGATAGGACTGTAGCTTCTCCATCAAATACTGCATTAAGTAAGCTGGTTCTCTATAGTTGTTCTAGCATTTTAAAGATGAAATTATCCTTTTTTTATCTGTTAGATTTTTCCTCTTTCATTTACTGTATTCTTTTGATTTTACTGCAACAAAACGACTGTATATTGAAGGACTTTATTTCTTCACCATTTAAAATAGTTCCACAGTTGAATGACATCTAACCAATACTGAAGCCCACGGCTTTTGGCTCGAGGTTTATTGTTTACCCTTCTTGCAAAGACAAACGCTGGAGGGTCCAGCAGGACTTACCTTCCTCCAAGGGGATGGTCTGCTCTGAGGCTGGCGAGGGGGGCGGAGAGGGAGGCAGGTTAGCTGTCTCTTCCGCTGCTACAGATCAAACAACGGAGAGATGAGGTGACAATTAATCCTATTAGGCTACTAGATCTGTGAAGCAGTTTTTCCACCTGTAAAAAGGCCCCTCTAGGAAATTCAGCCAAGATTCAATAACAACCTGCTAGTTTTAGCCCCATTACTTGGTTCATATATTTAATAACCTAAAAAGTAAGATAGGCATTTCATATTTTGCAAAAGAATTGCTTTGTCTTCCCCCTAAAAATGGAGTAGAGATGGGTGCTAAAATTCTACCATTTATCTCATGGATCTCTGTCTACTTGCTCAATTACTAATTTTTTAGTCACGATATAACAAATAAAAAGACTTGCAGGCAGGCATTCTGGTTTGGATTAGGCTAGTCTGAATGGAAAAAAAGTTTAAAAAGCTTTGCTGTCCAAATGGTTTATCTGGAAATAAATGTTACTATCATCATTGATAGTTATAGTAGCTGCCATCTTTTTACAAAAATATTTTGCGCACTGAATTTAATGTCAATCTTCTCCAGGTGTTCTCAGTAAATGAAACTGTATGGCATAGGGCAACTTTCAGACAGAAACCATGCATGGGTGGGCGTTGAGTCATCTTCTGGCCTTAGCCTTGCACCCACAAGACAGACAGAAAGGCTTCAGATGTAAGTCATACACAGTGAACGCGACAATTTGCTATTTGCTCCTTAGGATACTGAACTTTGTTAGGACCCCTGATAGGAGGTCATGAAATTTTTAAAAGAATATTTCTCATTTAAGGCTAGTGGTTCACTCTAGTTTAAAGATCACCCAAATTTCAGTTTTATAAACAGTCCATAGAGGCAGCTTTGGGGCGACAGATGACTTTCTCACTTTCCTGATCCTGTAGGTTTTACATGGCATGTTTTAAGATATCAAAAGTAAACAATAGACTAAAGAGGAATGTTTTAGAGATATATTTTCCCTCTTTGTTTTAAGAGCAAAACAGTCCTTGATAAACCACTCAGAATAATTTTGGGAGAGCAAAATATTTTTAGTCTTTATGTTTTAGTAGATGCTTGAAGGAGTACTGATAAGAAACTTGAGGACATATTAGACCATAAGAAAGAACAAAAATGAATATGTGATCTTTCTTTAGGGCTTAGAAGCCCTAGAGAATGAGCCTTAGAATGAGTGGCGGCAGCAAACCTTCAGCTGAGTGTTTTCTGAGGAAGCATATGCCGTATTGCCTGTCCGTCACTGGAGGGCATTTGATTTCTGACCAAGTGAGAAGGCAGGGCTATCACTGACCTGACATGAGCCAAGTAAGTGTCAGCACTCCATATGTGATAGAGTCGCTGAGGATTCTAACAAAGCTCTAGCTCAAGCTTTTTGTGTAGGAAAAAAAGTTAAGGAAGAGAGAAACAAGATAATGGTGTAGTTAATCATTTACCAAAACCCATAAAGGGAAATAACCATGTCTATCTGGGAATTTCAGTGCATTTTCCTTATGTGTTAGTGGTCATGCCATCCTCTAATGGTCTAGAAAATGAAAAACTAGACTACTTACAGGAGCATCTAACCGTAAGTTTATCACTCTAAAAACTACCAAAATCCCACAGTCCTGGGAAGGAAGGTGCAACCAGGTCCCAGTGCATCTCAGTAGATGATCAACGAGCATCACATGTAAGACACTGTGCAAGATTTAAGCTGTCTTTTTAACATGAAACCTTGATCAGGGTGCCACAAACCCAGGTTCGGACCTGAGGCACTTCTCCATTTACCTAAAGGCAGAGCTGTGGGTTGGTCTTTGTGCTGAGCTTCCTTCTCTTGTTCGCCTTTCAGGACCGCGACAGCCTCAGCTGTGACTACTTGAACTATCCGTGCTGACACCTCCTCTGTAACAAACAGGAACAGAAGAAAGTGTGATGAGAGGTCGGGAGCAGGTAGTAAAGAGGAAAGGTAACCAAACAGCAGATAGACTAGAACTTCCTTTTGCTGGCTTCTCACCAAAAACAGTACAGTATAATTTTTAAATTGCAGTTAAAATGTGCACACACACACACACACACACACACACACACATGGAGGAGACTGAGAAAAGAAAGAAAATTGGCATTAATTTGTATGGCATTTTATTTTCCAAAAGTTATTTACATAAACTGAAACAGTTTAATTTCTTTACACCTAGTGAAACAAATTGCAGGAGAAAAGAGAGGATTCATTTTGAATTTCATTAAAACTATGTGCATAGTCTGCTCACATTGTTTTAATGACATCATTCAAGTAAGTCACTGCGCTCACTTGTAGAAGCAAGATTTAACCCCTGAAGAAGATGCCTCAAGGATGAGAAGGACTGATGTGAATAAGATAAATTATGAAAATCTGGGACAATAGTGTCTCAAGGAAATACAATGACATACCAGATGATCTCTTTCTAAAGAAATGTTTCTTTGTAGGTATTAGGTGTTTTAAAGATTTTAAAAATTTGTTATAACTTCGTTTTTTAAAGAGAATACAAAAACAGTAACAACATAAGACAATAAGAAAACAACACAAAAACAATGATACAGGGTTTTAGAATAAAATGATAGAATTAACAGTGGTTGTTATATTACATATTTTTATCTTCAACGAATTTGCTCAGATTACCAGATGTAAAAATGTAAGATTGATCAAATTATTAAAGGGAATAAAAAATAATTAAAAACCCCCAGAATGATACACAGCTTCACTAAACAAGATATCTCTTGGCTTACTGAAAGGAACAGTTAATGCTTAAATGTTTTGACCAATTTTGCATGCCTGTATCTGGTAATCTGAACAACTAATCTGAAGACAACAATATGCAATACAATAACCGTGAAGTCCTAGCATCTTGTTTTAAAGAGTTTTCAGGCCCTATGCCATATACTCATCCTGTAAGCACAGTAGCTCCATTAAAAGCCAGAAGGCTCATCACTGAAATCATTAGGCAATGAGTTGCTAAAGTAAATAGTTTGGGGCTGGAAAGGCTTTCAAAAGGTCAAGATATTAGAATATTAATTCTTTACTGAAATTTTCTTATTGCCCATTGTTATGGCTTGTCTCTCCAAAACCTCATGAGATCATAGGTGGGGCTTTTTGGAGGTGGCTGGATCTAGGGTGTGTTCCACTGGAATTAATCAAGGATGTGGTAGTGGGATTGATGCACAGGGCAGTACTGCTAGGATGAAGGGTGTGAGTGCTATCCACCTTTAGGGTGAGTAGCCTGGATACAATGTAAAGTGACAGGAAGACTCTGCCACTTGTTGCTTGCTGGATGCTTTCTGCCTTCTGCTTGCCCTGCTTTTCCATGGACTGTTTCTCCTCTGTGGTGCCCCTCTGCCATCCACCCTTCCCTGGGGCTAGCTGACTATGGACTGAAACTTCCATAAACCGTGAGCCAAATAAACCTTTCCTCCTTTAACTTTGGGTGTTGGATATTTTGTTTTCACAGTGAGAACAGTAACTAAGACACCCATGATCCAAACTTGCATATTCACAAGCAAGTTTGCAGATTTCAGTTCGCTTTTAACCTTCTTTAGATTTTGTCTCCTCTGGAGAATCTTTTTCACACCACTGGGAGAGACAGAAAGTGCAGCAAACCTACTAGGTTTTTGGAACTAGGAATCCAGTTGGATAGAATTTTTGTGAATTTTAAAAGCTAGATTACAGATTGAGTAATTTTTCCCTTATGTTTAAACTCCTTAATTTTTTAACCACTTGACCATGCATATTCTTAAGGGATCAAGTGTGAACATAGAGTAGGTGGTGCTATTAACAGCGGAAGCAGTATTTTAAAAGCATAAAAGTGCTCACTATGTCTCAAATGCCTCTGCTAAGATGTTTGTCATTGTTTGAATGAATTATTTACTATTATTGTTCCCATTTTACAGATGAGAAAACTGTGGATGAGTAGTGTTATGCTGGAAAAGACGAAAATTTTATTTCTAAGACAGTGCTACTTTCTTGCGGTAGTTTTGATTTTAGTGTCCGAGCAGATATTTCACAGTTACTCCAAATAAATAACATTAACAGTTAACCACAGCTCTGCAAGGAAGATGAACTGTTATGCTACTCAGTGTGGTTGCCACAGGCTGTGGGCAGCCCGAGGCCATGCTCCTGGCTGGCTCCTCTGAGCCTTCCCTGGAAGGATGGGCCTCTCAGGTGACATTTTCAATGGCTACAGAAGAAAGGAGACTGAGGGCAGAGGCAGGGAACCAGGAGGAGAGTGAAAGGGAGGGTAAGAAGGGGCAAAGGGCGTAGTGGGGATGATGGCGGCATCCCAAGCATGTATGAATATGCTCAAATGCAGCCCAGTATTCTGTATAGTGAATGTGCACTACAAATAAAGTGGATTGAGTGGCTATAGAAAATTAATTTTTAAAAGCAGCACTTAAGAGTTCTAAATTGCTTACTGATATTACCAAATGAATCATTTGGGGCTTTGAGAACTGCTCCATGTATTAATTTTCAATGCAACTGAAGTAGCTTTTTCCAACAGCGCAGTGTCTCGTGGAAGGCTGGGAGTACGGAGAAGTGGAGCAGGCGCAGTAGAGTGGGGGCATAGGCAGAAACTTCCTGTCCTCTGGGTCGTCCCCGCACCTCCCTAGGAGCATTTACACAAAATTGTACCTCAGGCTCACCTCCATTACTGCGCAGGTTCCCGTGTCAAGGACTGTTCTTTGCTGTGTCTGAGCTTCTTTCCCTGAGCTTAACTCAGGTAAGATGCCTAACGTAATTTTGGAAAGGCTGAAAGGTTAACCTGAAAAATTTATTCATGATATGTATGCATCAGAAATAATTCATGCCTACTATGTTTTGTGCCTTGAAAGCCCAAAATTATCTCATTTACTGTATTACGATGTAAGAATTTGATATATTTTAAAACAGTATTTATTAAGGTCTAAAATATGTTACATAACTAAAAGATTTTTTTTTTTTTTTAGATTAGGGGGATAATCTAGTAAAAATAATACAGGAACTTACTGGTTCATATAAACAAATTTTAGCTGAGTGATGTTGCAGTATTTCGGTCTTCCTGCTTAAAATTATATTTAGTTTTGACATCATCAAAAATTATTTAAAGGTTGAAGAATAGTAAAAGAGAAGGAATACATAAAACATGCATTTGTACAAGTGTAGGCCAAACCACATCTTGGAGGGCTGTTAAGTGGGCTTTTAAAATAGCTTCAAAAGGGCTGAGGATGTAGCTCAGGGGCACAGTGCCTGCTTGGTAAGTGCAAGGTTCTGAGTTCAAGTCCCAATACAAGCAACAACAAAAACATCACCCCCCCAAAAAAACAAAAACACCTCCACAAATAAATAGCCTAAAAAGAGACAAGTGAAGGGAGAATTACATTATTGCTTATATGTAACTGGTATAGGCAAGTCTCATTAAACAAAATGTGGAGCTGAGATAGATAGAAATACTATAGGCAGTCAGACAGGGCTGGGCGCTCAAAGAAGCCAACATAAAAGATAAGATACCTGTGGGCCAGACCTCAAGACAAAAGACTAAACAAATACACCCACATACCTCCCTAGAGATGAACAGCAGGGACTGACCACCTTGAAGAGTCTTTGACCCAACCCTTACGGGAAAAGCCCCTGACCTAACCCGTAAGGGAAAAGCCCCACTCTGCATGCCCGCTTGTTATGTGACTCCCTTTCCCATTTGATCCCAGTCCACTCAGTCTTACCTGGACAATTATACCTGTAATCTTATTGGCGGACCATAGTTTTGTCCATTTCCCCTACCTTGGACCTGCCTCACCTCATGGTTTTTCCCTATAAAAGTCCCTGACAAAGACAGAGTCGGGGATAACCCACTCGGGCCCCCCTTCTGTCCCTCTCTTGGACAGAAGCTTTCTTTCTCCCAATAAATATATTCTGCTCTTTAAAAAAAAAATGTGGAGTTCCTGCCAGTTATCACATTTCAGTTGTGAGAACTAGATTAGTTTTATCAGAGTAATTGTGATTATTTCAGACAGATACTTGCAGGAAATCTGAATTTTATTGTATTTTTTGTCTAAAAACTAACATATTTTAGGTTTCTAATTTAACAAAAGTTTATAAATAAGTTAAAATTTTTTTGTGTATGTTTAAGCAAAATTGTTAGGAAGTAATTCAACCCAATCTTGGGAGAATTGGTAGATTTTTTTTCCTTAAGAGAATTTAACAGATTTTGAGAAATGGTATTTTAAGAATAATCTAACAGGTTGTGTAGAAATTAGTTCACACTGGTTTAAGTGACATCTTCATGTTCTTTGGAAGAATGATACTGTTAAATCTTTTCAAATAGGAAATAATACATTTGCTAATAAAAATTTCGTAGTGGATTTAGTGAAACAGCATCAGATTGTTCTGTGGATTTCAATTGGTCTGTCAATTTAAAGTTTCTCCAAGCAAGAGCTATCAAAAGCACCTCGATTTTACTTAAAGAGTGAGAAGTGGCCTTCTTCAAACAACCTACCTAGCTGATCTTCAGGGTGAATTTCATCTTTATAGTCTGATTACTGGGACAGGAAAAATTCATTTCAGGGCAGGTTAAGGGTGAATGTGCCACACAAGCATGTAAGAGAATGGAAGAGAGTAACAGAACCAGACATGTGAAAGTAAAAATGTGGGCTGGGGATATAGCTCAGTGGGAGGGTGTTTGCTCAGCATACATGAGGCCCTGCATACAGTCCCCAGCAGTAGACACAAACACAAACATAGTAATTAAAATTTTAAAATGTAAAGGCCATGATGTATATCTTAAAATCTTTTCATACTACAGAGATCAGATCGAGTAAACGCTTCCCTTCATTATCCACTCATTCGCCCATCCATCCAACCGTCGCATGTAGGAGATAAACTGAGTTCTTAGGTTAAATGAGAAGAAACGGTCTAGGCTTTAATTCAGAGAAGTATGAGTACAAACTCTGCTATTGCTACTTTCTAGCTGTTTTATCCTAAGAAATTTACTTAAACTCACTGAGCCTCAAGCCTCATTTATAAAGCAGAACCAGTGACAGTAAAGCACTGTGTTTGTCTTCTGTACTGTGTAGTGTTGCACTGACTCAGTTATGTAATTAGGTAATAGCCTTGGCACGTCAAGGAGTTCAAATACGTGTAAGACTTGCAGATACTTCTTCATGAAGGTGTGGTTTTGCTTTACTCTGGTTGTACATTCTTCTGGACTTTTTACTCTTACATTTCCACTTTAAAGAAAGAGCAATTGTGTCTGGGCAGCGAGGCTGTTATTTTTATGACTATCTGACAGTACTGTTAACCCACTATCACTAATGTTGATGGCTGTGTTGATGGCCAAGCAAAGTATTTTTTCCAGACAAAGCTATCAAGAGAAGTAAATATTGTCTTTGTTTTCTATTTTCTAGCTTCATACCATTTCCTTGGCTGTGTAGGTCCTGGGGTACCATCTGCTCAAGATTCTTGCCAGCATGTCTCAATTCAGAACCATCTTCTAGATGGTCCTAGAAGGCATGCTAACCCTGTCAACCTAAGGAGAGTCAGCACCAGGAAAATAGTCTGGAGATAAGATATTAGAATACATTTTAACTGTTCATTGCATAGTTTCTCTACCTTCTGCCCTCCTTTCTACTTACTATTTAAATTTTTTTTTCTTTTAACTTCCAAACACATGAACACAGTTACGTGTAGTGATTAGGACTTAGTGATCAAGAAGATTAGAGATGACTCTGTATTATAAAGAATTTGGGGAATTATTTGTTGTAAATAATTGAAAGTTAATATTGAATTTCATAGCTAAAATCATAACACTGCTTATTCCAATCTGATGTTTTGAAAGGTTCAATGAACTTTCAAAATTTTTTTGAAATGGACATTTTTGGTTTTCATTATGGATTATCTTAAAACAGTTGTGTAATATTTTTATTTTCTCTTTTGTGAATGTTGGAATCTTGACTAGCTACCTATAGTTTTGCATTGTACTAAAAACCTTAAACTTGTGTTTGAATACTAGTTTGTTGTTTTTATTATGTTATCATTAGTATTGTGATGGTAATGAGCCACTTTCTGCAGTATTTCATACAATGATAATAAATGTCACAGCTAAAGAAACTGAATGATGACTTGCATTTAACCTTAGTAAACAGACCTGCCTAAAAGCCATTTGTAAAGAGAATATTCGTGGTAACTTGAACATTCAAGGTAACTGTGAATGAAATTCATCTGGTAACTTCTAAAAGCATTACAGAAGAACAAATAAAGATACAATGCAAAGAGTAATAGGTAGTAATATTATCACCACATAGACAGACATTTAAGAAGAAAAAGTGAAATCTGTTTTGAAAATTTATTCTGGGCAGAGCAGTCCTTGGCAGATAAATTAAATTCTAGAAGGAAATATTATTTTTTCTTGCTATTAATAAAACATATACTGGAGTATAAGAAACTAATTCAGACATGTTTTCAATCACAAAAGCTACTTAGGAGTACCTGACTGGGATCATATTAAGCTATTTACATTCACCTACAGTAATGAATAAACATCATGATGAATACAAAAATGTTAAATAAGCACTTACTGGGCCAGTGCTTTCTTGTTGATATTACCTAATCCCCACAATTTTCAACTAGAAAAACTAGCAAAATAGTGAGTAAAAGCAATTTATTGCTCCTTTAGATCTCTCTTTGATTGACATAATTGTAGTAAAAATATTTTTTGTAAGACTAACTTCTAGTTTCAGAAAACCTGGGATCAAATTCTGCCTCTAATTCTTAAAATTCCCAGACATTGGTTGAGGGATCATCTCCCTAACCTTCAGAGTCAGGGAATAAAAGTGTTATTCTTTTTCTGGTGTGTTGTGACAATTACATGAAATAACATGCTGACTTAAACTATGTATATGATTGATAAGACATAGGTAAGACCTAAGTTTCTGTCATATACTGAGGCGATTCTAGAATTTTTCCCAGTGAATTCTCCTTGTCAGAATGTCCAGTCTCCGTCTAACAGACGATGCAAAGGCTGCTGCCATTTATTAAATTATTTAAATTACAAAGACAAAATACACATAAATTAAATATTGCTGACTGGTTATCGCACTGCTCAGCACGTATAACCATTGTAGTCCTCTCCTTTTTTTCATGAAGCTAATTCCGGTCACAATATTCATCATTTATCACCAAATTTTTAAAGATAGGGTGAGGTCCTGTCCTGACAGGGTGAGCAAGCATTTTGTTTAGTTACTTTGTTACATTAATGTATCAATATTGCTTAGTTGATTAATAACAAAATCAAAGGAGTTGAAACTCTTTCCACAGTCCTGAAAATTCTAATTTGCTTCTGAGCGATGTATGATGTGGGTAGGTCAAGAAATTTGTTTCTGAGTGTGAACCCTTTGGATTTTTATCAGACCAGCTGTGATTACTTGAACATTCAAAGGTTTACCAATTAGACTCTGAACACAAGGACTAAGCAGGCTGGCATATGCCTGAGAACATATTTTTGTTGATTTTTTTTTTCAGGTTTTTAAGAGAGAAGTAAAATACTTGACAGTAAATTCAACCATATAAATATAAAAGCCAGTAAATGTTTCTGCTTTTAAGAATCACAGACATAATAATGCTGTGTTAAAAGAAATGACAAATACACTTGTGGAAAAAGGAAAACAAAACAATTTAAGACAGAATGCTTCTGTCAAGAAAAGGTTTTTCTCAGTAGGGTACAGGATGGTTGCTATGGAAACTCATGCTAATTGCTGCTGCTGCGGCTGCTAAAAAAACTAGTCCACAAGGAAAGAAAGCACTGTGTAGTTTGAAGCACTCTGCTAAACAAATACCCTAGATAAATTCATAAAAATAGGGAGAGAAGAAAAGCTCCTTGCTTGTACTCCTTGCTTAATTTGGAGAGTAAATGGCTCCTGTGCAACTCTTGCCTGTAATCAACTGGGGATGAAAGAGACTAAAGGGGCAGATGGCCGGCAGTTTTGTTTGTCTGTTCCCTGGCACCTCGCATTCACCAGGGGCCAGTGTTGGCAGACCCCACCCGAGCCAGCCTGAGATCCATCTCAGCGAGTCACACAGGCAGCACTGCAGCCACAGATCTTTGCCTACAAATTTTTACTTCCCGAGACTTCTTCTACATAAACAGTGCTTGAAAGGGGGATCCATTTAATTTAAGAGAGAAAATACATGGGTGGTAAAAATAGCTTGTGGAAATGAATGCACTCAAGATAAGAAATTGTGATCTTACAAAGCTTAGTTCTGGTATGTTCTTAAATTGAGAGAATTCATTTTACACAGTGAAATTATGCTTAGCATTTGGGAGGATGTGGGATGAAGACACAGGGCCCTCACACTGAGACTGCTTGAAGGTAGAGGAATCTTGTTGGAAGATGTGTTTTATTTTTGTTTTTTAAGATTTTCCAGTAGTGATCAGAGTTTGACTGATCCCTCCATAGTAACTCATATATTCTCAAATTCATCTGCAAAGTCAGTGGGCTAGGATTCTGAGTTCAGGATAATAGACCTCCTTTACCTTTATCCTCTCCCTCAGTGTATGAACTCAGACCCATCCCACCAAAACCTTAATTTCTTCATAAGAAACCTTAATCTCAGGCCTGTTGTCCATGTCCTTTGTGGCATTCAAAACATACAGAGCCTGATGAGTAGGGAGAGACCCTTATGTACATGACTATCAGCACGGGTGTAAACACAGTGTACTTTTTTATCCTCTAATGATCTTTTTAAAGGGTATATTTTTTTGCAGGTCTCCTCGGTGTTTCTAACAATGTCTCATACTCTAATCCTCTGATGGTGTGATACATTTTAATGCTTAATGGAGAAGATAATACAGTTTCTCATGAGTTTACAAAAAATAGTGCAATTGTAGTAGTTATAAGATGCAAAACAGAGCATTTTAAGATTCCAAAAGCATTATCAATTCTCTCAGTGCCTATAAGATTGCATTACATTTATTGATAGTAAACCTTCAATTGATGGTAAACTATCATTTTAAAATTAATATTGAGCAATAAGGTATTATAAACTGACCTCATAAATGTTTCATGTGTGGGCTATAAACTATGGCTTAAGTATATATATATTACTATATTAGCAATTCCAGCGCCACTGCTAGCCAAAAGCTTTTAACTAGAACATGGTAAGAACAACGCCATATGAGGACCATATATACTTACTATACTTCTTGTGTCTGGTTGGGTTTTTTTCTATTTCTTAAATTTAGAAGCAAAATTTCTTAGTAGTTACTATTTTAATCTCTGCTTTTAATTACTTTTGACTCCATAATATAGTATCCTTAACTTATGGTATCTTTTCACCATATATATCCACCAACAGATGAATGGATAAAGAAAATGTGATATTTACATGTAATGGAATACTACTCTGCCATAAAGAAGGATAACCTTGAGTCATCTGTAGGAAAACGGTGTACCTTAAGTCCATAACATTAAGTAAAGCACATGAAACATACAGGCTTAAATATTCCATGGTTGCTTTTCTGTGAAAAACCTAAAATATAAATAAAGAGCAAAATAAGAGAGATAATAGGAACTAGGGAGATAAATCTTTCCCAAAGGGAAGGGGGATCAAGAGATGGGGGGCACAGATGAAAAAAGGAGTGAACCCCTGGTATACACAGGTACCACATTCCCACAAAGAATGTAAACATCACTGCCAACATGTACTAATAAAAATCAAATTGATAAACATAGTGATGATTCTGCTGCAGTGTTACCACCTTAACCTCTGTTGCTGTACTTTTCCTCTGTATAATGGCTCTCAGTGATTCCAAGCGTACTTCTAGAAATGCTTTCTGATTGTAGGTGCCATCTGTTTCATAACTACAATGGCCTGAGTCTTCACTCTTTATGGGAAGGGAGTCAGGTTTTACATCAGATGCAATGGTTTCTACAAGAGTGAAGCTGTAACTCCTTTCTGAGCTAACTCTGGTTCTTCTGCTGTAGGAGCCTAACAAACAGAGAGAGTCAGTATCATGCTGCTGGCCTGGTGGAGCTGAAACCCGGAAAACAGGACGGTACCTAGGTACACAGGCTGTAGGACAAGAAGATAGATTTACAGCGCAGCTGGAGGTGCGGCACCAGGGCTAGGAGCCTGGGATACCGACAACCTACAGGAAACAAAGAAATGGGATGAACGAAGCAGGGGGAGATGTGTTTAAGACGTGTTTTTTTCGCTTCCTCATTTTGCTCAGGGTTGGTGCCAGACGGGCAGATGCTGTAGTAGCCACACACTCGCCCCTGTCTGTAAAGCTTCGCTTGGCCGGAAAAGCACACCTGCTGAAGACAGGTCTGGGGATTCTCAAGCATGGGAGTATCAGCTTTCATAAGAAGGTCTTAAAGATTTAATTGGAAAACATGTTGAAGGTAATATATGAGAATCCATTTTATTTTCTTCCTGATATATAAGAAAAACTTCCAAATCAGAATTTGTACCTCTGTTTTCCAAAATCAAGTTGCAATTTTAGTATTTTATATAGAGTAGCCTTGACCATGAAGCCAAAGACTAATTCCAGTGTTGAAGAATATGCCTAAGATTGTTGGCTTTGCTGATTAGGAATTTGAGGCTAGCCTGGGCAACATAGCAAGGTCTGGTCTAAAATAAAATAAAAACAATAAGAATAAGTCATTTTCCTTGTGGCAGTATTTGTGTGGAGCTCAGAAGAGCTCCAAAGATAGGAGTTGTATTATTCTAATCTCTTTGCTTTCTGTCTATGTTGAGGATCAAACCCAGGTCCTTACACATGGTATGCGGGAGCTCTCCTCCTGAGCCGGGCTACACCTTCCCCATATTCCCGTCTTCTGAGTGCAGCTCATGTCTCTCTTTTTCATGCTGATGTTAGCCAGTGGCCATTTTTTTTAAAAGGAAGATTAAAAGAAAAGAAGTTGGACATTAAGATGTAAAATGGAATAAGGAGAAAAAGTATCTAAGGAATTGGTTTAGTTTGTAACTGGCTTCACAAAAGAATCATTTCTTTTTCTTGCTATCACCATTAGTCTTCTCTTTGAAGAAAAAGGTTTAAATATGTAGATTCTTATGAATTAGAATTAGAAAATGTAAATAGAAACATTTTTACTTCTAATGTGACAAAAAAATGATGGATCACTGAAGCTTTTGAAAAGAAAAAGTTAGTACGTCTAATTAAAGTAAAACATTTTCCTCTAGTTAATGTAGAAATATCCCCTATTAACTCAATACGGAAATACTGTTTACTGCCCCCAAACTTACTGCTTACCAACTATTTGATAGATTCCAGAATGAACTAGAGAAAAATGGAGGTATTGTGTTCAGGGTGACCTTCAATGACAGAGCACACTGCTCCTCTCCGGCATAACACTGGCATAAGGCTCTTTTGAAGGGGTACAATTAAGTGCACGACACAGAACATCTATTTGCTCCCAGACTCACATTACCCATTTGTCAGAGATGAGATTGCTGAGCTTCTGGTTTAGAGCAGCAAAGCCACACTGGTCGCCAGAGAACAGAAAAGAACATGCGGTTCAGAGCTCCGTTTGCAGGCTGTTTCAGTAGCATGTGTAATGCAGGCCAATTCTGACCTTGGCTGAGTTTCACAGGGATGAGCATAAAAAATTATTCAGTGCCATGAGCTTCTTAGCTATGAGATTATGGATGTCTCTCAGAAAGTCCGCTTACCCTGACTTTTCACATTCTCTCCAGTTTCACAACTTTCATCCTCAAGAAAATGTCTCACTGGTGTCTTCGGTCAGCAATGTGTTTTCCTAACTCCCAACCTTTGTTCCCACTTTCAGACCATCTCTGCGATGTTTTCGCACTATAGTACTCTGGAATTCCTACTTAACTCCTTTCTGTTCCAACCTAATAGTTCTATATCAGTTCTAGTCTCCTCTGTTCATTTGTTTTCTTGAGACAGGGTCTCACTATGTAGTTCAGGCTGTCCTTGAACTCACTTTATAGCCCCATGTTGTATTACAGGTAATTGTCCTGCCTCAGCCTCCCAAAGCCTGGGATCACAGGTGTGTGCCACCACACCTGGCTTGGGGTATAATTCTTGTTACACTATTTTGTCTATGTGATTTCCACCCTCAAAACTGTAAATGGATTCTAGGTATCTTTCTATCTCAATTCAAAACTATTTACTAGGACCTATTATAGAAAGTAAGCACTGCGTTACGTGCCACAAGGAAGAGAATGTGGATAAACAGCACAGTTTCTACCTCAAAGCACTTGCAATATTGTGACTGGGATCAATGCTTTTAGCAAGATATAAATATGGGACTTGCGAGTGTTTGGATGAAAGAATGAAATCAGCATCTTCTCTGACTCTGACCAGAGTAGACATTTGAGGACATTTCTCTTAAAAAGGTGCCTTCCCTCAGTGTCTTCCATCCTTCCTTGCCCAATGTGCATGTGAATGAAACCACCACAGGCTGAAGGGCACAAAGTTACTGATTCACAGGAGAGAAGACCTTCAGTTCCGTCAGAGGACCGACGCTTCCTGCTGAAGATGCCCCCTGTGAGAATCGAGAGCTCGCACCCACGCACAGCCCTCACCTGTGTTTTCAAACAGAAAATCTGGACAGGAAATTTGAGGCTAATTTTTCAGGCTGCCGAAGATGAATCACCTCTTGCAAGGATGATTTTCCTTCTCTGTTCTTGATTCCTCCCTGCTTATCCACCTCTGCCTACTGCCTTCTGAAGTTCTGAGAATTCCTGAAATCTAAGCCAAATGACAATAATTTGCTCTCATTTCTCGGTTCCAATAACCACTCAGGACTTGTTAAAAGTTGCATGGTGGCAAGGATATGTGCTTCGCTTTTTCTCTGCTCATCAGCCTGGCTGGGTTTCAACTGGGTTTCTTGAGTGTTGCTGAGTGGTGACTCATCTGTAAGACCAAGCTATGCAGAGAGCAGGCAGCTCAAGGTTCACTATCTTTTCCCCTGGACACATGATGCCAGCTCAGATAAGGGTGAAACAGCCAGGTCTGCAGGGCAGCGCCAGTTGTTCTGTCACCTGCTCCTGATAGGAACTGCCAGGCTTCCTGACAGGCAGAGCACGTGCTCTCTGCAATGTGCCAAGGGGCCAGCGAAGTGTGAGGGAGAGGGAGGACGAGAGAAAGGCTTGACTGGGCACAAAGAGTGAATGCAGGTCAGCAGCTTGGGGAAGAAAGAGAGGGGTGCGGGGCTGTGTGGGAGCCCCCATCTACTCAGCAAGCTCTCAGCCACAATAAAAGCCAGCTCAATAAAATCGTGCTGCAGGGTGGCATTTGGCACAGAGTAGAAATATCTGTCTCAGACCTAAACTTCCAATACTGTGCAAGTGTTTGTATATGGATGTCTGTAAACATGCAAACACATACATTAGTATATAGACTTTCCAAAAACATATGATTGCTTAATGATGAATATATTCTCAAACTTCAGTCAAATGTTTTCTCTTATGTTTTTCTTTTCTCGTTTGTGAGGAGGGATCACCTAGGAATATAACAAACAACATATAAAGGCTACACATGACCCTGGTGGAAACAAAGCCTCAGTCTAGAAACGAGCCCCTCAAGGCTCATTTCCATTGCTGATGATTTTCATCTGCTCATTACAGATTAAAAACATTGTATCAACTGTTGAGAATTTTTTGTTTTCTGAATAGTTTCTAATGTCCCCCTCAAATGGAAGACATTGAAAGAAAAATATGATAATAAAACATGATGGCAAATTAGTAAGCAGGAAGTGTGGCAAGATTTTAGAAAATACAGAACTTAGTGAAAGGTCAGGTACAAAACACAATGAGAATGAAATTAGATTTATCCTTCAATTTCCACAGAATAGTTTTTACAAATGGTTCTGAATTCTATCTAGCACAAATCTGCTGCATTGCTAAGAACACAAATGCAACGAAACAAATTTTCTAAGTGTCCATGGGTCAGAGACTGATAAAATACTTTTCTTAGTTCTTGTGAAATAGTTCTGTTATTTAGTACAAAAGAAGACCAGACCTAACACTGAGTTCCACAGTATAGGGGATATTTTCTTCAAGAACATACAGAGAAGTAAACGTATATACAAATTAGTCTTAGTTTTAAAGTATTACATTATATTGTGTTAGGCAGAGCCTTACTCTCCATAATTTCAACAGTCCATAGGCAATTACAGTGCTAAGCAATAAAATCATACCTCAATTTGTTGAGTCACTGAGCTTCATTGAAAGAAGTCTTGAGATACCAAGTTTTCCTTATATGTCGATTCAAAATTACTGGCTTAAAACAATGTCCTACTGACTCTGACAGAGAACATAAATGATTTTTACAGGACACAGTGTGTATCACGTTATATTTAAACAAAAAAGCTTATTCTGTGCTCAGCCTTTCCTCTGAATTGAAAAACATGAAAAGCGCCGGCTGATAACACCTGCAGTATGCGAGCTCACACCCTACCCAGAGCAGGAGACACCCTTCTTTCCAATTACAGCCCTGGAAGCTGTCTTGAGCGAGGTCCAGGTCCTGCTACTGTACAATACGACAAACAACATAGCAGGACAGGAGCTTATGCCCACAACCTGCTTCATCTGACAGACCACATAGGACAAAGCAAAGTGACAAATACAAACCTCATGGAACTGCCTTAAAAAGAAAAAGGAATCGGTCCTTTTCTCTCTTTCCAGGTCCAAATGCCTAACCTTCAGAAGGAAAGCACTAAAAAGGTGCCCATTTTCTGTCCTCATCCATGGGTGCCGCCAGGCCCAGATGCTTCGGCTGCGCAGGGAGGCCGTGTGGATTTCTGCAGATCCGCCCTTGAATGCTAAATAACTGCTCTGCACGCTCTGCTCTGCAGAGCTCAGGGAAATGGCAGCCAGAGCAATGAGTGGTTGGCATGGCAACAAGGAAAAGAAAAATTCTGCAATCTCTTGTATTGTTAGGCCAGCTTGTTTATTTGCCTCAGGAGGTGGTGCTGTAGGCTTCAGTCATTTTTTTGGAAGAAACGGTTGTATGCTATTTTGCTCTCCATAAATTAAGGTGGTATTATGTACAACAGGTCATATTTTAAATGAGATGTTGGCTCCCCTGGTACATCTCAAAACTAGAAATGGAGGCAGAGGAGAACAGGAACGTAAGAAAAGGCAGGCTGGAATTTTCAAAGATTGCAAAAAAGGGGCAGAGAGAAGCATAAAACATACTCTGCTTTTTGCTGTAGAGGTACTGATGTGTGTGCTTTTCAGGCTGCAGTTTAGAACTGCAGCAGCAGCAAGCGTGTGTATCTGTCTGAGTCTGTCCACTGGGCTACTTGAGTCACATGGATGTTGAAGTGCAGAGCAGGGCTTTGGAAGGTGCAGCTCCCTTGGTGAGCTCTGGGGAGGTGTCAGCTCTCCCCACCTCAGCTGAGAGTAGACTGAAAAGCATGCTGAGAAATGCTGGGGAAACAAAGGCATCTAGAGAAATCTTGAGAAGTAAAGTGAAGACATGTAAATCTCCCCCAAGAAATACCTGATGCTGGCCCTGAGGATCACAGTGCCTCTTTCTACCATGGCTACTGTTTCTTACCCGTGTTCAAAGCACTATAATGTTAGGTAATCATAGTCCCTGAAGCCAGACTTTAAATACCTCGTGTTTTGCCATTTATCAACATCTTAGAACTCTCTCTTTTTTTCTTCACTCAGGCTGAAAATGGAATAAACATACGATTTTCTGTCGTGCTTAAGGGTACATGAATGTGAGAGTTCTGCAACAGAAGAAAATGGTCCTCTTTGCCTAGAATGAATGCTGTGATTGGCTGTTCTAGTCCCGGTCTGGCAGAGGGGACAGCAGAAAGAGCATCACTCTAGGTAGGAGACGAGACCTGCGTTTCTGGGTATAGTCAGGGGATCTCAGATGGGTGCCTAAAGCTGCCAATGTAAGAGCTGCGAAAGGTCACCTTCCAGGTTCCGCCTGGCTTTCTGTCTCACCTGCCATAAGATAGAAAATTAGCAGATTCTATTAGTGTTGTCTAATAAAGTGCACATCCTAAAATTTACAAAAGTACTGTAATCCTGAGAATCAGAAAAGATAAAAAACCAAACAGACTGCTTCTCATTGAAAAGAGCTTTGAAATCTTTCACAGCCAGCAGCGTGTCTACACGGCAAGGTACATTATACAGTGTAGGAAAAACCCCACATTGCTTCTTGTGTGGGGGACAGTTCCACAGGAAGAGGAATCATCCTGGATCCCTGAGCACCATCTTTACAATGTAGCTCCCAGTTTTATTTCTGTGGAACCTTGGGCAACTCATTTAACCATTTCCTGCCTTAACCTTCTTATTTGTAAATGAAGGTACTGATACCAGGTACCACAATAAAGAGATACTATGGAATTTGGGATAAAAGGGATCCCTTATATTATGTATATCTGTGGGTATCCAAATTTCTTATATAAAATGGCATACTATTTGCATAGACCCTGTGTACATCTTTCCATATACTGTCAGTGACATCTAGATTGCATGGAATACATAACACAATGCAAAAGTGTATAGTTTATGGTTGTTATACTGTATTGTTTACAGAATAATGACAAAACTCTGTACATTTTCAATATAAGCGCAATACTTTTTGCAAATATTTTTGATCCACAGTTGGTTTTACCCATGGTTGTGGAACTACTGATATCGAGGACAGACTGTATTTTCACAATCTCTCTTTAAGCAGTTCTTGAGGGACAAATAGAGAATTAGAAAATCTTTTCCTCTCTGTTAATGTAAAACAGCTAATGCTGAAGTGATGGCATTTTTCAGAACAGGTTAAGAATCAGGAATCTACTACTTTGTAGACATAGGTGTTGGCTGATGACCCCATGAACAGACACAGGCTAGAATTTGATATATAGATAACAGAAGAGTAAATGATGTGAACACCAGTTACCCTGCCAAGTCACATGTACAAGATTACAGAAACTAATTGCTCTCCGTGTCCTTCACATGTCACTTGAAGGGTTACTTGTTCCACTTTTGCACTTTCTAGAATGAATTTCCTGTCAAAGGAGTACAGAGTTTATGTGCCGGCCCTCTGTCCTCTCACAAGGGATGCTAGGTTACTTTGATAGGAAGTCTAGCATGAGCTTGGACCCTGCTCCAGGATAAGAAGCATAAAGATGAAGTGCTCATCTGTCACTGAGTGGACATCTGTAGGGACCAAAAGGCACTCCTCTGCTTTACTCAATAAAGTGGCAAAGAGAGGAGGGAAGAGATTATCATAAACCATTAACTTTTTTATTCATATTTTGAAAAAATAATTTAAAAATGTTGCTACCATCTTAATATAATAAAGAGTTTTCTTTAGTGGCTAGATTCTCAATATCATCTTATTTCTTTTTTTATGATTCTGTGGCATAGTTTTGAACAACAGCACTTCAGTGATGAGAAAAAAAACTCGAAGTATCAAAGATTACAGTTGAGAAAATAATTTTACCTATCTTTCTATAGACTGGCTTTAAATTGTATGGAAGGAGATAAAAGCTTGACAATTACATTGTAAAGAAGTGTAATTTAAAATATTATTTCCTTGTAATATTCCCTCTTCTCCCAGCCCTTGGTCTTAGTGCAGAAGATCAAGAGATAATTTCACTATGCAATGTCATTTTTAAAAATTATTATGGCCCATAAGGAACCATTTCTTTGTATAGAAAATGAACTCTACAAAGGGTGGGCTATGGAGGACAGGAGCCTTATCTTCAAGCAAGAGCCTTGGTTGAAGTAGGCTCAATCTCGAAGGAAGGAAGGGGTGAAAGAGTTGATGGGTTCAAGCCATTGATTACAGAATCCTATTCATAAAGATGAATGAGAAGAAATAACTTTGCAGAAAATTTACGGCAAAATGAAGAGAGAGCTGGGCGTGGTAGAGCTATAGAAAAAAAGAAAATAGAGATCTGGGGATTCAAACATGACACAGAGCTGAGGACTCTATGTGCCTGAGAAATGCTTCCTGTTGACTATTGTAAGGAGTATCTTCATTTGTTGCTTTGTTGTTATGATTGTTTATTTTTCTGAGTCAGGGGCCTGCTGTGTTGCTCAGGTTAGTCTTGAACATATGGGCTCAGGGGATTCTTCTATCTCAGTCTCCCAAGAAGCTGGAACTATAAGCATGTAGCATCACGTCCAGCTAGGATTACCTTTTACAGGGAAAAACTGCAACACACTGATGGATTGATTCTGAATGACAAAAGAACAAGCAGGTGTATAGCTTCTTTATGTTCCTTAAGACAAACAAGGATCTCAAAATATATTGCCAGCTCATATCCATGGTCTCCACCATCAAAGAATAGCATTTCTAAAGCCGTTATTTGAGATTTAAGAGCACTTATACTACTGGAGATGATTTTCATTACATAATTTGTTAATTATCCATAAATCAGCAATGATAAAAGTTATTATTTATTAAGCTAGTGTTAGGAAAGAAATTTAATTGCATATGAACTTGTCACTGAAATATTCTTTGTATGCATGAGGAAACAAATTTTACATTTTCCTTTACTTATAGCTTACCACACTGAGATATTTTATGGTTTCAATGCTTGACCTATTACTTTGGAGAAAGAGTTTAGTTTAAAATTTTAGGATAGCTTGGATTGAAAATACCACTGTGGTAGCTAACAGCTTGTTATTTACTACCTGTTTCATACACACAAAACCTCTGCAATCAATCTCCCAAAGATGATATAGGACTCACTGATACAAGTCGAGCTGACTTAAAAATTAACTCAGGACGCTCCTGAAATCATCACATAAAAGAAACAACTGTTAATCTCTTTCTGATTTATTTTCTCAAAGAAGCTGGCAAGGACAGTCTGACCCCACAAGTACATTTTTCTGATGTTCCTAAATACTTGATTAAGATCATGGAACAGTAAACGATGTTCTCCGCTGCTTTTCTGAACAAGTACACAGTTAGAATCAAATGATGACTGTCCAAGAGACAAAGCTAGATTTTTAAGTCATTTTCCCCTTAATTTGAAGAGCACTTTCCTCGTTTTTGCATTCAGCTATTCATTCACTCACTCAGTATACATTTATTGAAGACTGGAGATGTAAGACTGGAGCGACAGGATATGGATGATGCGGAGAATCCTGGTCTATCACGCTGTTGCCTCTGTTCCCCTTAACCACTGTACTTTAATGTGCCCTCAACTGCTCTAGCCTAGAATCCTTCAAAATCCTCTTAATTAACGCTCCTGACAGGTGAGCCCCATCCTCCTCAAGTTACGTTACGCCCAGCTGTCGAAAGGTATCCCTTGATCCGCAGTACCTATTGTCCTCGTTGCCTCGTTGCCACCAACGCTTACCCAGTAAATCGCTGCCATTACTTGTTTACTACTCATGGTGAGAAAATATTTTAGTTCCACTCTTAGCTACCGTTTTTCTTGCTGATAAGCTGTATAAGGCTGTGTATAGCTTCTGAGCTCCCTGAATCACTTTGGATGTCACCACCTTCCTTTCCTCTTCTGCATGCATCTCTGCAAGGTACATGCTTTCTATAAGAGCAACCGCGTAAGTTCAGCTTTCAAAGATATGTCATCTTCAAAAGGAATACAGTGCCGTCTATGGTTGAAGGTGTGAGTCTTCTTGAGTTAATGGCTCAGGTAGTGCTAGACAGAGGTTGAGTGTCATGGTGCTTTCTTAAATATTTAAAACACCTTATGTAGTTCTGAGTTTGGTTGCCACTGCAGGAGGTATCCCTGCACAATTTGAGAATATTGGCTTTTAGAATAAACAATTCCTCTTGTAGTCTGCCTTTCTATACTTCTCATTTGACCAGCAACATTGTTCTTTGTGTCTGAATTCACCTCATGCACTGGTCTCATGTGTTACAGTAGCATCCAATCCATGAAGTGCAGGGTCTATTTGTTGGGAACAGAAAGCTGCACAGAAGTTAACATGGCACCTTGTACATAGAAAATTCTCCACAGTAGTGTTTTGTGTGGGTAGATTTTTAAAAATTTCCCCATGTACTCATATACTTTGTCCTGTCATTTCAAATGTTTTCCATAATCCATATTAAAATTTACATATGCATACGTGTGTACCTGTTTTGTGCGTGTTTATGGGGGACAGACCGGTGTTAGGGATGAAACTCAGGACTTCTGTCATGTTAAGGACACTTTTTACCACTTTTACACACCTTAATGTATTTTTTAATAGAATGTACTGTCCATAAGCATTTCAGACCAATTGATGAGGTATAAGAAACTAATCTTCACACAGGAAGGGGTGATTTTGGAGGCAGCATAGCTTAAGTTGTATGCAAGTTAGTGAGTTTAAGTATATTAAGTTCTGAATTATAAAGGAAAATGATGGTGAAAGATAATATCGGGGAGACTAGTTAATTTTGGTTAGTTAATGGCTAGTCCATGCCATTAATGTCGCATAATAGCTGCCATTAGAGATAATCTAATAAGTGATAGAGTAAAAGAAACTGCTGGCTGAAGTTATAGTTTGAAAAGAAAGTAAGCTGAATTATGTTCTCCTTCAAGCACCTATACATCCTTTGTAAATAGCTGTCTGAGAAGTTTGAAATGCCTTCTGTATCTGTGCGTGTGTTTGTTTTCTTTTTTTCTCTCTTTCTTTTTCTTTTGAAGGTTGTGGAGATGGATTTTACATTTCTTTCTGTAAAGTTAATAGATTTCTAACCAGTCATTAAATTGAGGCCCACTGTCATTCATAAGAATCAAAATGAAAACTCTGAAGCTTTTTTTTAATAGATGAAAATGCCAATAACTTCTAGCAAAACACACACCTGGAACCATTTATCTGTACAAATCAAAGCAATAAAAATTAAACAGGGAAATTAAATGAAGAATACAACCACTTTTGGGGAAAGTCAGGTCAGTGACTATGTTTTTTCCCTCTCTTTGGTGTCTATGTCTCCTGACCAATTGGAATTTCAGCCCTGGCCCTAGTGAAAGGTGATATGCATGGTAAATTAATTCACCGTCAGACTAAACTGCAAAGCACAAAGCAAGTAGCAGCGACAGTGCGCCCTTAGTTACCTGCTGTTTCTCTGTCAGCTGAGGTCAGTTCTCCATTGATCCCATTCTCTTTGGTATCTGAGTAGGGGCCCTGTGGCCCGTGCTCCCCGTAGGCACCCTCTTCATCCTCTCTGTACGGGAAGCCATTGGCGCTTCGGACAAGCCCTTCCCCTGCCCCAGCTTGGTCCTTGATTTCTGGTGGATGTGGGTGTGCGGACGCCTCTGTTAATGGTGCTGAGGTCCAGTGTGGTGCCTTGGCTTCATCTTTCCGTTCATCTGCCATTCTTCAAAGCTGTATAGTTTCTGCAAATGGAACAGCAAAAATAGTAACTACCCATCACTTTGGGGAAATCTGACCTAATACCAAGGGAACCAAGATGGGGAAAACTCATCACATACACAGTGGTTTGCTACCATCAAAAAGGAATTTCAACAACCCTCTTTTTCTTATTTTCTTTTGGTGCTGGGAATTGAACCCAGGGTTTTGCACAAGCATTCTGCCACTGAACTATATCCTTAGCCCTCTTTCCTTTGAGATAGGGTTTTGCTCAGCTGTTGTGATGATCTCAAACTTGCAATCTTCCTGCCTCAGTCTACTCTCTCGGAGGACCTGGATCATAGGCATGTGCCACTGCATCTGGCTCAATAATCCTCTTTGAATATCAAGAACTAGCCATTGTTGATTCCTCGTGCAGTATGGTTTCTAGAATATTTACCCTGAACGCTTGGAATGGGGGAAAGGAGAAAAGAAAGAGGGAATATATATATATATAAGATATATATATATATATATATATATATATATATATATATATAAGATAATGGTACTACTAATTTCTATTAGTTCATTGAAAGGAACAGTGCTTACATTGCTTGATTCATGCCTATATCTGGTAGTCTGAGCAACTACTTTGAAGATAACAATATGCAACATAATAACCACTGTTAACTTCCTGTCATTTTGTGAAAGCCTGAGTGAAAGAATGGATCTTCAGAATCAACCGCTTCATATGGATCTATGAAAAATGAACTCCACCTTTTATAAAGATGATTCTGCAGTGTTCACCAACACATTCTCCTATTGTCTTTGGTCAAACACTGGAAGACCTAACACAGGAGTCTAAATATTACATTTCTTGAGCTGTCAGTGTCTTTATATGTCTAGTGAATGGAAGAAACACCCCAGATTCAAACCGTAACCTTCTCGATCACAATATTTTGATAGATTTGCCTTCAGCACTGAACCATTACATGCCTCAATTTCTTTACTACTCCTTAACCAGAATTAGAATTTCTATATTTTTATGTGCCCCAATCTCCCATTTGAGATAGGAAACTTTTCATCTAAGCACACATCTTGTTACTGTGGCTTTTAAAAAGATAATTGAGAATATAACTTTAGGCCAGTTTTAGATTTACAGAAAAATTGAGCAAATATTAAGAGTTCCCATGAGCCCACTGCACAGTTTTCCCCATTTTGACCATCTCATACGAGCATGGTAACTTATTACAATTAATGAATATGGACACATATTACAATACATTACAATATTCATTACAGTATGGACACATTATTATTCACTATTATTAGCTAGCACTTATTATTTAGCTAGCTCACCTTAGTGTTTCCTTTTCTTTCTTTTTTTTTTTTTTTACAGTGCCATAGATCAAACTCAGGACCTTGCGCCTGCCAGGAAGGCACTTATTCCACTGAGCTATATCCCCAGCCCTTCACCTTAGTTTTAACCTAAGGTTCTTTTGATTCATTTCAGGATCTCACTTAAGGTATTACATTACCTTTAGTTTTCATGTCTCTTTCGGTTCTACTAGGACTTTGACTTTCAGTTTTGAGGTATGCACGTCACCTAAACTGTAGGACATCACTTTGCTTCAGTTTGCCTGAGTTTTTCATGATTAGCCTTAGGTTAAATGTTTTGGAAGGGAAAATCAAAGAGGTAGTCCTCACATAAGCTTGAGAGATGCTTCAGCTATCCAGGAGGCATCTACTGGGAGCCTTTTGAGAGCTTTTGTTGTGCTGTTACACATTCATTCTCAGAGACACCGGCATCTGTGCAAAGTCTTGCAAAGCACTGACCACAAAGCCAGTTTTAAAGTTTTGCTGATAACATAGTTATTAACAGCTCCATATGGGACATATTTAGATTTGTACTTTAGTCTACGCTTAATACTGGGGGTTTTAGCCCCTAGATATTCATACTAAACAGAACAATGTAGACACTCCTAACTCTCATCTAAATTTGCCTGTGTCTTTCCTCACCCTGAGGGCTGTCAGGAACAGAGCTATCAGGAACCAAAAACCTCATTTGGAGCTGGGAGTATAGCTCAGTGGTAGAGAGTGCTCCCGGATACCAGGCCTTAGGCTCAATCCTAGTACTGAGAAAAGCAAAAACAAAAACAAATCCTCATCTTGACCCTCGCAAACTAATACCTAAACAGAGAGAGTTGTACTTTGTAATGATCCGTTCACAATTGTGAGATAGTTTTCAAGATACGCATTTACAAAATAAATTCCTTTAGTGTTTAACGTGTAAGTGTCTTGGATTATTTTCTTCCTAATTAATCAGTAAGAACTACTTTTGGAAGAAGGATAGCTAACCACACTGATTTCACTTAATACCAGAGTCACACATAAATTTATTCAGTGAAAAACATCATCTAATATCCTGCTAAGACTACTAGCTAGTATTCCTTTAAGTGTTGAGGTTAATATCACTCCCTAATTTATTGGACTTTGACAATGCGCATAGTTTACCCATCTGTGAATGAAAATCATTTTAGAGAAATTTTGACACACTATCCATATTGCTGTGACAAAACTACTCTGCCAGAAAATAGGATTTAAACAGATTGTCTCTTTTCTAAGGGGAAAGCTTCTTGAAGTAAAGGAGACACTATATGGCCATTCTTGTATGTAGTCACAGTTTCTCAAAATATCACCCATAAGACAGTAAATTTCACTTAAATTTCTAAAAGTTTTGGAGTCACATTTTATCTCCATTGCTCATAACATAATTAAAAGTGATCGCAGCCTCCTTTAATTTGTTCTTCCTTATGTCCTAATGCATTATTATTTTTATTCGATTTCTTTGGAACCTGTGTGAATGCAGAATTAAAGAAGATAAGGAAGTTGAGACACAGGCAAGTTCTCTCCTAATCTATAAAAGGAAATTTGTGAGATATCAGGAACTGTAACGGTCTTTCCTGACTTTGAAGGGAAAAAACTTCTCTTTCCAAATACAGATTGTCACTATGCAAAACTGCCAAACAGCTGGGCATTTGCCCCACAATCTCTGGTTTGATGAGGTGAGCTCAGATCCTTCTGAGCTCTTCCCCTTCTCCCCTGCAAAGTCTAGCTTGGTAATGTGGACAGGACTGCCAAGTCCAAGACATTGATTTATAGTATATAACATACGACAATGAGACCTTCGCTGTTAGAATGAAATACAAATGCCAACATGATGACACAGTTATCTGTGATATGGATTTAAAAAAAGGAATCTAGGAAGTTCAAACTTTTACTAATATCAAGATATTTTGTTTGGCTTTATCACATCATGACTTACTTCAGGGACCCACTAGCTTTACAGTAAACAGAATGATAGGTAAGAGGAGATCTTGGGCTACTAGATATGTTAGGTGTAGATGTGTGCAGTGAGCTTCCAACTTTGTTGTTAAACAATTTCTTCTTGATATTTGAGAATTCTGTAAGGACAGACTTCACTAAAAGCTAAACCTTCAGTCCTTAAAATGCCAACATTTTGCCTCAGTAAACCTCAAACCTTGTTCTTCCAATCAAATGTCCTGGGCAAGAGTAGGCAAAACTTTATCCCAACTTCGGGACCACCGAGCACTGCTACACCTTCCTTCATTCCAGGGATGGATACTAACGAAAAGTATGATTCTCCAGTGCCTGCAGGTTTGTCATTAACCTCTGCTTCCAACGATGTGAGGCGAACTATGAAACTCTGGACTGATCAGATTTCTGAGCCACTGAAGATCCAATCTATATCATCTCATATCAACATGATAAAACTGCTATAACCAGACAATAACAGGGTCTCTGCGGATTAAATCCCCACTTGAGGGTTGGGATGTGACTTAGTGGCAGTGTGTGGGCCTACCATGCACCAAGTCCTTGGTTTGGTCCAGAGCACTATAAAAATAAATCAAACCACTAAAGAAATGAAATAAATTTCAAGTCGAAATGGCACGTGGGTTGGTTTGCAGTTTGTGTATGCCTTTCCCAAAGGAAAAGTCTGCCTGCAAGCTTCTTTCGAAACATTGTCTTTTGTGATATCATTGTCCCTTGCATTGATCTACACAGTAAATTCATGTACGCTGGAATTGAAAAAGAAAATAAGATCACATATATTTTGCTTATTTCTTATCATTCTTAGGATATCAGGCGCTATGTCTTTTCTTACATTTCTCCTTAAATATCAGAAGCTAAATTAATTAGTGTTATTAGTATTAATAATTTAATAAGTATGTCATTTTAAGTTATTGTTACTGTGCTCCATTCTCTGTTATAATTACTTATAAAACAAATATTTTCTGAAACTAAATTGTATATCATAAATAAATAAATACCATACATATTGCCTTCCAACTTTTTGGCCTGTTAGTTTGAAAGTAGTATATGTTATTTAATCGCTGGGGATATAGCTCAGTGGAATAAGCACCTGCCTAGCAAGTGCAGGGTCCTGAGTTCGATCCCCAGTACCGCCAAAAAAAAAAAAAAAAAAAATTAAAATTTGTGGGTTGGGGATATAGCTCAGTGGAATAAGTGCCTGCCTAGCAAGCGCAGGGTCCTGAGTTCGATCCCCAGTACCGCCAAAAAAAAAAAAAAATTTAATATCCAATAGCTCATTTTATTTCTGTATACCAACATTCATGTGAATAATATACGACATAGATATCTTCACAAAAGGTTTTATAAAGCATTAACTAACATTTTAGACCTCTCTGCTGTGTTATAGGCTAACAAACATTAGAAGAAAATTTTGAATTCTTGAAATAAATAACATTAGGTAGATTTTTTAGAAAGGTATTTCTCCATTGTCCCTCTTTCTTGGAATAATACTCTTAAGTATCATCCAGGCAAATGTTGATAATAAGCAAATGATAACTTTAAAGTGACAAATGACTTCTGTTGGAAGCAGTCAACTCACACACTTACGTTGGTTTTCTTTAAAGATTATTGAACTGTATGTGCACGTTAAAACACAATGCAGTTATCTGCCAGTATAAAGACGTATCGTTTTTGGACCTCTATCTGTCATTGGATTGCTTGAATAGTGCATATGAAAAAAAGTTTGATATACCTGGATATTCTTGCACTTTCTGTTCTTTACAGTAGGTAAGCAATGGACATAACTACTTACATATGCCACAAGTATTTCTTGAGCACATATGCCTTTAGGGTTTGTAGACAACAGAAAATCAGGTACAGCTGTCACATTCCCTCCATTACTTAATGAGAAGAAATAAGAAGTAAGCAGAAGAAAATATCCCTGAAATTCCTGCTGTCTTTTTGGGCTATTGATGAAATTATTTTCTCTAAGCAAATATATAATTACCAATACAAATCCAAGACATATTTTACTAAAGAAGAAATCATTTCCTAACTTTCCATTTACTTTAAACTTTGGATTTTTTTTTACATTTCCTTGAAAGTAATGCATATTAAAGAATTTTCAATCAATTACTTCTGACTATACACAGTACATTACAATTTTAGGTTTGGGGCTTGCAGGCAACTCTGAGAACCCTGGTGCAGAAGACCTCAGAAAACAAGTGACAGAAACAGGCACAAGAAACACCGCTAAAGAGTGACTAAAGCAACGGTTACAGTGGTCACGTGGACAGGGCTCATGGCCATGCTCACACACAGAAGCTGATCCTTTCATTTCCCCTGTCTAGGATCGTTAGAAGGTGTTGGTGGAGCCCAGATAGGAGACCCACTGATTTTATTCTACCTTGCAGGGAATAAGGTATTCCCTGTCACTGAAAAAGGGGTAGAATTTCTCATTAAAAGAATGTTTAATGTTATCCATTCTGTAGCTACACAAAATTGTGCTGTGAACACTTATGACTAGTCTCTGGTCAGTCTATGAACCTTCAAACTGCCTTTAGAATATTTACTTTGAATTACTTCTTGGCATTCATTAAGATATCCCTGTTTGTTTTCTTTACCTGCTGGGCCATTGCGGAGATGTAGTGTAATATGCCAAGTGTGAATGCGAGGTATATAATCCTGAACTCATAACTCTCCAAAAAGTAATTGAATGATTTAATGCCCAGGCAATTCAGATGTGCATGCTGAGAATATCACTAAGTGGAGTAGAATTTTTTCTCCTGGGATTCCTGTGTAAACCAGCAGCCTCGCTGTTTTTTTTTTCTTTGATTACAATATTAGAATGATCACAGAGCACAGGAATAGTCACTGATAACAGTTATTACTCGTGGGCATTAAACACAGTCAAAAGTTGGCAAAAGGAAAAATACTGAAGCTTTGGAAAATCTAAATGAAAATGATGGGAGTGCTAGACAGGCACGTCTCCACTTTTATAATGCACTTGGCAGGGATGATTCTAGAATGTTTTCTGTGGTATGTTCTGTCCTATCATCATGTAATGTGCCAGTTCAGCCAAAACACTGGGATTATAATTTTGTGCTGCTCCATATCCAAAGAAGAACAAAATAATAAAATAATCAATTATATAATGGAATTAAACACATAAGTATTGTTTCTTTTTTCTATGGAGGCCCAAATGTGCCTTGTACTATTAATATTTTATCAGAGCCACACACCAGCAATTTCTTTTGGCCCCTAAATGTAGCAGAATTTTATGTATGATTTATGTATTTGTTTATAAATACTGGTGAGTTCTAAGCTTCAACCTTGTATCCCTCCTCTTTCTTTTCTATGCAAAATGTGGAGAAAAGTTTATGAAGACGTGAAAAATTGTAGCTGAAAATCCAGATATTGTTTTCATGACTTCTCTGCTTTTCTCAGGCTTATTGTAAAATGCCTGAAATACATGATGACACATTCTTTATCACCCAGTATAGTGAATTAAATGAAGAAAGCCAGTGGGTATATATTTTGTCTGGTGGTGAGGGACATACGACACAACACCAGCCAGTGTTATGTTACCGTTAGCATTGGATAGTACAGTAAAGCATATTCCAAGCAAGTCTCATGTGATCAGTGTATGTTACCTATTATTTACTATTATTTTTATGGCCTTTAAGAACATTTTCAGCCATAGGATCAGGTGCATGCATGGTTGACCCATATAGAAAAAACTAAGAGAAAATTAAGGAAGAGGAAATGAGTTTACACAATTAGAAATTGCGGGGAAGATCTGGAATGAGAAGCCAACTGTATCAACATTCATCCTACGGCCTGCTCTTTCCCTAGGTGCTAAGGTTGTGGAATGGAGTAGAAGCCAGAGAAGAGATCCAAAATTAAGAACACAGACTTCACAAATTCGTTGCTTTACTATTAATCTACCAAAAGGACAAATAAGTATGTCATATACATATGAGAAAAGAACATTTAAAACACTCTAGAGTTTTAGCTCTACTGATGGTATTTCAATTAAAGACCTGCGTTTTGGTCCTGGAGACACAGTGAAACACATAATACATTTCCAACCAGAAAATTAGGGTCTAATTTTCATTCTACCACTTATAAGATATGCAAACTTAGGGTGATAAACCTGAGTGTTAATTCCATAAGCAAGTAACTACTGAACCCTCAAACAATAAATTTGGCCCAGATATTAGTATTATTCTTTTAATGTGTAAGAAGAAATTCAACTACAACAATTTTAATAACGTTTTTCTCATGCCTAAATTTAACTACCAAGAAAAAAGCTTGAGGGAAGTTGTTACTTGAATGTTGACAATGAATGATTTCAATTTAAATGTTTCCAGCTTGAAATCTGATCCAAAACCTGTCAGACTTTGTTTAGCATCATATAATAAAACAACACAGATTTTGTTTAGTGTCACGTAAGAAAACACAAAACATAAAGTAAATCTCTGGGCACAGATCTGAGAAGTATTTCATAGAGTTACAGCTACTTTAAAGGGAATTTCAGCCCTTAAGTATTTATTTTCATCTCAATGGAGTGAAAGACCTTTGGTCCAGACCTGAGAGCCACTTTTGGGAAAGACATGGGCTGGGTTCCTACTGCCACGATCTAAAGCTCAGCCCTTGAGCACAAGAGGATCAGAGCTTTCCCTATTAAATACTTAGCATAAAAATAATGATCAGCACTTGAAGTCAAGACGCATCCCAGATTTCTCTATTCAATGCTGTAAGAAGGTCACGGCCCACATGAACTTGGAGGCTGCGATATGTATTAAAAAATAAGATGCTACAATTAAGAACAAAAAGAAAATGAAGCCCTAAAAGTTGGAGAAGAAAATAACAGTTGTATAAAATAAAAAGAGGGAGCTTGCAAGTGGAGAATATATTAGGGCATAAATTAAAAAACTGAGCGCAGTTTGGTTTTCTATGAAAGGATCTGCTTTTGGCTATTTCAAAACAAACAAAGAAACAAACAAGATGAAGTCCTACAATTATAAGCAAGGAAGTACTTATTTTGTTTCCTGCTCTTTATCTCATATTTCCTCCACCCACATCTGTCTGTCTGCCTTTCTCTACCTGGTTCTGGGGATTGAAACAGGGCCTTTACACTGAACTATATCCCTATCTCTATTTCTTCATTTATTTATTTACAGACAGGGACTCATTAAACCGCTGAATTATCTAGACTGAGCTCAACCTTGCAACCCTCCTGTCTCAGCCTCCCAGGGTACTGGGATTACAGGTGTTCACCACGATGCCCAGAGGCTACTTTACCTTTTGGTGGGCAGTTTTCCCTTGCCAAATAAAAGGTATAAAGCTTTGCCACTAACGCACTTGGATTCAACTCATATCAAATTTAGTGAACATATGCAAACACAGAACATGGCTTTTGTTTTTCACTTGTCTTTGAAATTTATGAACTCCTGAGTGGATGTATTCAAGCAAAAGCTGAAAGGTCATCTTGCCCTGAACATTACAAAACCAATTCCGGTTTTGGCTGATGGAAGCCTGGAGTGGAAGACTAACAAAAGGCTATCCAACTGTACAACGAAGTGTCTCAATTCATTAAATGGTTAATAAATTCATTAACATGAAGTATAAGGCTTCTCTATATCATGCAACAGGAAAGACCCTAGGAATAAAAGAAGAAAACCTACAGCCCTGATGTTGAAGGAGGCCACAAACACACCACCAGCAAACATACATGTGATGGAGATAAGGTAGGGAGTTGAAGAAATGCAGAGACAGCACCTACTGCATAGGAAAGTCGACACTTCCTAGGGGAGGTAAAAGAGTATAAAAAACACATAGCAGGTAGCAAAACAAAACAAAACAAAAGGTTGGGAAGCTTTCTAGAAAGGAAAGCTGCACGTCCAAACCCTGTTTTCATTCTGTGTTTTACAGCCACCTTCTGGAGAGATACCACCATGGGCTCTCTTCTAGCCTTTGTTACTCTACCCCTCCAGCCTTCATGCTGGGCTAGGGTCTCCTCATTCTTCAGCTCGTTCATCTCCTAAGGCCGCGGGCTCCTAGAGGGACACATGGAAACTATTTATCTCGTGGTCCAGGAGTGAAGCGGACACTGGAAATGAGGTTGACAAGCATGTAGGGTCACAACCAGAAAGGGAGGTAACAGGCTAAGCCCGGGCTCTGCCCTGCAGGCCAAGCCGCACGCTGGGAAAGACAGGAGAAGGTAGTGCTTCACTGCAGTTCACTTTTCAGGATTATTAATCCACCATCAATGAGTTGGAAGAAGTCAATGAGCTTGTGAATTTGAGCTATGGGAGAATATCTGGGATTGAAACAAGGGACTAGATTTTATATTTAAAATAATCATCTCACGCAAGGCAAAATCTGACCCTCAGACTAATCTAGTCTATTTAACCAACCTGTCTTAACAAGCTCTTTTATAATTTTAATTTAATTTGTAATTAATGTTCCTATATTTATCTATCTAATTGTATATACCTTACCATTTGTCTTTTAAAGGGAGAGAAGGATAAAAAATATGATGTTTCATGCTCTTTTAACAGATAATAATCTTATTTTAAATTTCATCTGTGGTTCAGTTATATACCACGTTTCAAAGAGCTACTGTACTTTAAAATTTGCATTGTTACAGAATGTTATGCTTGCTTTTAAATGAGCAATGTAAAATGGAATTTCATTTTTTGGCTGCTCTTCAGTGTAAACTCCATTAGCTTCTTCTGGACATCACTTTTCTGTCCAGATGTGACAGCTGGTTAGAGCTGCCCGTGAACGTGTGTGTGACTGCACTTATATGAAGTGATGCAGAGGGGGCTACCAGAGACTGCCAAGAGTACAACAGACAGCTGCAGTGACCAAAAGTGGTGTCTTTCCTGAGGGGCACTGATTTACAAATCGCCTTCATGAGATTGTATTGAACTTTCATTTAATTTTAAGATCATTATCAATTCATCTTTATGGTTTATTGTATTTAATTCAGTAAACATTTATTGACTACCAGCTTTATATACCAGATATTCCGCTAGGCACTGGGAACATAACGATGATAAAGACACACACTCTGACCACGAACAGCTCACATCTATTGAGAAAACAGTTGTGTTTGACAATTTTTGTACACAGTAACATAGCACAAACAGTAACAGAGGATGAAATAGGTGCTTTGTGACTATAACCCTGATGCATACCTATTTTATAAGATAAATGGATAAATGCAAAATATTTGTTTTACATGCATTTTAAAATGTGCTAAACTGCTACATCTATGGATTGTTGAAAGTCTAATTATATTAAGCACATTTTTTTTCCTAGAGAAAGGTAAAATATTAGGCATATAAAAGTAAAGTATGTTTTATATAAATCCAGAAGTTCTTTTCTTTTTCCTTCCTGAATTCAGGGTTTCTGTGTACCGTGCTTGCGGCTGGCTATAATTGTGACTCACAGGAATTCTCAGTAAAGTTGAAAGTAGGCTTGTTCACTGTAGCAGTTGAGCTGAGCCAGAAAGGAAGCATGCAGAACCCTTATCATTTCAAATTCCCTCAAAACTCAGGTCTGCACCAGTTGGGCCCGACTTTACATGTACTCCAACTTAACTTTTTGAACAGACATATTTTTGTACCTGGAGTGACTACTAGAAATAAGGTCAATTTTTACGCTTGCAACCTGGGTTTTGCCAAAGTTCTAGAGTGACAGGTTATGGCATAAATTCATTAAACTCTCCAACCCTGAATTGTATATAATTAGTCTAACTTATCTATAGTGAGATAAAAATTAACCTGGAAAAAGTACTCAAGTAAACCAATGTATACTACATTTAATTTCTTTACAAAGACAAATCTTATTTGCAAAGGTCTTAGTGTATGTATAGGCACAGATGTGGCAATATTACATGGCAAGCCCAAGGGAAAAACAATGTTCAATATAAATCTGCAAGTCAGGAAAATGGGATCTGGCCAAAAACAAATAAAGAAAAATGTGGAACGTAAGACAAAGTTAATTTTAAAATGAAACACATTTCGAGGAATACAGCAAAAGCTTTAAGGAAACATTGATTTTTAATACGCTAATTGTGAGGCATTCATTTTCTTTAAAAGCAACTTATGTTTAACATTTTATCATGGACATTAAAATGACAAAGCATAGGAAGTTTGTATTTGTTTAATGCAGCAGGAGGTGAGACCCAAAGGTGACCAGTGAGGCTGTTAGGTGACCTCTGGCAGGTTAGAGGTGTGGGTGGTAAAAGAATCCTTGGAAAGGAAAGGGAGAAGCCGCTGTTCCCTTCCTTTCCAGGACTCCAGATGAACTGAGGACAATCTACTTGCACAACTGCCACAGGATCTTCTCTCAGAACATTCTGAGCTTTTCTTTGGACTTTTGTGATTCTTACATTTTTAATGTACACATCTAACTCTGTGTCTTATGATTTTTATATAGAAACAACAAACAGAAAAATCTTGATTATTTTCCTTTTTCTGCCACTGGCGATTTCTGAAACCTCTTTTCAATTCCATGCCAAAGAATTTGGGTAGCAGAAGGAAATCCAGAGACCAAGCAATGTCTCCCTGGGGCATGGGTAAAGATGTGGACTATTTCTAAACAGTCTATTTCTATGGCTATATTGAAGAAGTGACCTCAAAGGAGAGATTTAAATGAGGTGAAGGTGCTGTCTATGCAAAGAACCAAGGCAGGGATGTTCTCAAGGTAGGAGAGGGCGCAGTATGAATAAAGGCCCTTGGAATGAGCTCAGTGTGTTTGCAACCCACCTGGACTGAGACACAGGAAGAGCTATGCGAGCCATGCTGTGCAGGGTCTTGTACAACTCAGTAAGTGACCGGATTTATTTCAAGTGTAATGGGAAGTCTTTGAAGGATTTTAAGCAAAGCAGTAAAGGCCATTTTTATAAAATCATATGGCTTCTATGGGCCAAGAGAACACACTGAGACAGGGGTGGAAATGAGGGGTGGGGCTGCAGCTGTCACCAGACGGCGATTATAGGGACGCTAAAGACCAGGATGAGAAGCTGGTACAGGATAGGCTTCTCATGAATTAACATACAGTGGAAAAAATAAAGGTAGAAGGTCTTCCTATTCCTATCATGCTCCTATGTATTTCAAGTACAAATATTTCAAACCATGTAAGATGGTTACTCGGATTTACCAGAAGAAAATTATGTAAAAATATGCACTATTCCCCTACAGAGCTTTACCAAATGATTTTCTTGTCCTCCTGTTCCAGTCAAATAATACTTTATCCAGTCAAATAATATTTAAAGTGTGTATCTAATTAATCCAGAGATGTATTCATGCATTAGTCATACTATATATGTATGCTATGTATACTTCTGTTATATTATATTACCGTATTTTTCATTCCTCTTGCTTTTAAGACAAAATTTTCTTTAAAATTCTTTAGGTTCCACAAACAAGACTCCTCTAATTCTAAACAATGCTGAGAAGGACAACACTGGTTCTAATAAGCAAAAACTTACTACTGCCACAGCCATATGTCATGTAAAGAAAAGTTGTTTAGATTCTTTTGGCCCTTTGCTCTTCATTCAGGATTGATTACTGATGGATCTTTCTTAGAACGCTGTGCACAGTGGTTTTACATGACTCAAGCACTTCCCACTAGAGTAGTTGCTTTAGTGAATTTTAAATTTCTCTTGAAGAGACTACAACTGTCTCTGAATCAAATTGCCTCCTCTAGTAATTACTGAGCACATGGCACAACTGGAATCCTTGACATTCATTAAATAGTACAGGTGGGTGAGAAAAGCATAAAAAATCAAAAGAAATGATCAGATTTACATAAATCATTATGCTTCTTAGGAGGAAAGCCTGACAGACACACTCAGAAGGGATCAACCTCCAAGTTCAACCAAGTGTGTCTTCACCCACCGCATCTCTTTCTTCTGAAGCATCAAACTGCCTTTCCTCAAATCCTCATGGAAAAGTCCAGTTTTCTTCAGCTTTCTTTATTTTAAAATGCTCTCTGATGCCAAGAGAATGTGATTGACTTGCAGTCAACTCTCAAAGGCAAGAGAAGTTTTCAAGGAAAAGACACCAATCACACAGATTGTAGGGCTTCATTTTCACATAAACCCAGACATTCCAAGATCACTGGAAACAAAAGCTCTGTGGCAGAATTACTGACCAGATAAACTGATTTGGAAGAATATTTAGCTGATGAATTGGCTTTTATGTAACACTATGACATAATATTCCATGCTGCAAACAGTAATCAGATGTGCAGCTGCCCTTCACAAAAAAGACATTTACCAACATCCAAATAAATAGATTCATGGAGCAAAGGAGAACTATGGGGGAAAGGCTGTAGATGATTATTTGTGAGCTTATTAAATAACAAAACTGTTTACATAGTTTAAAGATGTACCACAAAGTATTTTTTCCCCTAAATGTTCTATCTTTACTCTATTGTCTCTTAAAAGGGCCCATCCTTTCTCAGTTCAAAGGTAGTTTTTATTGGACCATCCCAATTCATGTTCTACAGTAATGAATGTTAAATATTTATCAGAGTAAGAATATTTATGTCATTCTGTAATGAATTTTTTTCAAACCTATTAATCAATTGATTCCTTTAACCAAAAGTTACCAAAGAAAACCAAGATCAACACCAAGCACCATGTTTTCTTAACAATTATTTTGGAAACTGATCATCTTATAAGCAAAGTTTTTTTAAAAATCTTATTTAGGTTCTTCTGTGAAGGTTAACTTTGATACAATGATATATCTAATATATTTCTTTTTAAAATATTCAGGTGAAATTAAGATTCTCGATTTTGTCTCTGTGGTATGACTAATGCTACATAAAGCTATTAGATGCAAATGTTCAAATGTATTAATTTATAGATTGGTTTTATCCCTTAGTGTAACAGATGCTGTTAGTAGTTCACCAAAGTGCTTGTCTTTCTTCTGAGACATGAGTGGAATACATTTCCTTGCAATTAGGTGTGCTTGTCTGACTGCATTCCAGCAAAAGACACGTGAGCAGAAGTGCTATACACCATATGCTTCCAGGACTAGCTCCTATCCAACGGCCATGCTGTTCTTCGGTCTCTCCCCTTGCACCAGCTGGATGCAGAGTATGACAAAGCAAAGCCATACCCGGAAAGAGACCAACTCCCTGGTGGAACTCTCAATTCAAACAGCCAACCAAGGCTGCCGACTAAGCAAGAATCAGTGTTAGGACACGTGTTTGGATCTGCTCGTTCTAATAGTTCACCAACCCTACCTACCATACTTGCTTTGAAGAAAAAGTAAAAGAGGTGTTTTAAAGGAGGAGACCAATAGCAGTAAGAAGACCAAATGAAAGTAACTATCATCAATTTATGACAGCAACTAGAATGGGTGGCGGGTGCCGGGTGGGAGAAGGGAGAAGCAAGCCAGAGCAGGGAGCATGTCCTGCTGCTCTTCCCCAGCCCTTTGCTTGGTCCTTTCCTTCTTGTGGGGGCGCCAAGGCAGTGCTTCAGCCTTCAGGCAGCCCTTCTGCACCATCTGCCTTCTGGGGCCTGAATTTGCAATTCTCCCCTGAGGATCTCAGAACCTTTTGTTTCTTTCAAGGGCAAAGTGCAAGCACTGTCTTTCCTGAGGTGCAAAGGACAGAACCTCCCTGGCCCCTCTTTCTCTGCTGTCACTGCTGTCATCTTTCTTCTTTAGAGGAATAGGTGGCCCTCAATTTTATTCAGCATACCTTTCATGTGTCTGCCCTGCCTCCTCCAAAACTTTTCTCACTTCTTCACGGTGCCACAGAGCCAACTGCCCTTTCCTCCTCTCCGGTTATGACTGGGAACACATCCTTGAGTCCCTCATCTATTCATCATCTGCTTACTCATACCTTAGTCATAAAAATTAAAATTTTATTGAATTACTTTGCTTCAAATCTAATGATATGGCTTTAGAAGCATAACTAGGGGACAGATGAAACTTTTGATTCGGGAGACTTCACAAAGCCAGGGGGAAAGACAGAAGGGAACAGTACACACCAAAATGACCTTTCCCTGGCCCAGAGATGTTAAAAAGACTGTGACGCCTCTTATCACCTGTTATAGTTTATGTCTCGATGTCCCCTCAAAGCCTCATGTGGCCATAGGCAGGGCTTTTTGGAGGTGGCTGGATATAGGGTGTGTCCTTTGGGATCAAGGATGTGGTGCTGGGACTGAGCATATTGCAGTGGTAAAATTAAGGCTGCCCCACTCTGTGGGTGCTACCTGTCTGAAGGGTGAGTAGCCTGGTAAGGAGATAAGTGACAGCAAGAAGATCCTGCTGCTAGCTGCCTTCTGCCTGCCCTGCTTTGCCATGGACTGTTTCTCCTTCTGCGATGCCTCTCTGCCACGCCACCCTGCCTCAGAGTCAGCCAACTTTGAAATGAAATCTCTAAAGGCTGTGAACTAAAATAAATCTTTCCTGCTTTAACTTTGGGTGTTGGGTACTTTGTCTCAGCAAGAAGAAAAGACATTACCTAAAGGAACAATTAATGCCAGTGAGTCAGAAGAAAGCATAAGAGAAGAAATAATATTTGAGTTGATTAGACCTGGGCTTTGGTAAGGCTCATGGGAGGACATGGGTTTGTATGCTGGACTAGCAGAATTAACAAATGCAATGACCACAGAAGAAAAGCATGGTGTCCTCAGAGAAACAGTGAAGTTGAGAAAACAGCTGCTGCAGGTAGAAAGAGGGATCAGTACTTGAATAGCAGGAGGGTAGTGCAGATTTTCCAGAAATAGATGCTTTCGGCTTTGTTTTGAAGGATCTTTAATAAATTTCAAGTTTTATACTACAGGAAAAGTTCAAGCAGGTAAAGAAATGGACTGATGTACACTGAGAGCTGAGAGGATCATGTAGTTATGAGACTAGAAAAGGGAAACTAGTTAAGGCCATGGGGAGTTCCAGGCAGATGTATAGCAGACCTGGGGCAAAGGAGAACCTTGGATTCCTACTGGGCACCATGGTAGGTGGTAATGAAGATGTGTATGACTTTGGGGGGCCAGGGAGAGCAGAGGGAAACTGACTTCCATTTGGACAAGTGGACTGTGATGCCTGGCTGCAGCCAATCTGCATAAGTATGTCCAGGGCATGGTAAAAAATTCATGTTTGGTGAATGGAGAAGTAGACCTGGCGATAGAGATTTTGTGGTTACTGGTGCCCTAGCTACTAACAATCTATTAAGTGTGAAGTCTAACATTTACTGTTGTTCTTTCTTTATTCTCCCTGATACAATATAACATGTCCTTCTGTGTAATAATGTTCTTGGTCCACATTAAGCTTGAATCTTCCTTCTACACCTTTGTGATTTTTCTGTGTTTTTCTATTCCTCTCACTAATGTGACTGTGAATGTCCCACAATGCTCTTTGCCATTTTTTGACATTATCCTTTTCTCCATATTAGGCCTTTTTGTACCTAATATTTCATATTATGAATACATACATGGGTCCCCAGTCTATAATTCCAGTTCTGACCATTATCGTTAACTCCAAATTTGTTTTCCACTAAATTTTTCAACATTATCCCATGTTGAAAAGGTAGACAAATGCTAGCCAATTTTTATGTTTCAGAATTGACTTTCTAATCCATTCTGCACATTTTTGCCAGGATAATAAAGCTTCATAATCCAATTTGATTGCATCATTCTCTTGCCCAGAAAATTTGCTGCAGACTGAATTCATACTGTCTAATAAATGGAACACCAACTTCTCAGTTTGACACTATAGCTCCTCAATTCTCTTATTCCAGTTTAAGTCTCCTAACTCAAATTATTCTCCTGCCCTGTGAAATCTATATTAAAATAGACTTGCTGTCTCTTTGTAAACCCATATTGCAGTCTCCCACTTCTACACAATCCTTATTTGATTTTTCATGCTTTGTAGAACTGAAACTTGGAATGAATCAAAATATTTTAATGAGTAAATGAAAAGATCACACTCACATGCATCCCGCTAAGTCCTTTTATTTCAAGCTTCCCCACCGGGACAAGAGGGTCAGATAGATACACCTTACAAAGGGCTATACTTTTGTAGAAATGTTTGCCCCAGTAAAGACAGAATGCTAAGTTTGTCCCTGAAGAGCTCACTCAAGCTCCTTGTTCCATTTCCCAATTTGTCTAGTCTGGCTGTTTTGCACTTTGGTTTCTTCTTTTTTCTTGCTTGCAACTCCTTTTCATCTTGAAAAGAGCTAATTTCTATCCCAAAGGGTGAGCAGAGAATGACTATGACCTTTAAAGGATTCTAGATGTCCTTAGTTTCAGAATTTCAATCAGAGTATAGAAAAGACTTTAAATAAGTCTACTAATTGGGCTTTCAGGACCTGACGACGATAAAAGACGCATGCGTATGTGAATGACCAGATGTGCTGGTTTCCATCAGAGCGCATGAGTGAACAAGTGGCACTGTGAGATTTTCAATGGCTTTTGAGGGTATTAGCTTATGATGAAGACTCTGTTTCCGTTCTTCCTTTTCTCCCACCCAAAGCTCTATGATGCAAGCAATCATGTATGCACCAACTGTTCTACTGCAGTGTTCGCAGCTTATTTGGTAAGAAGTTCAGATAATTAAAAACTGAGGTACAACTACTGTATCAGCTTGACACTGACAGGCAAGAAAACTTGAGAGCTGTGCTTGGGTAAAGAGCATTAGGGATATGGTGTCTCTGTACAGAAAGAGTTATGGACAGTCATGTGGAGTCAGGAAGAAGCAGAGATGAGTGAGAGAGACTGTGATAGTGATGGCTTGGGCTCCTGTTCACTTCTTAGTTCCACTTGCTCTTGGCACCCCTTCCTCAACCCTTGGGTCACAAAGAGTACTATCATTTGGATATGGCTTCAGTATGTTGCTTAAGGGTCCATGTGTTGAAATTCAACCCCCACTGTGAAGTACAATAAGGGTGGACACTTAATCCAACTATGGTATTTAGAGGTAGGTCATGACTAAGATGAGATAAGATCACCAGGGTTAGCTGCCCATCCAGGAATTATTAGTGGCTTTCTAAGATGTAAGAGAAGACACATATGTGTGCTGTCCCCTGCCATGTGAGCCCCTGCAGTGCCTAGGGACCCTGGCAGCCAGAAGGCCATCACTAGACCCTGCGCTCTTTTCCTTGGACTAAAATGATTGCCCAAAATAAAAATTTTCTTTATAAAGTTACCCAATCTCAGGTATTGTTCTGAACTAACAAAACATGCTCTAATACAGGGTATTGAAGAAATCATAATAATCTCTGTTTAAGCAAACATAAGTTTCTATCAATTTTGACTCTTTGTTCAAATTGACTGGGACAAGGATATTGCTATTGATTTCCAAAAGACTTCTGAATCTAGATAGCTTGTAAGATTTGATGGCCAAAACCTTCTAAAGTAAGCTTTGCTTTTTAAGTGAATTAGACTCATGGCCAGTAAATAATCATGCTTAGGCCACCACTCTTGTACTGAAAGCCTTAGAAAAAATGCTTGTCAGTGCCACATGTTTCTTTCTCCTATTTTCTTTTGGCCCAGCTGTTAAAAGGCAGGATATAATAACAGGGCCCTCCCGGCAGGAGCTAGAGCTTTTGGTAGCAGGTGCACCCACCGCTGCCTACAGAACCTCAGCCCAAACAATCTGCTCGGAACTGCTGAGAAATCAATAAGATGTGCTCATGACTCAGCCTGTTAAGTGGGAGGACTGTTATTGTTAACTCCTGCCAGAGTATGTGGGTATTTCTTGCTCTTTCTGTCTTCAGTCAACCATGAGAGTCCTCTATTTAGCACCTCAGCCTTGGAATAGGTTTTTGATCATTTAAAGCCAGAGTAGTTTGGGCCCTGAGTATGACTGCCAGCTGATAGTACAGTATGGACACAGAAGGGTAGCTGCCTTTCAGAAAGGCAATGTCTAGTATCCTAACTTTTCCATAGAATTCATTTATAGAATGCTTAATCTGCATCTCAAATTATTCACCCAGAGTGCAGTGGACCAGGGCTCAAGGCTCTGGGGTTGTAATCAGCGCAAGTCAAGGTATTCATTTCACCAAAGGGGATGGTGAAAACACCAGGTGTGCACTCTCTTTCCCCTGGTTGCAGAATTGTGGTCCTACTGTTTGTCTTTCTCTTGCCAAATGTTCTCATCAATATAAATAGTCATTAAGAGCTGCTTCCTGAGAACATTGTGAAAATGAACCAAAAAAGATCAGCCTGTTTTACAAAAAAATTGTCTGGATGGATAAACTTCTCTCTTTTATGAGTAAGAAAACATTTAAGTTATCCTATTATGGCAAATCTTATTAATAATGATTTAGTTATAAGCTTGCAAAGAATAATACATATTTTCTGCTTGCCAAATATTTTTTCTCATGCCCATGCTTGAAACTCGACATGAAATTTGTCTGTTTGAGGTTTTGGGTCCTATAAATTAAGATTTGAGGTTATAAATCAGCAACGTAAAGGTTTGCATAATGCTATAAAATCATGGGTCAAAAACATGACCCTTAGCAACAAAGAAGTGATAGATACTGTTAGGACAAAAGTGAAAAAGAAATCCTTGAATGGGCAACAATGGTCACTGATGTGCACTGCATAAAGTGTATGTACAAGACGCCCACCAATACCAGCTCACAGCAACCCTTGCCTCCCTTATCTCTCAACAAGTAAAGGTAAACAACATAGGTTTTGCTTGGGGACAGCTTAGAATTTGACACTGTATTTGTCCTCAGCAGGGGATGACATGGAGGTGGTATTCCAGAGGGAGAAACAGCCAGTTTCTATAGCACCTTGTTGGTCACAGTAGAGTTGTGGGATATTCTAAGTAACCACTAGTGGATTTTGAACAAGAGAATCTTATCAATTCATTAATATTTTTAAAAAGACCACTCTGGGGCAGGGAATATAGCTCAGTGGCACAGGCACCTGCCTGGCAAGCACAAGGTCCCGAGTTCAATTCCCAGTACCAAAAGAAAAGACCACTCTGACTTCTGTGATGACAATGGACTGTAGAGATAAAGGCTGAGTGATTGTAAAAGTGGGAGACAGCAGATTTAAATGATAGATGGAGACGGGGAGACCTGACAGCATTCTGGGCAGGAATACGCTTGGTACCATGATTTATGAGGCTGAGAGAAGCTAATTAATATGTCTCTAGCAGGTTGTGGAGGCTGGAGACAAAGCAATACCCAGAGGTGTGAACTACTGCACTGCAATATTAAGGGAAGTTTTTATGTGAATTATTAAGATTTAAACTTTAGAGCTATAAGTCAATCTTTATGTATAGAACATTTGTTATACTGGAAGTAACCCACCCCAAATTTTACAAATATAGTAATTAGCAGCATTAGCAAGTGGCTGCAAAGGACTTACCAAGCATTTTTATTCTTATTATCCTATTCATTTTAATGAAATCGGCATGGTTACGTGATAGCAAAGGTCATCACATGAGTAACAATGTTAAGAATAAAAATATCAACTTAAATGGCCACATGTTAGAATCACTGAATGAATCTTCACGTTTACCAATAGCCTGTTTTCTCACTTAAGCTGGATGTTGTGTCTGCCTTGCTTTCTCAAATCAGTCTCCAGTGTGCATACGTGGATCCCAATAAATATTGTTGGAGTGAATGCAAGTTCCATTTATGTGCAAATTCTAGAATTAACTGTACAAAGCAATTTAAAAATTAACTGTAGAAAACAATTCATAAAGAATCTCTTTTTCTTAACTTTTCCCTTGGTATTTTAAAAGAATAAAGGAAATTAACATGGGCCCTGAAAAAGTATTTTTAAGTATCTTAAATTTCAAAAATAGTATTTCCAGTATATTTTGGAAAAGTCAATATTTCATCTATGGGGAAATAACACAGATTTCAATTACTATATTATGGCAAAACAGTAAAAATCATGGTTCCCATTAGATCAGCAAGACTTTACAAAGCAATTAAAAAATGTTCCTAATGGAAAACACAACACATGCAAGCAGGACTGGCACATTATCATACATGAAGAACTTAAGATTTCTTATACACAAATTCTAAATGTTTTTTGCAAGTGATGTTTAAACCTTTTTAGCATTAAACATATCAACTGCTGAAAGTAATTTAGAAACAATAGTAAGTACCAGAATATAAAAATGTCCAAGTGAATCACCGTTTTATAGTTGGAACGAGCCAACCAGATCCTCATGTACCAATTTGGGTGGATATAAATATAATGGTAGGTGAAGGCAAGCTGCGGGAGAACATCCTCAGCCAGATATATACTTATGTGCACTTTTAAGACGTAAATAACCCTATGCTATTTGTTTCATGCACATGTCACACTCATAGTAGAAGATACAGAGAAAACATCATGACAGTTCTTCGGAAGACAGGACAGTGAGACAGCAAGAAACCTTGTCTTCCTTCCATGACTATTTATTTAGGCAAGATCGTAACACAGCGGGGCACTAGCATTTGTTTAATCCATGTGGCAGGTACTTGGGTATTTAGTACAATCTGGAAAATATTTTGCTTTGAAACTTTATAAATTTTGTTGCTTAAAACTAAAATAGTGAAATGATAAAAGCAACAAACTAACTGCTGTCTGCCTCGTGCCCCTAACCTGTGAAATGGCATGATCCAGCTATTTACCTTACAGGCTCCTAGTTTTTGCAAACAATAAATTAATGTGCATAAAGTCAAGCACACAGGGGCATGTTTGGCGAGTGGAAGGTGCTGAGAAAATGTTACCGGTGGTGTTAACCGCAGCAAGAAAGACAGGCTTGGTGCGATCATCGTTCCACAGAAACATCTTCGCATTCTTTAGTATTGCCAGTCCAAGCACTGACAGGAAGTGCAGCCTTAATAACTGTGAATCTGTTAGCTGTACAATTTATGAATTGATATTTATTTCAGAATTTTAAAAAATGAGCAAAGAGCTATTTTTCACAATTGTGGGTAACTCAGAGCAGAGAAGGTAGGGTCTTACCTATCCAAGGAAGTGGTAAAATAGTAAAGTTCTTTATGTTGTGTTCTCAAAGGGTTGGTAATATGTTCTGGCTTCTTTCTGTAAAAAAAAAAAATCAGAAAATTAATAATTCCATTTCAGATCCACACACATTGATTACATTGTGTAGCTCATTAGCTCCTTATAAACTTTATCACATAGCTTTTTATACTGGGTAACTGACACCAAGGTGGGTATCATGATCTGTCTTTATAGTCCTCAAGTATTGAGGATTTGAACCCGCTAGGCACTGTCTCAGAGGCATGGGATACAGGAGTAAAAATGCTAACTGTAAGTTTTTTAAATCTCTTTTCTTGCTTCATTCCAATAGTGCTTCATAAGTATTAGATCCAAGGAAGAGTAAATTTTTAAATTGTTTTCAGCTAATAAATAGTAGACAATCATACTCTCTCCCAAAAGAATAAATCCATTTGAGTAAATTGTTAATTATATCCAATAAGCTTTAAAAATCTGGGCCTCAGGCCAGTCTACATTGACTTTCCCCCAGCACAGGATGGAGAGAGGAATTTTTTGACAGCTAATTAAGTATTCTCTATGTAGTACTAAACTTATTTTGACATTCAAAATCCTACCAGGCATTCTGGATTGTTATTCTGCTTAGAAATGCCACCTACAACTATAGAGAAAATTCCTTACTGATATGGTACCTAGAATAAACAGAATTACTCAGAAGGCACAAGGCTTCTTTTTTATCCCAAAAATCATTCATGTGTAATGCAATAAATACTGACCAGGCCAGGTCCTATATTAAGTCCTTTTATGTGCGTTAGTCCATTTAATCTATGAGCACTCACAGACAGTAAACATGTCTGTTAACAAATATAAAAGGCATAAAGGCCTGACATTAAAATATGCATAAAGAAAACCTGAATCCCCTGTAATAATTTGATAATTATTTTATCAAAAAGATTGGACTGCTCAAATCTATGCATACAGATATTTTTCCTTTAATCCAGCTCCCTAGTTCTCAAACTTAAAATATACATACCATTGTCATAAGTAACTTAAGAAGAGTTAAAGAACTTTTAGGAATACTTTGATCAGGCAAATTAAACTTTGAACAGTGATTTTAGGGTAAATATAAAATGTTAGACTAGCGCTGGACCTTGGTCAGCTGGAAAGACACTAGAGTATTAAATAAACAAATGCGGTATATAATAACATGGATTATTGCTCTTTAAGTTCTGTATTTTCTGTAAACATCTTATAGAGCATTTTTAGGCCATTTATTGATTTTCAAACAAGCATACCTGCATGTGTTCAATTGTAAGCACACAGTGAGCACGTGTACGTGTCTAATAAAATATGAGAATAAACAGGAATTTTGTAGAGTAGGGGTCAACAAACTCTGATCCACAGGCCAGATTCATCCCATTCCTGCCTACTTCTCTAATTACAGTGTCAGTAGCTGCCCATTGCTTTCTGTGTGTCTGGGCAGGTTTTATGCCATAATGCCAGAACTGCGTGTACTGCCACAGAGACTCTGAGTTCAAAATGCTTCCTGTCTGGACCTTTTGCTGAATGTTTGTTAATATACCTGATGTCATTTGATTATTAAGAACAGTGCTTTAAAAATCCCTCTTTTAATCTTTCCCCAAATAAACTCATAGTAATATGCTAGGGAAAGTGAGATTCCAGCTTCAAACAAAAGCCAATTACTGCATGCCCTCCCCCAGACTGGGAAATTATTGGCCTAACGACTTGATGATTATTAGAAAACTCAGTGTACCTAGTAGCTGCAAGTCATAAAGAATATCCATTTATTCTATATCTTGACTTCCATGGGTTTTCTTCTTTGTTATAAAAGGAAAATTACTATTTTTCTCCTAGGGTTTATTTTCTGAGAGAGATAAATGCCATCTGGGTTTTATTTTTAAAATTATGAAATATTTCATAAGGCACATAAAATTAAATGGCTATTTTCAATTAACAATGCAGTTAGAAGCGATACTTTTCAACACGCCTTAAGAAGATTAAATGATATCACATAGCTATTGTTATGAACATCACGACCCAGTGTTAGTATTAGGTATGTTGTATAATACTATTAACCTACATTTATGTAGCCTTTTGTGTCACAGTGCTCCTACATTTGAATTCATTGATTCCTCACCATCGCCCTGTATTATTATTCTATCTTACAGACAGGGAAGCAGGAAGGATAGTCTGCACATCCTCCCCAGCATCATGCAGCTGGGAAGGGCCAACCCTTTTAATCATAATCATAAGCTGTGCCAGCTCTAAACAGACACTGAGCTTTAGGCCTTTGACTGGCTTTAAGTCTTCGACTCTGGGTAAAGATAATTTTAAGTATAAAAGCTCATGGTTTTTCCGAGTAACCTTACTGCACTAACAGCAATTTTCAATTTCTAGGAATACCATACTATGCATATGTATTATTCAGCATGTTCAGTTTCTTGACAGATTGAAATTTACTCCTCTGTCATTCTATTATTTTTCCTATTATCTCTGTCAGGTTGGCTGATGGAACTTTCCAGAAGCTGTTAGGACCAGGTATGAACACTGCTGAGAATCATGAATGGCAGCCCCTGACGAAGCCAATCCATGAATAATGACATCTAACAGCTCGGCTGCACTGAATAGAGGACAGGGTATACATGGTAGGCTGGCACCACGAAGTAAGGTAAGTAAATTATCTGAAGAGGAACCCTAGATAAATAAACATATGTTTGGCCATAAACTGAGTTAGCTTTCCTCAGCTGGTTACTCAAATAAGTGGATGTTCTTGCAGTGCACTGAGGCTGATAGAAATACATGCTTGGCTGTAGGCATATTTATATGCAAGTTATGTACCACGTACAGCACTGAAGTTAGAATGATAAATTAGTGCAAGCTTTTAGACTCTCCTGAAAAAAAACAATGTCAAGGTGTGGTTTTCTCCCCTGATGTTAGAATTTATGTTTTGTTAAACATCATCACAAGATCTGGGAATTTTTGGGGGCCAGAATATACTCTTCATTTTCTTTCGAAACTCATTCAATGCATTTGTCCAGAATGATAAGCTTTCAGCTATTGAGGGAATTGACGATATATGTGGGAATATATATCTATTCTCTAAACAGTTATTAGACAGAAGAGCAGTGAAGCAATATGAAGTCATTCGGTCTAACTGCCACTAAGTATTCTAATCCTTGATATGTTTAGAACCCATTCATTGTTAAGAGCGGAAAAAAGTTACAGTGAACCAAAGCCACTGGGAGTTGAACACACTGGAGAATGATCTCTCTCTGTGAAAATTCCTTTTAGAAGAACATTATGTTTTTTGGGTAGGAAATGTGTTTTGAATATACACACAAAAATATTAAGACCTATTAACAGAATCCCTGTTAAAAAACATAAGGCCTTCAGTTGAGCAGAGACTCTAGCTAAGGAAACAATAATAACATTCTCTTCACTGGGGTAAATACCCAATAGCAGTGGTTTAGATGTGGAGAGCTTTACTATGGCTCATGTTGTTCAGAGGTCAGTCCATAGCCAGCAGGCTCCAAGGCAGCAGTGGCATGGAGGTTGGGCCTGCCTTGGAGGAAAGCTGCTCCAAGTATGGTGGCCAGGAAGCAGACAGTGAAAGGAGAAATGGAAGGAGATGTATTCTACCAGGACACACCCCCAGTAACCTACCTCTTTTGACCAGGCCCTACCACCTAACACCACATTTAGCTAGAGTGTCCCCATGATTCAATCACCCTTCAAAAGCTTTATCTTTGTGACCATGATGCTTCGAAGTAACTTCTAGATGTAAACCATAACCTCCTCTCTCCCACGCAATGACTGAATCTAATTCAGGGCCTTTGGGATTACAGAAGAGAAAAAGGCAGGGCTGAACACTGGCTCTTAATGTGCTGTACACCACTTCCTGTCTCAGCCCAGCAGGTAGAACGTGACTTCGCTTCAGTGCACACAGTTGAGGATAAGGGGCTATTTGGAGAGAAATAAATATGTCTCTGGCAAGGGGGGATAAGGCATGGTGGGAATGGCACAGAGGCTACTTTAGATTTTTTTCTTCTTGAAAAGAAGTAATAATACCCAGTGCTACTAGCTTCAAACTTATCTTGTTAAATTTTTACCATATGATGACTCTTGTAAAGATAAATATTTTATTTTATAAATAAAATATGAATTTGCATTGTGATATGCAGAACTGTGGGCAGCAATGAAGCACATGCATCAGGATTTTTGCTCATTTTTATATCATATTTTCATTTTCTGCTCAGAATCAGGGTACCTCTGAAGAATTTTAACATCATTGCTTGGCAGAAAGCCATTTGTTCTTTTGTTTCTAACTTTATACAAACACCAACCTTCTTATTTTTACTTCATCAGCTATTTTTACTATTTATTTATATATTTTAAAGATTATTTTTATTTTTAAAATTAATTTTATTGGTACATTTTGACGTACATAATGAGCACATTCATCATAGGGAATTTGTACTTATATATAATATATCTTGATTTTTCTTTTTTCCCCTTTCCTTCCCCTCCCTTCAACCCCTCTCTCCAGAGTGCTGGGACTGCAGGCATGTGCCACCATGCCTGGCCTAGTATTTTTTAAGAACAGAATATATTGTTATTAACTGCAGTCATCACATTGTACACAGATCTCTTTAATTACCTCCTTCTCTGTAACCTTCACTCAACATCTCAATATCCCCCTCCTGCCACTCAAATTTCTGGCGACCATTATTCGACTCTCAACTTCTGAAAAATAATCTTTTTTAGATTGCCTACATGAGTAAGATCATGAGATTTGGGGGGGATATGCCTTGATAACGTCACTTAACATAATGTTCTCCAGGTCCTCTGTGTAGTCACAAATATCAGGATTTTATTTTTTTATGGATGAATAGCCTTCCATTGTGTATACTTAACACAATTTCTTTATCTGTTTATTTGCTGAATTCTTAGGTTGATTTTATATCTTGGCTGTTGTAAGTACTGCTGCAATAAACACGGGTGTGCAGTCTCTTTGGCAGATGGACTCCATTTCGTTTGAAATGAAATATAGCCAGTACAAGGATTGCTGGAACATATGGTAGATCTAGTTTTAATTTATTTTTGGTACTGGGAATCAAACTCATGACCTTGTGCTTGTCAGGAAGTGCTTGTGTTGCTGAGCTATATCCCCAGCCTTTAATTTTAATTTTTTGAGTAACCTCTATACTGTTTTCCATAATGGCTCTGTCAATTTACACGCCCATCAGTATGTTCCCTTTCTCCACACCTGACACATAATTGCTATCTTTTGTCCTTTTGATAACAAACATACAAACAGAACTCAAAGCTATTTAAAATAATGCAATATATTAACTCAGATAGACAGGATTATTAGTGTAAGAAGAAAATACTCAAAGGAAACTGCACATGGACAGAACATTTATATGCTTGGATCCTTCTTAATGATTTCACTTTAATCTTCACACTTCCTCTTTCGAAAAGATGCTAAATTTTTAGACTTAGACTCACAGGCTTTCATGTTTTGACCACACTGCCTTTTTCAACTTTATCCCCAATTTTCTACTGTCAGAACTCTCACATCTTCTTAGACTAGTTTTTTTTTTGTAGACCTGTTAATTGCCTTTTTGCATTTCATCTGCATATTTCTTTTTCCTTCTTCTTCTTCTTCTTCTTTTTCTTTTCTTTTCTTTTTTTTTTTTTGAGATAGGGTCTTGCTATGTAGCCCAGGCTGGCCTGGAATTTGCGATGTTCCCCCTGCCTCGGCCTCCTGCCTCCTGGGATTATGGGCGTGCACCACCACACCTTTTCTCTCCTTTTGCACAGCCCTCTTCTTTCTTACCTTCATTTATTTGTATCTTCCTGACTGCTCCATTCACTGCCCCCTCCCCTCCCTCCCTTCCTTTCCCTCTTTACCAGCTGTCTCCAAGTTTACCAACTTCTTATTCAGCTGATGAAGCTCTCTTCTCTGAAAACTCACCCACTGGGCCCTTCTCTGTCCATTACCTTATGTCTATGGTTTCTCGTCCTTACGTACATTTCACTTGAAGTACCTTACGTTGCTAATTAAGCCTCCTGGAAATTGAAAGAAGTCTGCGCCAGCACCATTTTCTATGCTTTATGTCAATCTCAGAAGCCATTGGTGTTTATGAAATATACAAATTATTTTTATAATAGTTTGAATTTTTAAACATGCATACTTTACATACAGGAAAAAATATTAAGCTATATGAATATGCAAGGCACTTCAAACTATGCCACCATATTAGGAAATTTTCCTTGAAGAGATAATTAATTTATATCTTTTATGGAATGAAATGTGAGCCCACCTGAGCATCCTCATCTCCAATGTGACTGTACTGGAGATAAGGCTTTAAGGGTAACTAAAGTTAAATGAGGTCATAAGGGTGGGCTTTAATCCCATAGGATTAAGTCCTTACAAGAAGGGGAAGAGGCACTGGAGTGTTCTCTGTCCGTGAACACAAAGAAAGATTTTCCTTGACCAAACTTTCAGAGCTTCTCTGAGTTCTCTTCTTGACTAGTACTTGACTGTAGCCCCTGTCCTTACAAATCCAGTTGTAACAAGACTCCAACTGGGTCAGTTTAGAGAGAATCTCACACTATAGATATCTGCTGATGCTGGAGAGCTGATCAAGTTCCTGGTGGCCCACCAGTCTAAGCTGCTGACCTGCCCTCAGCAAGAATCCAGTTCAGTAGGTTGAGCAAGAAGCACCCTAGGCTGGATATCTCTTCTAAGTAATGTACACATGATAATCCTTTACTCTGCTCATAGGGTATAAATCTGCAATAGTCTTGGCTCTAGGTGAGAGCTGAACTCAAATTCTTTCCATATTACAACATGGAGGGACGAGGTTGCCATTCACCTGCCTGGAGGAGATAACCTCACCAGAAACCAGCCCAAAAGGAAACTAAATCCTTGATTTGTAGCCTCCAGAGAGGTAATAAAGTAAATGTATGCTGTATAAGCCACCCCATCTGTGGTACTCTTTTATGAGAGCCTAAGTGGAGTCGTCCACACCCCTCCCATCATCTCCTTTTCAGACACTATCACCAGTGTGCAGATTTATGTTTGTTTTATGTCTGCCCCTCCCCACCCCAATTAATCTGCACCCTTTTTCTTATTTACCGCACTGTAATTCCGCTCTAGTAGCAAGCACTTGCTCAGTAACCATTCAACAATGAATGAACAACTGAGGTGTTTCAGGAAATGGAAAGATACCCTTGGCACTGGTTACTTTTGTGCACATCAACTCTTCTGTTATGAGCAATGGAGTCTCCTTATGCCCGGCTTAATGCTTCTGTTTTATAAGTGGATTAGTGAATATCTGATGAATAGGAAAGGTGATAGCTTATTTTCTTAACTATTCTAATTAAAAATGAAACTCAGTGTTTAAATTAAAAAATAACCTCTCAGACATTGTATATGCAAACTGTGTCAGAACCATGGCCCGTCACTTGTTAGTTGTAGAATGCTGGGTGGAACTTCTAGCTTTCTGGATCTTCCATGTTAGCAATAAAAAGATTATTCACGAGACTTCACACAGTTATTGCAAAAATGAAATGAAATCATGTGCTTAGAAAAGTGTTGTGAGAATTGCAGGGATGTGCAGTGTCATTATCAGGCTTCAAATAGCGTTTCCTCACCAATTAGCACTGCTGCATTCCCATGAAGACTCTGCATCAACTGGAGTGAAAACTTTCCGTTCTCACTAATCTGTGATTTCTTAGCTACAGCAAATCTTTTTAGTTTCACTCAGAATCCAATGCTCTTGTAAGTGCTTAAGACGTAGGGTGTCTGAGAATGACTGTGCCAGAGAAAGAACGCATTTCATTCACTAAGAGCCCAGAGTTCACCTGCTGAGAGCCATCTGTCAACCTGCAGCAGCATACAGATTTCATCCAAGAGGCATTTGGCTGAACTAGGGAAAAATGGCACCAAGCTAATTTGGAGGTCAACACAAGCATTCAAATTCCAGCTGTGGTGCAAAGAAATCCCAGTGCAGCTGGCTGGTGATGTTCTCTGCCTGAGTGCTGATATTCCTGACTGCAGAAAATTTCGGAGGGTGAGCACTTAGAAGAGGCACCACATCCCACACCAAACTGTGCTGCAATCATCTGACTGGAAAAATGAAATTCTAACAAATCTACTTTTAGCTCAACGAACTGAAAGCTCCCAAAGTGGAGGGATTTCATCAGCTCGCTAGAGTCTTGAGGAAGCACTTACAGTGAAGCAGGATCTCCAGCTGGCTCGGCCCTGCATCTCTGCTGCACATTCTTCAAGAGGCAATGGTGGAGAGGAGTGGGAGCTTAGCTGGCCCCGCCCTCCCTCTTCTGTAATACCTTCTTTGCCTCCTTGCAGTCATTTTCCTAAACCTTGCAGCCAATGTTCATCACTACAGAAACTGCCTTTACATTGCAAAGAATGACCCACTAAAGAATAACCCCCTTTAAAAAGCAAGATCTCTTAATTGAGCGAGAATATTACATACCTATGGGGCCGGGGAGTGTATCACCATAAAAGCTAGCCTTGAAATATATCCATATATCCGCATCTGCTGTTAGCACTCCTAAATGTTCTGGAAATTCTGTAACAACATTCCTAGCTGTGCAATACATGAGTAAACATACAAGAAAATGCATGCACACGGCCGGCGCCCAGTGGGTGATATATGCAAAGATGTATCATTAGGGTTTCACCAGAAAGAGAAAGAAAAAAAAGGACTTGTCATAGAGATGTTGGAGAGTTCACCTCCTTATAAATAGGAGGCAAAGAATGAGGCAGTTCATCTGCTGGGGAGCTCTTTTAAAATGTTTCCTCTCTCCTTTATTATTCTGTCGGGGCCAAGGAATTCCCCCCTTTATGCTCTTTTCAGAAGGGTGTTCTATTATTATGTTTTATTTAATTGGCTTAGATTTAAGTAAACGGACTCCACAGCGGTAAAGGACAATGGGAATGGAGGGAGGACGAGCATAGGGGGAGAGGCACGGAGGCTGGAGAGATAGGGACAGCAGGGTGCCGCCCAGCCAGAGCACCCGGGCAGTGGTGTTCACCAAAGACTCATTTAAAGCTCTTTGTGGCCTCTTAATGTCTATAATCAAGCTACATGTGTCTGATTAATACAAACACTTATGAAAATAAGATTAAAGTCTAAACTAAAAAACCACAGCAAGTGAGCTGGTGAGCCTGTCAGTATCCCAGCTGCTGCGATGACTATTACTCCACAGGAATGTGAGGGATGCTTGGGTTCCCCTGGCTGCCCCAAGCTCCCCCGAGATCTTACCAGATACTCACACTATCACAGTGGTTTTAAAAGCCTATTCTAGGCCAACAAATAGCCACAGGCTAAAAATATATTATCTTTCACAACTGTGGCTCTGAATAGTTATATTCCTGGAAAAAAAATGTCTTCAGTGGTCCAGCCCAAGTGTGGGCTAGCTCCCCCCAGCCACCCCCAACTTGCCCATCTATCTGGGGCCTCCCCAGTATGTGAAGGCTGAGGGGCTGCAACTATGGTGACTTGCGTGACTGCACCACCAATAGGGACTTTGGCTTTTAGGGAGATTTTAAGAGGACTTTCTTTGTGAAAGATTTCAGATTCTTTTTCAGAGGAGATCAATTTCAATATATAACATCAATTACAATTTCAAACTATAATTTTCAATATATAGATCTTTTAATTCCTTTGTTAGATTGATTTCCAAGTATTTTCAGTTTTTGGGTGCTATTGTGAAAGCATAGAAATGTTGGAGTTGTAAAAGCATAGTTTCTTTAATTTCTCATTGAGTTTGCTGCTTATGTACAGGAATGCTACTGATTTTTGAAAGTTGATTTTGTATCGAGCTACACTAGTGAATATGGCTATTAAATCTGCATGTATTTAGGTGGAGTTTTAGGAGCCTTCTATGTAGAGTATGTTATTTGCAAATAATTGAACTTCTTCCTTTTCTATTCTTATTCCTTTTTTTTTTTTTTTTTTTTTTTTTTTTTTTTTTTTTTTTTTTTTTTTTTTTTTTTTTTTTTTGCTTGTCTAATGGCTCTGGCTAATGTTTTCAGGACTAGACTGAATAGTGGACATCCATGTCCTGTTCCTGATATTAGAGTGAAAGCTTTCAGTTTTTCACCATTTAGTATGACATTGGCTGTTGGTTTGTCATAGATGGCTTTTATATGGTTGGGATAAAGACCATCAGCTCCAATTTTCTGTAGGGTTTTTATCAGGAATGGGTGTTGGGCTTTGTCAATTTCTTTTTCTGCTTATATTGAGATGATCATGTGATTTTTGTCTTTGGCTCTATTAATATGGTGTATTACATTTATTGATTTGCATATGTTGAAATATCCCTGCATTCCTGGGATGAATGCCATTGGTTCTGGTGTAGAATCTTCTGGATGATTTGCTGCATTCTCTTTGCCACTATCTTATTAAGGACTTTTTCATTTTTCTCATCAGGAAGTTACATCTGGATCTAATGCTCCCCACTTCATATGCATGGCTTTCTGAGTTCTGTAATGGCTTTTTAGGGAATTTTGGAGCTTGTTCTACTTGTCAGATTACCTTCTACTAGATTAATATCTCATAACCTGCCATGGTCACCCATAGATATGCAAGGAAATAGTGAGTACTTTAAGTGCTTGAAGTAGATTTGCTGTGCTTGGGAAAAGAATATTCAATTTATACTAACTAGAAAGAGGCCCGCAGGGCATGAGGCAGGCCTTTCCTCCACCCTCATTTTATTTTCTTTAGCTACATGATTTTCACTGAATGGCTTTCAGTTCAGATTTACACTGAAAGACAGCATGAATATGAGATTATCTACATCCTGAAAATTATACTTTGAAATTGTAATTGAAATTATATATTGAAATTGATCTCCTCTGCAAAAGAAGATCTAAGAGGAGAGCAGAAAATGGAAAATATCTCTGGCTCATGGATAGGAAGAACCAACATAGTGAAAATGGCCATACTCCCAAAACTATTATACAGATTTAATGCAATCCCAATCAAAATATATTAGCATATCTCACTAGAGAAAAAAATTCCTAAAATTCATTTGGAAACAGAAGAGACTTAGAAGAGCAAAACAAGTCTCAGCAACAAAGACAAGGCAAGGGTATCACAATTACTGATTTAAAATTACACCACAAAAGTACTGTAATAAAAACAGTATGGTATTAGGAGAAAAAAGAACAAAAAATGGACCCGAGGATCAGAAGATGCAAAAACAACTCCAAACATACTCAGCCAATTTATTTTTGGTAAATGGGCCAAACACATTCACTGGAAGAAAGGTAGCCTCTTAAATAACTTGTGCTACAAAAATTGGCTTTCCACATGCCAAGGACTAAAACTAGACCCACAACTACCAACATGTGCTAAATTAAAATAGAAATGGTTCAAAGATCTAAAGGTTAAAACAGAGACACTACATCTTCTGGAAGGGAGGGTAGGCAGAATTCTTGACGATTTCATGAATAAAACCCCAAATGCACAGGGAGGAATACAAAGAATCAACAACTGGGATCTCATTCTCTTAGAAAGCTTTTGCACAGCATAAGAAATCCCCAAGAGAATACAAAGACAACCCACAGAGTGGGAAAAAATTTTAAGCAGTAGTCCCTCAGACAAAAGACATATCTAGAACATATAAAGAGTTGAAAAAAATCAGAGCTCCAAATTTAAAGTCCCAGTCTAAAAATGAGCATTTAAGATTTCTCACATTTCTCAGAGGAAGAAATACAAACAGCAAATAAATATACGAAAAAAATGTTCAACATCACTGATCATTTGAGAGATGCAAATTAAAACAATGCTGAGATTTCATCTCACTCCAGAAAGAATGGCTATTATCAAGAAGTCCACCAATAACAAATGCTGCAGGGATTACGGAGGGAAAAGGAACCTTTTTCCACTGTTGTTGAGAGTGCTGACTGGTGTAACCACTGTGGAAATCAGTGTGAAGAATCCTCAAAAAACTAGGATTAGAGGTTCCATTTGATCTTCCCCTCCTGGGTATCTTTCTGGAAGAATTAAAAACATCATACCACAGCCATATATGTGCACCCATGTTTATAGCAGTACAGTTTCTAATAGCTCAGTCTTGGAAACAACGCAACTTCCCATCAACCAAAGAATGGATGAAAAAGGTTTTTATACCATGGACTATTCCTCAGCCATAAAGCGGGAAAACTTAAGACATTTCTAGGTAAATGGATGTACCTTGAGACCATACTCTTAAGTGAAATAAATTGGATGCACATGTGTAAACATCCCAATGTCTCCCTGGTGTGAGACCCTGAAAGGGTAAATAAGGAACAAAGTGTACAATAGACATGGTGAAATAGGAAGAAATTTTTCAAAAAGTAAGAGAAACTAGGAAGGGGGTGGGGGAAAGGAAGGGAGGGAAAAGGAACAAAAGATATAAAACAGATAAAAGGAAAACAAAGCTTTATAAATAGGACGGGAACAAGGGGTTGAAGGGAGGGAAGGGGATTGGGAAAAGAGAGGAATAACAGTATTTCATGTACAGGTTCAAATTCCCTATGATGCATATGATCTTTATGTATATCTAAACTGTACCAATAAACATAATGAAAAAGAACACTAAACTCAGGAAAATAGATCTCTACTAACTTTTCTAAAAATTTTGAGACAGGGTCTCACTGGCTATGTAGCCCAGGCTGACCTTAAACTTATGGTAATCCTCCTGTCTCAGCCTCTCGAGTGCTGGGATTACAGGCATGTGGCATCACATCCGGTTCCACTAACTTGTTGAGACAGTCCTTAACTCTCAAGAGGAACCTATAACCTCTCTTCTTAAGTAATATTTCCTGTGACACTTCTTTTAAAATGACACTTAGGATTACTTTATCTACTGTAATGTTTGACTTTCCATTGTATTTTCTAGTTTGTCAACTTGATTGATGTGGTGATTTAGTGGTGCACACTTGTGGGTGTTTCTGTTGGGTCATGAAGGAGCGATTGGTCTCCGAGGCTACGTTTGGCCCCTGACCCTGCTCTCTGGCGCTCTGCCTCTTCTCTTCTTCCTGGGCACCATGAACTAAGTATCTTTGTCTGCTGCACCCACTTGCCCCACTGCTCCTGCCCTGTGGACGGTTCACCATGCACTGAATCCTCTGAAACCTGAAGCAAATTAAACCTCTCCTGACTAAGATATTCTCTGCTTCTTAAATTGTAGCAGCTTGAAACAGTTTTCTCATTCTCACACCAGTCCTGCCTACCAAAGTGTTCCCTCTAAAAGTTTCTCTTAGAGAAGTGTCAGACAATTGTGCTTAGCAAGAGAGATTCATGTGTTACACCTGGCTCATTTTATATCTGTAACATTGTTGGTGACCATGAGTTTTAGTGGATGTTAACAGAGGTTGTAACAGGACCATACACAACTTATTTGCTTTCTTTTTCTTGATACTTCTTGCAGTGAGGAGCTGGCACAGCAAGAGGTAATATGAAAGAATAGAAACAAAGGCTTTGAGATTCAGCCAGATCTCAGCATAGCAAGTATTTTTTTCCATTGGTCCAAAAGTTTTTCAACTATGAATTTTAGTATCTAGTTTTTTGTAAAATAATTTTAAAAACTAGAGATAGATTAAAGTTTTTTTAACATAGGGTCCAATTATCTGTGTAGAACATATCTACCCACCCATCCAGTGTTTATTTCATGGTGTTAGTATTGTTATATAAGTCAATGAATTGAGTAAACCTGGGATTGTCAAAATGTTGAACAAAGAAAGGTTGCTGTTTATTACTGTCATATAGCACTTTGCTGGTCTCTTTAAACTTCAGTGTCTTAAGTTTCAGCCTAGGAATTCTGAATCTACAAGTCTCATCAGTGCTCACTATGACCCCTAAGAATATGATTTGGGGACTGTAATTTGAGAAATAACTGCTGTATAATATATAATTAATTCTACAGGAATAAAGTTTTTTATTTTAAAGAGAAAAAAATAACAAAATACCAATAACAAAGACAAAAGCGAAACAATACAAAAACAATAAAAATGATGCAGGATTTCAAAACAAGGTGATAGGAATTAACAATGGCTGTTCTATTACATGTTGTTATCTTCAGCAAAGTTGCTCAGATTGTCAGATGCAAGAATGTAAGGCTGATCAAACAAAGAGAATAAAAAGTAAAAATAAAAAGAACATTAGAAATGATACAGAGTTTCATATATATGTGTATATATATAAGGATAGCTGGGATGGTTGTACAGTTGATGTCTATTGGTTTATTGAAAAGAACAGTTAGTGCTTAATTTTTTTTTCTTGATCAATTTTGCATGCTTGTATCTGGTAATCTGAGCAACTAATTTGAAGACAACAATATGCAATATAAGAGCCATTGTTGAATTCCTACCACCTTGTCTATAAGTATAATCTTGGTTATTCTTTCAGTACATTTATTTTTAAAAGAGGATATTATTCTTAAGATATTAGCTTAGTATTAGCTATTAGTTTAAATGTTTATTATTTTTAACTATAAGGTCTTAAGCTTTTATATGAAAGAAAATAAGGATGAATAGTTTTTAACTATAATTTAAGGGTTTGTCCCTCTTTCTAAAAATGTTTTTAATTTTTGTGTGTGACACTCTTTGGAGAATTTAACAAAAGCTTTGAATTCATGCCAAACAAGCATGACCTTCACATTTCCAAAAGCTTCCTTCGTCCCATTCATATACTGCCTAGGAAGGCAAGCCTCAAGTTCAAAGCACTTGGACCAAAGAATTAGGTATTAACCACTGGGAATTTAGAGAAAAGTCTTTGCATTCTTTAGGCATTGCATGTCTAAAATATGTTATTGTATATATTAATTACTTTTCAAGTAACCTTGATTGTTTATTCCGTTAAAGGGTCAAAAAGAGTAGCTCTTTACAGAACAGACTTGCAGCATTCTAATAAGGCAGCTAGGAAAACAACACAGGTCACACACTGGGCAACTAGAAATTTAGTAAACACATACAGTGAAGACTGAGAAAGCTACAGATGTTACCACAAGTGTTGGCACAACAGGTACGTTTTACCTTCATACTCTACCTTTCTAAATAAATTTAAGCCATGCAAAAATATGTGAGGGAACGTATGTCTTTCCTTTTGCTTTCATCACCCCTGGGATTAAAGCACTTCAGTCATCCATTTTCTTAAGATAGAGACAAATATCTTTCTGTTGTGCTGGAAGACCTTGCATCACCTGTCCTCACCTCTCCACCCTCACCCTACGCCTTGCTATGCTTCCTGCTCTCCTGTAATACTGCACTTCTGTAATTCCTTTTTATAAGCTGCGCTCCTACACCCATAGGGCTTTGTATGTATGGGCTTTTTCTCTGCCTACAATGTTCTTTTCCACCGTCTTTACCTAGTCACTTATCACTTCTCCATTGATAACAATTCAATTACCCATCCTGGCAAATGTAGTTTCTGAATGTCTCCTTTACATCCTTTGTCCTGATTCTAAACTGGCATTTAATTGTGTGATTATTTGAGTAAGAACTTATTTCTCTCTAGACTGATTTGTTTTCTTCTCTAGACAGGGGTCATAATTCCTTCAAGGACAGGGATCATAATTACTTTTAACTAAACTATCAGGAAATAGTGTTCTATAAGTACTTATTAACTATATGGAAGAAGGGAAAAAATGCATGAATGAATGGATTCTATTATATCAACCTAGCATCTAAAATAAGAAGAAACCCAGTAACTATATGAAAATCTAGTAATATACCTTTGGACCTCAGTTTTATGTGCATAAAAGGTGTATTGAAGTAAATAACTTTAGGTTTTCTTTGTTTTAGAATTTAAAAATGACCCACCAACCCAAATGATCATCAACTGATGAATAGATTAATAAAATGGTATATCCATTCAATAGACTATTACTCAGCCATAAAAAGTGAAATACTGACACAATGATAGTATCTGATTTTCATCTGAGTGAAAGAAGTCTCTCATAAAAGAATATTTATTGTATGTTCATAATAATAATAACAGTAAGAATTAAAATTGGGAAAGGAGATTTAGAGAAAGAGGAGGGGAGGTAGACAGGGGAAGGAGACTGAAAAAGAATCAAGCTGTGTTACGTACATGCACCTACTCCCCAAGATGAATGTAAACTTCATGTACTGCAAATATGTACTAATAAAAGACCATGTATTATTTATGTAACACGCTCACAAATTCACAGAGCTATACAGTAGGTTAGTGGGTTTCCAAGGGAGAGGTGAGGTAGAGATGGAGTGACCGCGAATGGCTAGAGTTTCTTTTGGGTGCACTGAAGATGCTTTATGATTAGTGAAGGTAATTGAGTGACTATGGATATACCAAAAATCATTCAATTACAAAATTTAAAAGGATAAATCTGTTGTGTGAATTACATCTCAAGATAGTTGCTCCTGATTAAAAAAAACCCAATGATCCAGTGGCAAATGTTAATTTATGATCTTAATACTAAAACCTAAACTTAATTATTGACTTCTAAAAGAGATTTAAGCTATTTTTCAGAGGTACTTAAGTCCAAGAAGTGGGAAAATAGTCTTATAATGGAACAAAATATTAAGGATATCCTGAATATTTCTTCTCTTGTTCATATGTATCAGATAACGTATTATACCCTGTCTTCTTGGGTCCTATTAAAAATACCTAACAACCATCCCTCATTTCAAGAAGCTTGCATGCTCATATCTGTAATGGTCATTAGGTAGACAAAGCATGGGGTGAGAGTAGAGAAGACAGGGAAACAAAGTAAAGATTATGTTCCATTTCCAATATTCCAGACAGCATGATATGTAAGATAAGCTTTGCAAAATTCCACAGGATTTGGGAGGTGGGGTGGCAGAATAGGACTCTGAAGAACAACAGAAGCAAAAGAGCAGAGAATTGGGGGAAATAAAGTTAGAAATCTATGATGGGATGATATGACAGTGGGCATGGAATCCTACTTGGGAAAATGCATGTATTTATTCTGTAGTAACTGGAACTTTTGGAGCATCGTAAGATAAGAAATAATTAGTTGTGCTTTACACAGACTAATTTATCATTGAAAGGATAACTACATGAAGTATATGTGGAACAAGAATCTTGGGATAAACCAATGGTCATGGGAGATACCGTTCATGGAGCAGTAGAGTAAGGAAAAGCCACTAAAGACAATAATGAAGAAACAGAAAGCTCACTGCTGTCGGATCTAATCAAAAGAAGATTTTGAGGAGAAACAGGTGGCCACTACCACTAATAGCATCTTTTTTGAAACGTGTACACTACTTAGTCATTGTATCAGACTTTTGATATTTTATAGTTTGTCTAAGTTTACAAAGCCAGGAGCCAAGATAAACTTTTTCCTTCTTTTAAAGTTGCTTATCTCTGTTATTTTTCATGGTGGCTGAAAGCTAACACGGGCAGGGAAAAGATCTAGTGAAGTACTAAAGACAGAATTGGAGAGGTTTAAAAATAAAGCAATAAATGCAGCGGACATGCAAGAGAGTTTGAACAGGAAGAGGAATATTAAAATGGTAGCTAGATATGACTTAGCAGCTCTAAGCAGTAAACTTTGGTTAGCGATCCTCAGAATGAGGATATTGAGGTAAAAAGTGCCAGGTTGGTCAATATTCAGCAACAGTATGCATGCCCTGGGGTAAGGTTATAACAAAATTTTAAATTGTGGGCTTTTAAGAGGGAGGGAAGGGAATAATTTATCATTTTTCAAAATCCACTCTGGGCTGATCCCAGGGTCAATTTTTTTAAATCATCTCTTCCACCATCTAATCTACACTCAATGGAACAGTTGTTTCTTCTTGTATTTGAGTGTATATTTCAGATATTAAAAGAAAAAGAACTAAAGATTTGGAACGTTCTCAACTTTTGAAGATGTTGCAAACGTTCAGCTATACCCTATCGTTTCTCACTCTGCTTTCAAAGTAGAATCTCGACTACTGAAAAGTATACCTGAGGGATGTACATTGTAATATAGAGATACGGTCGGTGAACACATTTTCTGGTTACTTGCTTATAGAAACTGTAAAGGCTATTATTAATTGTGAAAAATACAACAACCTTAAAATACATTTAAGGTTAATAAATATTTCTGCTGGAGATTAACAGGAAAAAATCAAGTGATATAGTTAATATCATTAATCCTATTAAGTACTGTAGCATCTCCTTAAAACATGGACACTAGATCTTTCCCACATCTCTTGAGTTAGCATTTGACATTTTGCTGTTATTGTTTCTTTAATGACAACCTAATTATGCAGTTACTCAGCTCAAAAAAAGGATGAACTCACTGATGGAAAGTCAGATGATTCATAGACATGATCTCAAGTATAAAATGTCATTTTTTTTTACATTCGAAATGATGTCACTGAAACAGAGAAAGGGCTTTGTGCAGACTATTCTAAAGTTCCTCCAAGTGCCCAACTTAATAGAGATAGATGCTTAATAGAGATAGATATTTTTAGCTCTATTTTCCCAATTCTTTCTTTACATATTAAAACCAAGGGAAACAATCTTGCCCTTTTGAGGGCTTAAAAATTAAAAATGTGTAGTCTTACCCGGAAGTTCTGCATTTCTTTTATGTTTGTACTCATAAACAAATGTGCTCATGTGTGTGTGCACGTGTGCACGCACTCACACACACACACACACACACACACACACACACACACACACACACACACACACAGTCTTCAAGTAATTTTCTGAAAGGACCAGAAAGCAAAAGACTGAATAGTTCCCTATGAATAGCCCTCTTTGATGGTGTTGGTCAAGTCAAAGGGATGATCTCTTAGAGAAAAGGCTTGATATATGACTTTGAGTGAAGAAGGGCAACTCACAAATTTGGGAAATTCACAAATTTGGAAAATTTCTTTTCTACTGAATTCTTTTTTCATTGCATGGTTTCTTCTACATGAAAAACTCAAAGTATAAATAAAAGAGCAAAATAGAAGGTGATCTGCAGTAGGGCAGCGGAGCTTTTGCAGATGAGAAGGGGTCTAGGGATGGAAAGAGAAGGCGCGGAGGAGGAGGGGAGGGGAAGGAGAAAGGACTGAGATGTGCTACATGCGTGCAGGCCCCGTTCCCTGTGGTGAATGTGTTCATTGTGCACTGACAACACGTACTAGTAACACTTTAAGGAGTAACAGAGGGCCTAGTGCATGGCTGGGTGGCAGAGCGCTGCGCCAGCATGCACAGGCTCTGGATTCCATCCCAGCACTCCCTCCCCCAACAATTTGTAACTCCTACAGACAATCTCACCTTCTGGGCCTGCAGTAAGGAACCCGCCTTGAGTATAAGAAGACCCAAGTGGGCTAGGCATGTGCAGTGTTTGGCATAAACACACCCACAGCAGAAGGCCATCTCTTGTTCTCCAATACACTGTTCAGAAATATCTATTATCAAGCCCACTATGGTGCCACACACCTGTAATCATAGCACTTGGGAGGCTGAGGCAGGAAGATCACCATGAGTTTGAGGCCAGCCTAGGTTGTATAGTGAGTTCAAGGCCAGCCTGGACTATATAGAGAGACTCTGTCTCAAAAACAAAATAAAAACAACAAACCCAAAAAGGCAGTGGGCACCTCATCAGCCTCGAGTTTACCTGGCCTATGTCATCTTTCTTTGAGACTGAGACTCCCAAGAGCAATAATGAGTGCCTAGGATTTTCAGGGACACCCAGGGGCCAACTTTGACATTGTCCAGTTGTAGACCCACTGGAGCAACACCTGGAAGACGCCAGTCATTGTCCTAAACACGCAGCAACCTTGCATTTCAGAAAAGCAGAGCTTCACAGACCACCTCATGGTGAGGTCATCCCCCACCCAGGTGGGTGCAGTCACCCAGCACAGACTGCCTCCCAAAGCAGGCACTGTTATCTCAGGAGAGAAAGAGAATTCAAGCCACAACAGCTCCACCAGAACCTCAGCAGAAGTCCTGAGACCCTGGCCACACAGGTGGTTCCTTATGCAGAACACCCACAACCCTTGGCTTTCCTATAAAACCCCAAACCATCTGTTAGCCGCTGAACAGTTCCTGAACACCTTTATCTGTCCTTCCCAGAGCGGCAAATGTTGGTCTGAGACCAATCCCTCTCCATCCAGCTGGGTTTTCTGCCCTTAAACTCGGCGCTATGGCTTGTATCTAGATGTCTCCTCAAAGCCTCCTGTGGTCATAGGTGGGGCTTTTTAGAGGTGGCTGGATCTAAGGTGTGTGTTGCTGGAATGAAGGGTGTGAGGCTGGGATTGCTTCACTGTGAGGTTAGGATTAAGGGAGTGAGTGCTACTGTCCTCAGGGCAGGCAGCCCGATAAAAATTTAAGGGGCAGAAAGAGGGCTAATTGCCCCTTGTTGCTTATAGCTTTGTCATGAACTGGTTCACCTCTGTGGTGCCCCTCTGCCATGCCACCCTGCCATGGAGCCAGCCAATAATGAACTGAAATCTCTACAAACTGTGAGCTACAATAAACTTTTTTCCCTTAACTTTAGGTGTTGGGTATTTTGTCTCAGCAAGGAGAAACAGCAAGACACTCAGGTAATGTGGGGCGTACTTATTACAGCTGCAGCATCCGAATGTTTCCTTATTTGTTGAGACACAATCTTGCTGGCTTTGAACTCACTAGGTAGCCCAGGCTGACCTCTAACTCTGGAGAGCCTCCTGGCTCAGTCTTGCTAGTGCTGGGATTATAGAAGTGAGAAAACCAAGCCTGGCTTGGAAGACAAATATTTTAAAAACTCAGTCTCACTCGAGCAGGGTTCTACTCCTCCCACTTTCATGTCTAAATTCAATGTCTCTTTAGCCAGTTCCTTCCTGGCAGCCTATTTAAAATTCCCATGTCCCTCCCACACTCCATCTCACACACTGTGCATTTTATTTATTTATCTTTGTTCTCATAGATCTCATAGATTGTGAGCTCCCACAGTGGCTGGGATACAGTAGCAGGTCAATAAACTTTGGTTAAACTTATTACTAGCACTCAGCAGGGTCTGCAGGAAAGCAGCCACCGAGGGCCTATGCTGGGCTTTGCAGAAGCAGATCCACTGCCCCAGCAAGGATCCAAAAGGTTCCCAGGCTTACTCTCAGCCTGTGTCCAGAGGTCCTTGTCTTCGCTCATGGGCCCAAGTCCCCATTTCTGAGCCTCATAGCCTTTCTACCCTCACTTCCCACAGATCCACCAGACTCTTTTATCAGAACATGAATGCAGTCACTCACCAACTGACCACTTAAAATAATCATCCATTTGAACATCCATCTATCCCCTTGTTAACACTAACTCTTATCCATTTTCAAAAGATCAGGGGGTTTGCTTTGTAACTGATTTCCATGTGCCTCTCAAGAGATGTTAATACCTGGCAACGCAACATAAATTAGATGCCATCGGACTGCATATTTAAATTTCAAGTCTTGCAAGAGATGCAGGATTAAGAGAAGGAAAGCAATGTGGGAGAAGTCCTCAAGTAACAGGTGAATTAGGGAAATGAAGACTCATCCTTAGCATCACTGGGAAGAAGAAAACCACAAGCATGAGAAGCCACTATTCACCTTCATGAAAAATTAAATAAATGATCATTTGTATATTATAATAATTATCAGGAATCTAGGAAAAAATGATCAAGCCCTAGAATATGTTTACAAAAAATGCTTTTTTTGTGGTGTTGGGGATAGGCCACAGGTCCTTCACACTGAGCTACATCCCTGGCCCTCTTATTTTTGAGACAGAGGCTGTCAATCCCTTTGTTGCCCAGGCTGGCTCACCCTTGTGATCTTCCTGACTCAGCCTCCTCCAAGAGTCCTGGGGTTACCCCCATGCACAACCACACTTGGCTAAAAGCAACCTTTTAAAAGAGTAAGTTAAAAAAGCAGAATGTGTCATAAAGGAGGTTGACTTGTATCAAATTGACGTGTTTGAGGAAGACTCATGTTAAAAGTTCCCTTTTGTGATACTAATATTTGCCAGAAAAAGAGGTCCTCTTTTAAGTACCTCTTCTGTAAAATATTTAATTTTGAGTAAATCTTATCCTTATGGATTGCCTAAAAGTCATGCAAAACTGCTTGAAGTGTTAAAGACATGTTGGTGGACAGCATTATTAATAAGTGCTGTAGTTTTCAAATTCTTTGCAGAATAGTCCAGTTCTGCACAAATATTTTATTTTCAGAGCTTATTCACTTTTGCATCCACAAACACATACTCTTTTGGTGTATTTTTGCTGCACTAACAAAAGTACTGTGGAAAATTATGTTTAAAAATCTTTGTCTCTTTGATTACACATGACATACCATAACCATCTAGTCTTATTCCATAGCCCCTGGAAGTTTTAGCATTTTCATGGGAAAGCTATTCAGCGTGGGAGTTCACTGCATTCTGCACAAGTATTCTTTTTTGGGAATTGCCAGCACTAACACTTTGTCTTTCCTGTCTGCATACACAGTATGCCTGGCGAACTATAATTATCAGTATTTTCTCTTATGGCAGGATGATTATTTGTTATTTTTGTTTAAGTAATAAAAGAACCTAATATTGTTCTCCCACAAATCAGAGACATGTGCACAGTGTAGAAGGACCAGATCTGCTCTCCACAAAACAGGCTGCTGTTGTAGGTAATCTCACTGCAATTGGTAAAAGAAGCAAGACTGTGATTTCCAAGGGGATTATTTCCAGTTTTATTTTAATTGCTGACGCTCATACCAGAAAGCAAATGTAACACCACTGTAAATGCTGCTGAGGTTCTACAGACCAAACATAAAACGCTTTCTGCTACAATTGATCATTGTACAGTCAGGCACTGACCTCTCCAGGTGGTGGTGAGTTTAGTTAACTCAGGAGCCAAACTGCTAAATCATTTCATCTAGATTAATGCAGATTAAGACAAGGATGTGCATGTTCACGTTTCAAGGGTATACTGGTTCATGAATCTCACAGCCTCTAGGTGTGATACTGATTTGAATCTGTGATTAAATGAATGTAAACCTTTGAAGAGTAGATGAATGCTCCCCTTTTCGGATGGCTACCACATGGCCTTCTTTTGGGTACCCCTCCTTGTTACTGCCATAAAGACCCAGTGAATCCCACCAGACAATTAGTGTAAAGTAGCGCAAAATGAAATTGTCTAAGAGACCATGGGACCTGACTCAGCAAGGGAAAACTTACGTCACTCAGCTGATTGGAATTTATGTCATTCTACACAACTGCACAGTCCTCTCTCCAGCAAAAGCAGGACATATGTGGCTTTACCTTGGCATTACACAAACTTTGCTAAATCTATTTTTTCCTTTTCTTCCCTCCCCCTCTCTCTTCTCCCTTCTTTCCTCAATCCCTCCTTCCTTCCCCTCTCTTCCTCCCTCCCTCCCTACTTTCTTCTCTCCCTTCCCTCCTCTTTTTTTCTATTTTTTCTTCCTTTCCTCCTCCTTCTTCTTCTCCTCTCCCTCTCTGTCTTTCTCTCTGTCTCTGTCTCTGTCTCTTTCTCTCTCCTACCCGCCCCCCTCCTCTCTGGGCAGAAGACCAAAGTACATACAGCCCTTAGATTTCTAGATCACTTTTGAAACTGCTAATACCAGCTGCACATTGTTCCCCTGATATTAAAAAGGGACAGTTCCTAAAAAGGTTTTTTCCATCCCACTGCATCCCCAAATTGAAAGATCGTTGGTTAAAAAAGTGCAAAGCCACAGCTACTCTGTTATATGACCATAAGGATATAAAGAGACAAGAAAAGGTTACAAAGGGAAAATGAAATTTAAAAAAAGATTGGGAGTAAAAGCAGAGAGCTTCAAAATAGTCTAAAGTGTTTACACTGTGCATGTTTCCCTTTCTACATGGAAAAGGTGAGTGGAACGTCTCAGACGGAGAGGGAGAGGAATCATTCACATACATCCTGTCAGGTTTTTTTTAGTAAGCTCTATTTCCCTGTTTTTATATGAAATGGCACAATGGCAATGAAGGCAAATTGTAGGTAGAAATGCTCATCAATTATTAGTTAGTGTTTTCTTAGGCATCTTTCTCTTCCCTCCCTACATGGATAACATGCCTGGTAGGAAAACAATGATAGCAATGCCTATGTATTTCAGACACTACATTGTACTTTAGACTTAAATAAACCAAGGGGTTTATTCTTTCCTGAGATCTCTGGTCTTCAGTTCTGTTTGGACAGTTGATCCTATTCACCCAACTATTATTCTCTCCATGCTTGAAACCACTTTGGCTCCAGGTTGGAGCTAAATGAAAGAATGACTGTGCACAGCCAGAGGTCAATTTCTTAAACACGTCTTATCTCTTTTTTATGTTTATGGGTCACTGATTTCTATGGTAAATGGCTCCACCTCAAGCTATTGATTTATGAGCCTGAGAAGTCTGCCTCAGAGTCATCAACTCCCCTCCCCAAACTGTTAGAGATCTGCAGTCAGCAGAGGATCATGTCAAAGCCCAGAGCCTCAGTCCAGAGAGCAGGACAAGCTCAAAGCCATTTCAAGATTTGGTAGAGGACTCCAGCGAGCAATACTGACTTTCAAAATGGGTTCCTAAGGCCTGCAGGTTGCACTTTATTTTTGCACAAACCCCACTGGAGAGTAAGCCCAATTTGGCACTCTTAAAATCCCTTAAAGTTCTCCAAGGAACTTAGTCTTTTTCTTGTCTCTCAGCTGTCGGAATTGGCTCATGTTCTTCCATGAACTCACTCAAAGAGATTGGCAGAGTGAATATACACTTTTCTTTTGGCAGTGGGCATTTAATTATCAATATTAGAAGCAAAAGCCGAGAATTTATCTGTGTCATCTTATTTACACAAGCTCTTCCAAGTGCTGGGATTCTAACCCAGTGAGTTTACAAGAGGCTCAATCTTTCTCTTTGCTAAACGAGGCCAAGGTGGAGAGAAGCCTATGAAATCAGATGCAATTAGGGTTCAGCAGGATTTAGTGAGGCCCCGAATGGGAAGCCCCCTGTGTTTCTGCATCCTTTGTGAATTACATCTGAGCATACTTGAAAAAATTGTCTGTGAGGGAGGATTTATTAAAATGAGATTTGAAGCTGGGAATAGTCCATACACATCAGACAAATGAACAGCAAACTCTTTTCTGAAATGTCACTACACACAGTGTCTGCTTTGCAATTTAATTTTGGTCTTAAATATAAACTTTAAGTTCTTAAAATTAGGATTTATTTTTAAAAAATATAGCAGTATTTCTTCAAAGGAGACAAGGATGTTGTCCTTTACTGCATGTCCTACACAGTAGAAAGACACATGCTGCCAAGCAAATGTGATGCCACCTTCCCAGAACTGATTTATGGTGGACTCAAGAATCATTACTGACAGAGCTCAGAGGAAATCAGCATTCATCTCACTGACACACCCGCAAGGTCACTAGCAGCACAAGGGGAAAACATTAGAGTCACACAGAGGCCCAGAGTGCACCTTACCGCATAGTCACTGCATTTCCCATGTACTTCAGAGCAGGTCTCACTAAAACAATCAACCATTTACCTTTTTCAAAAGCCATGTTTCACATGTCTAACATTATGAAATATCTTTAAAAAATAAATAGCATTCTCTTCTCTAGACACAAAATTCTTATGGCTGAAATGTGCAAACGTGGTTGGAGACCAAACTTGCAAGAATTTTTTTCATGTAAGATGCAGACTGCCATAAGATACTTCTGGACAAACTATCCAAAATGAAAAATCCCATGTTATTATGACCCAGCAGGCAAACAAGAAAAGCTGGAAAAGATTGACTGACTACATACGCCTGTAACTCAGTGTTTGTCAATATAAATACAAATCATTAGAAAACCAGCCACCACTTATGGCCAAGTCTAGGTGCCTGCCCCTTCACTCCGGTCTTCACAATCAACAGGGAGTTCATTCCTCACCTGTCTCTGTGGTAGAGATTATTGAAATTTACGGTCCCTACTGAGTAACTCAGCCATGAGCACACAGCTGTCAGCATGAGAAGCCCAACCCTAACCTGAGTTGAGCCATTAGCCTCCTGACAATGTATCTCAGTCATAAAACAGAGCACTGTAAAGAAAGGGTACACTGAATCTGCACCAGGGCTGCCGAGCCACAGTCCGACTCAAATGAGAGTAGAGCATCTGAAACGGCAGCACTCACGCTGCGGAAACTCAAGGCAGCTGCCTCTGTGCTCTTCCAAGCCGTCCTGGAATCAGCAGCCCTGCAGGGAGAGGTGCAATTTTTATTCTACAACTGGGGCTGCCTGAGAGCTCTTACAAAAGATAGCAGGCACGTCTGAGGCAAGAGGCACAGAGCAGAAAATAACTCCTCGAACATTTATCTTTCTTTGACAGGAGTGTGAGTTTGAGGGCGTGGCAGTGACTTTGATACCAGTTGGGATGGAAACCTGTCTACCTGGAGTCTGCTCTGGTGGTCGAGAGGCCAGAAACAGGCTCCAGGGAAGCCAAATGCTGCTGTGCCAGCTGGACGGGCTGAGAGCAGCTGGTCTGTCTGGAGGCTGAAAGCAAGGAAAAGCTCAGGCAAATCTGCATTGCAGATGAGCCTCTGGGGACAGCTGGACTCTTCATGGCCCCACTCAGTGCTTTCTCTCCTGACAGCACAATGGCCTCAGGTAGTGCAGTTTAGCTTCTGTGTAATTCCCTGGGCTTCTTGGTAACCTTGGATGATATACAATTCCATAGTTTGCCTTGCTGCTTTCCATCTGTCAACATCGTTTATGTTTTATAGGGATTCAGTGGTCAGAAGGGAAAGGGATGTCATAAACAAAATGGTACGGTGCCCTCACAGCTCCTTCCTAGGGTCCCAGCTTCGCCTAATGTTACCCTTTGTTGCCATCAATTTTATCACTCTACTTCGAAACAGGAACTGAGCATCTACCTTGTTTGCTAAGAAGGTTATTTGCTAATGAAATATAAGCTTGGATAGCCATAATAATCACTTCAGTGATGCACATTTGCTACGTAAGTTATCTTCATTACCTCCTCTAGTATGTTAACAAAGTTGATATTATCATTCCTGGTTCACACAACCGAGGCACAACAAGCTTGCCAGGTGTACAGCTGGTAGACAAGATCCTGGACTTAAATCTAACGGTACCTATTTTCACAAGTTTACAACTATTCCATTACATTATGACTCCCACATTTGTTAAACACCTGGTATGTATCAGATATCTGCCTACAAAAAGAATAATTCACTAACTAAAGAATTCACAAAATTCTATTTTGTTGGAGTGAAGGCAATTGTGATAATTTTTTTCATGAAGCAGCTACTATAAAAAACTTTCTAGAATGTGTTAGCGATGTTAATTGAGAATACTATCAATAAATAACTGTAGCCAAAGTCTAGCATCTGATCTCAAGAAAGGAAAATGCTGAATTAAAAGTGGAAAGCAGATACATGGTTTTGGTGGACCAGAGGATGGATGAGATTTTGATAAATGGAATGCTACTTCCAATGTTTGCTATGGATTTATTTAGTTAGCAGTATTTTTGAACCTCTATTCTCTCTCAGTCCCTGCATTAGGTTCTGAGTGTCTAGTTAGGAGCAGGACAGAGTCTCATGGAGATTCCAGTTTCATAGGGGAGACCATTGTGAACTGTAGCACAATGAGAGAAGTATGGTTGCTATCTGTGTGTGTAATACGCAGGCCAGAGGGCAAGAGAAGGCTCACTCATGGAATCCAAGACCAGCCAGGAGAAGAACTGAAGTCCAGTGGAGGGACAGGAGCACGGGAGTGGAGAAGGGAAGAAAGGAACGGGGAAAGGAGGTGCCAGCCCTCCCTCAGAAAAAGCGCAGCAGCCCCAAGCAACCAACTCAGTATCGGAAAGGAAGCAGAATGTGATGGGCAATTTAAGTGGTGGATACGTTTCACACACAACTTTTATTCATACGTTATTGGCCATCAGTTAGCCCTACGACCATACCTTTTGACTAGTAAGGCCAGAATTCTGGTTCTTACTACCAATGGTCATGTGCCCTTGTACCCCACAAAAGCAGAGGCTGTATTATAACTGAAGAAGAAAGGAGATTGGGGGCAAACATCATCTATTAAATACACGTATAGATTAGAAAAAAATAAAACATAATTTGTGCTGGTCCTTCACAACAACAGAAAAATAAAGCACATCCAAATAAACTATTAGTTACAGTCTAGATCTCCTGGGTTGATTACACAAAGCTTTACAATCAATAACTACAGGTTTCTGCTGCAGCAAAGCAGCCTCACCTATGCCAATACTTGAGTGTAGTTGTTTACGGTTTAATTTCCTTTATTTTTAATAGTGGCCATAAAAACCAAACGAAGGCATTCTATTCACATTTCATTGGATAAACCTTGAGTTTAAATTATGTCATGTCACCGGATTCATTAACATTTAGCTAGAGCTGGTGGCACATTCTCTACAAACATTCAACTTTTGAATGTAATAAATGCATGCAGATAATGAGAATGAGCAGCCATCCAGACACTGAATTTTGTCCCTCAGTACACATTCACATTTATTTAGTTTACACTTGGTTTGTTTGGTGTATTTTTAGTTTATTTCTAGCTATCAGTAAAGATGCTGTTTTAAAAAATTAGGGAAAATAGTCTTTTTATCATCCTCAAATGGTTCACAGTCCATTAAAGTTAAAGGCTGCTGTGACTCCAACTTCCTTTCCATGTGTAATTATCTCTTAATATTTCTTCAAGTTGTACACTTAAGCCACTTTACCATTACTCTTTTATTATTATTTTTAAAAATTTTCCTTTACTGAGTACCTCCTATACCAACCTCAGGGAAAAAATCCTGTCAATTAACTGAAGCTAGATAAAACCAATAATACTTTTGCTGCAACTAATTAGTAGCACTATATCATACTCATTATTAACATACATCAAGTTTGCTATGAAAAGGATCCCACACATTAAGTTATATGTTCTACATGAAATCTAAACTGTACATTTATATTTACTTAATTTATCAACTACATTCTTGGTCTGCTTTTGTCTTTGTCTTTCCATTAGGCAAAGATTATATCTGTGAGCAACTGCTTACTTCAGCATTGCTTCTAATGAAAACTGCCGGTTCTTTTGCATTGCACACTTTTAGTTCCTGCCTCAGTTTGAGGTTACCTTGCAATCCTTATTGAGTTAGGGAATAGGTTTCCTGTAACTGGCTCCACGTTTGCATTTATTGGTTACTCTAGATATATGTCCATATCTCTATATCTATCTATCTATCTATCTTTTCTCATGGACCTACAGTAGAGAGAGTTGATATATATATGTTACTTTACATCCTACAACATGTGCTTATATGTTATATCTCAACTCTGAAAATCAGGTCTTACCTGGACTTAATGGGGAAAAAAAGGGCCCATAAAAGAGAATTATTTTTCTAAGTAGCTAGGAAGTGTTAGAGAAGGAACAATGAAATAACATACACACAAGTGCAGTGCAGGAATAGTGGCAGAGAGCTTGTCCAGCATGTAAGGAGTTCAGGGTTTGACCCCACACACACACACACACACACACACACACACACACACACATGGTGCTGTGTGTTGATGCATACTGGTGCTATGATGTTAGGAATTAGAAAATTAAAATAATAAAGAAAGTTAACTATATCCAGGATGGGAGGGTTATTATGCATACTTCTCCTATCTCCTAATTATCACTAAGATGATAAAAGTGCCAAAAATAGTGTGACTTTTGCAAAAAATCTCATTAATATTCTGGACTACAAAATGCCCATGGGCTGAGACAGAAAACACAAATATGTTATTTGTGTAGCACCTGGTTTAATACAAAGTCTATCTTAAGAAAATCTGCAGAAATCCCAAGATTAGAATCATCAAACACTGAGTTCAAGGGTATGTGGGGCCAAGGTCATGGCAACTCACTAAGAAACTTACTCAGAGGAGTGCATGTGTAGCTCAGGGGTACAGCATATGCTTATCTTTTGGAGATGCTCTGGATTCACTCCACAACAGGGCACCACTCCACTCCCAAAAGAGAAACCTATTTGGGACAATCAAGACACTTCCTTCCTACTACATTTTCATCAGACAGGAAAAGAATTTGTCCACAAGGATGAGAAAAATAACTAGTCTTTACTGAAACCAGGAAGCTGGTCTGGCAGACATAAATGTATGCAGAACTGAAACACACTGTTGAATTCTGGGTATCCTAACCAGCTCACCTGCCAGCTCTATCTGCCTGCTGCTCCTGGGATAGATGCTTGGCTCTTACACCTACCTGGAGCCTGGACTCAACCTTCAGAGTTCACAGAACATAGACTCACACAGTTTCAGGCAACCTTGCAGTGACCACTTATGCTCCTCAACCTAGTTCTTCATTCATTAAAACCATTAAAATAAATTAATAAATAAAAATAATTTAAAAACCCTTCAAATCAAGACATGAAAAAATCAACAACATAAACACTAAAAACACATTTTAGAAAGGACTCAATGAAATGGTTATGATTCCAAGAAAACGAGAACATTCACAATTATAAACATTTTCAGATTTCAAAGAATTTTGAGTAACTTAAAAATGGGCACCTATCTAAAACTTCATTATGGAAAAGCGGCAAGGAGAAAATAAGGAAGAATCCCTGGAGATGAAAAATGACTACCTAAATAATTTGAATTTGAACTAATTATTTAATTTGAATTGATCAAAAAGTAGACCTGGCAGGGCCAAAAGAAAGATTGATAATTCAGTTCATAAAAAGAAAAAAAGAAAACTAGAGTTCCTAGAACAAAGGAAAAGTGAAGAAGAACTCATAAAATATTTGTAAAAAGAGGCATGACAGATTCATGAGGTCCAACATTTATCAAGAGGAATCCTCTGAACACGGGACATGGGTGTGGACAGCAAGGAATTCAGGTGGAAGTTCCTTTGAGTTAAAAAATGTACAATTAAAAGTGGTCTGTTTGCTGAATGGGATGACAGATCTATTACCCAGGCACTTAATTTTAAAATGACAAAAACTCCAACACCTAATAGAAAGAAAAAAATGAAGATTTTTCTTAAAAGAATGGAAACCATATCAATATCTCTAGATGCTAAAATACAGAGGAGTAAAATTGTATACTTGATGAAATTATCATTCTGAGTACTACACGATGACATGGTTTGAAGCACAGAAGAATTCAAATTTATCAATGACTACATATGAATAAATGCCTCTAGAAGGAAACTCTGGTAAAACAAAAGTAAAACATAACAAAAAATTACATGATATGGAAAGGGAGAGAGAGAAAGAGAAGGAGGGAGAGAGAGAGAGAGAGAGAAGGAAAGTGAGAAGAATGGGGTAAGGGCATTATCACCCATGGGTCAAATACAGCTACCATGTGTTTCTATAAATAAAGTTTTATTGAAACACAGTCCTGCCTATTCACTTATTTTTATCTATATCTTCTATTGTGTTCCACTAACGAACAATTCTAAAGCTGTAACAGAAGCTGAATGAGTCACTGTGATGGGGATTATAGGAGTCTCAAAACCAAAACTAGTTATTGTCTGCTGTTTGATAGAAAAGGTGTACTGAGCCTAGTCTACAAGAAAAAGAAGTAGGCTGAAAAGACATCAAAGTCACTGGAGTGCCACAGCCATGATGTTTCACCTGAAAAACAGGAATCGAGAGACCCAAGATTGCATTCACTTTTCAGTGGTTCGACTAACAGTTTTTGATTGCGCAGGAAATATCTTTTCTGAATCAACATAAACAAAACAAAATTACCTCTGGTTATAGAACAGAATATATAGTATTATAAACCTTGATAATATGAAAATAATAACTAACAAACAGGAAGCATAGAAAGAGAAATCATCCTGGGTACTAAATTCATCACTTTTTATTGTAAGAAGTCAACAGATGCTGTCCACAGTTAAAAATTAAGTATATTGCTTACAACAACCATTTTCATTGATTTAAACAGCTGCATTTGTCGAATGGCTGCATGTTATTTGGCCAGCCCAGGTCAAGAGATCAAAAGAGAGCCCTGAAGGTAACAAAACGGAAACAAGCAGAAAAAGTGCGTAGTTTGTTTGGGAGATTAATATGCTGTTGGTGTTCAGGGCAGAGAGAGCAGATGAACAGCATTCAGCAATCTGGGAGCATGGACGGGGTCCTTAGAGAAAAGAATGGGGAAGAGATGGCCATTGCACCAAGAATGGGCTTGGTGGACCTAAGCCAGTGGTGTCTGCTTTGGGCCTTCTAACTTCAGCTGTAACCATGACTCAGCAACTTCAGTGACCTCCATGGTTTTCACACTCTTTGCATATGCTACCCTTGCATTTCTACATGTGAGACCAGCACTGAAATTCATAGCTTTCAGCTCACGTTTCTTCCTGTATGAAAGCTCTACATTCTCTTGCATTCCAACCCTTTTTCCTTCTTCTCTTCTGCTAATACTGTGTATTGAAACCAGAGCCTTCCCACTGAGCTAAACCCCCAGCTCACGTGTGTGTATGTTTGTATGTGTATGTGTATGTGTGTATGTTTGGGTTTGTTTTTGAGACAGGGTCTTACTGAGTTGCTGAGGCTGCATTTGAACTTGCCATCTTGCTGCATCCATCTCCCAGAGTGCTGGGATAACAGGCGGTACACTACCACTCCTAGTTTAAGTTTCCTACTGACAGGAAAATTGCAAGCTTGCTTTTTCTAATGTTGTGCCATATACCTGGTTCTGTGAAGCTTTGATAATTTTCTTTGCTTTCCTAGGTTCTTGCCAAGTTCTTCATTGCTTGCTTAAAGTTCTGTGAAAGCAGAGTCTGAACAATGGACTCTTAATCATTTATCATTCTGTCAAATGCTTTTTAAAATCAGGAAGACGACATTTTCCATTATATATTTAGCCTTATCTTCCTTTAATCTATAAAAGTTTAAAACCATTTCTGTGATAATGGTTATCTTTGCTGTCTTTCAATAGTGCTGTGCCACATTAGTGAAGAGCTCCAAGAGGCAAAGATCTCCTGGGATGCCGAGGCAGTCCATTTAGAGGAAGTCATCATACCTCGGACAGGGTCTTGTTTTAGCAACCAAACCAAAGAATTATTAGAACATGCCATATTAGGAAAATATTCTCATTTATCTACTTGGCTGCAGAGTAATAGAAATTAAAATCTTTGGAGTCAGAGCAAGGATACAAGTTCCAGGTTTCTCATTTTCCAGCACAATGGAACAAATACAATAACAAAGTCTTGCATTTCCTGTCCACAGGTGGTTGGGAACCTCGGGGCACCATGTATCAGAAAATGCCACACATGACTTCAAATGTGGTACAGAAGTTATCCTGTCCTCAAAATCTAAATTTGACTTCTTATCTGCTTTGCATAATGGTATAATCCAAAGTCCAGATCCGAGGTCTTTTTGTGTGCAAAACATAGGGAGCAAAACTAAAAATGCAGGCACTCTCTGAGCATCATATTATATCAACTGTTTCTCTGACTCGTTGGACCATCTACGTTCTTGTAGATAAAGAGCAGTCAGCTCAGAGTTATAAGAATCTTCTGGGACCATAAACTCTTTTTCTTTCTTTGCTCTCCCCTCTTCCCTCCCTCCCTCCTTCCCTTTCCTCTTTCTTTCCCTCTTTCCACCTCCTCCTCTCCCTCTCTCTGGCCCGCCTCATTTTTGCAGTACTAGAAATTGAACCCAGGGCCTTTGCACTGACCTGTGTTCCTGAGGATCACTCTGAAGTGCAAAATTTGCTCAAATTTGAAACCCTCTTGCCTCAGCCTTCCAGATTACTATGACTATATATATGTGCCAACATAACTGGCTGAGTTCTTTTTTTGATGGTTTGCTCTCATATTTCAAGTACCAGTGTAATCTTGGAAAGTCAATCATTTTAGTGATTTCTGCCCCCACTATTAAAGAATAGTCAGGCTATTTTTTTAATGTTTCTGAACTATTACACATTCTTATGCAGATATGCTCAAAATTGTGCTAACCAGTGGCTCTTAAGTGCTGTGTGCAAAGAATGGTTACTGTTTATGTGTACATAACCATGGAATCTTACCAGAAGAAAGTCATGTAACACACCAGAAAATATTTAGAAAATGACTAAATACAACCATTGTTCAACTTGGAAATATAATGTGAGACCTTTTCAAGAAGAAACATCATTTTTAAGTTCTTATAAACTGCAAAGAAATAAATATATTTTGGTTGTAACATGTTACATGGAGTACCTTTGTTTTAACAATTGCCAGATGTAGGCCAGCTTTTTTAAATGGCCATAATTCAGAGTCAGTAACACCAGGAAGAAATCTGAAAAAAAAAAAAGGTTAACTTGAGCCACTTGAAGCAGACCTGAATGGACACTACAGAAATGAGGATTTATTCAAACTTTTTTGGAGGGAGGGCAAAGGAGTGAGGGAGAGAGAGAGAATCAGTGAATGAATAGGTATCAAGATGATCTGAGATGATCCCATGACAATCTGAGATTCTCACAATTAAAGGAATGGCAAAAAGGTAAGGGCATGGCATCACATTCTGAAAATTTCACAAATCCTAGTGAGATTATGCAAAGAAACCCAGTACTGTCCATTTTAGCAAGAGTAGGGTCACACACACACACACACACACACACACACACACACACAGCGCATGCACCCCTTACTGTCTTCACTCCAACATGACATGTACATCAAGTGCCCTTCCTGCACACAGCACAACATTGCAAGGGTGGGATTCCCAGACTCTTCTCAAGTGTCCTTGAAGAAGTGTGATTATCAATTTGACTACTGTTCCTATGATATAGTCTAATGTTTCACTGGAATTTGAAATTTCTCAGAGCACTACTTTTGTTAACTGGATAGTTAAGTATATACCAAACCTCAAAATGACAGTGCTACGTCTGGAGATCAGTCATGCATGGCATAGTCTAGAGATAAAACTACCCCTTACAGGGAACGATGAATGTGAATAGGGAGAGGACAACATGGAGAGGACGCTTAATCTGTTTGGTTTTGCAGGGTCAGTATGTACATTTGTTTGATTTCTTATTTTCTTGGGTAGTTTACAACTATAACATGGGGTTGAAGGGACTCACAAAGGTCAATGGTCCCAAGTACCTGTGGCTGAAAGGGAAGAATGTGAGTTATAACTTAGCACTAAAGGTAGAAAATTAACCTCAGCCTTATAGTGTGTCAAAGCATCTTACTAAAACTTCTGAACATGAAACTGTGTCTTCCTGTAGAGCTCTAAAGAATATCTCAAAGGAATGCAGGCTATTGTCACCAACCAAGTAATCCACCTAAGAGAGATGCTTTTGATGTGAAAATGCATTACTTAAATTACATTACAGATTACCCTTCATAGTTTCTTAGGCTTAAAGCAGACTCACCCAAGCTTCTATTAGGATGGGGGAGGATGCAGTGTGTTGACACAGAATCTCTGTAAAAGGAGTTTCAGGCACAGAAAGAGCTAAGAAGCTTGAGGGTTTAGCAGCCTGGTGCTATGCTGAACACACAGGAAACTCAGAGACTAAAAATTAAAAGAAATCATGAAGGAGGAAACAGAATTGAGTTGAGAAACTGGAACAGGGTTATACAAAATCAAATCTCCAAACCTGAACCACAAGAATTCATTATACGGTATAATAAGCTTGGAACACAGGCAGAAAGAATGAAATGCCAGTAGCTCATTAGAGTTGGTTTTATGGACCTTTCATAAAACTGTAACTGAAATTTTCAGATATAAAGAGAGACTCTCTCCCTCCCTCTCTTCCTTTCTTCCTCCCTCCCTTCATTTCTGCCTCCTTTCCTCTCACCATCAGAAATGCTGAAGAGTACATAGTCTTCCTGCAAAACAAGGGGTCACACTGGATTTGCTCATAACTACTATTCCAATTGGATCTCATGGTGCGGGTGTACATTGGCCTTCTAACCTTTTACTAATCAACACACCATCCAGCAAGATCAGCATGCCCTGGGGTGTGTCAGAATACAAGGCCACGGTGCCCTCCTCAACCTACTGATGCTGAATCTGCATCTCAGTAAGACCCCAGCTGTTTCTACTCTGCCTAAAGTTTTAGAAATAAATCCCTCAGCATCTACATTCCTCCATTCTAGTCCATTCTCTGTATAGTGGACTGGGCAGTAATCTATTTTAATTAATTAAATTTATTTGATTAATAATTAATTAATTAAATTAGGTTATTGGTTTATTAATTAATCCCCTTATTATTATTAATCTCAGAAGGAAAGTTCTATGAGGATAGGAAAAGGGCATGGAGTTTGGTGTCTGATAAATATACACTGAATGAAGAAGTGAATTTTCCTCACCTCTAGGAAAAAGGTCAGGATGATATACAAGATCTACCATATCTTTTCCTTACCAGTTGAAGATTCTCACTCTCTTTCTTCTTGTAATGATCTGTAAGGTCAATGTGTCTTGCTCGACCAGCCAATATCCTTGTCTGTATTACTCGGCCCTTCCTGTGAGGAACTGGTCTATAAATGTGTCCCTCTTCCGCTCCCATGCATAGCACCCCTCTCTCTCTGCTGCTGCCTCTGCTGTGGGATTTCTCATGTTAATAAGCAGCAAAAGCCCACCATCATTTTGCTTTTCATGTTTTATCTCTCTGTTCTCTGAGTCCTGGGCTTCGTAAGTGCCTTTCTTTATTGTTTTCACATCTTTATTCATTTACTTCACAAGATCTTGTTTCTGTCCCCATAATTTGACTGGTACAGAGTCAGAGCTCAATTCAAAATTAATCCAAAAATGTGTACAACCCCCTTGGCTTCTGTCTCTTCATTTGCAAAAGTGAATATGATAGAATCTGCATCAGAGTGACAGCGATAATGAAAGTGCCACGTAGGCTGGCAGGTGGCAGATGCTGTGGTCACCTCACATTTTCCTTGGAGAACAGTTGAGGTTCATCTTGAAACCACCCAATTTTACCTTTCCAGGAATTTGACAATATAGAATATAGTGATTTCATTGTTATGAAGTGTCTTGAACTATTATACAGAGTAATTTCAAACTATATATTCCACTGAAGCATTATCATGACAGTAAAACTTAGAAACACCAGGTAATAAAAATATACAATGTCTATGTAAGAAAACATTATGCAGGTGAGACAATAATGTAAGAGACACTTAAGATTCTGTTCTGTGAGGAAAAGGCAGAATTCACATATACACTCCTGATCCTGATTATGCAAATTTAAATACAATAGGGTGAAAGGAATTCTGGAGAATATGAGTATCACCTTTCTTTTCTATTACATTGGCTGTAACCTTCTTTCTTTGCATTTAAAAAAATTCTTCCTTCAAATTTTTAAAGTCCTGTCTCTCACTCTGCATCTAGAATGTGTGTGCCGCCACGGGTTTTTCCTCCAGTTGTCTTCTTGTCATTGTTCTTGGCAATGTTACCCACACCCTTGCCCACCCAGCTCCCTCCTCAGTCTTGAACCTACATGCTCTGCAGTCTATAGTCCACTCCACCCACACATTCAGCCGCTGTGGTCTGCACATGCATCTCCTTTTTCTTCACCCTCCCACACATTCACTTCGTGTTTACTGGCTGAGTACTACGTGCCAGACAGTCTGGGGGAGACTTAAGTGACAGTAAAAGAGGACTTCTTAACTCAGGTAGCTCTCACGTTCCTTTGTCTAGGTCATTTTTCCACTTATCAAATGTTAGACTCACCTTTGAGCCCTTCTGCATCTCATTCTTTCTGCCAGGAAAGATTTGCCGGACTCCTCATGTGAACTTCAGCCTAGAAATACCTTTCATGTTCATGCCTTTCTTTCCCATGTCCACACTCAGTGCCCTCCCACGATCTTTATTTTTTTGCCTTGGGTTATTTTATTTATATTACAACATCTAAAGTGCTGCTTTTTGCAACATATTCTCACTTACAATTCTAATTATTCTCACACTGAGCTATAAAATAAATCATCTGAATTCACAGTTTGCTTATAATCATCTCCTGTTCAAAAATACCACTGATAATTTCCCATTAAATACAAAAAATTCCTGAACTTGTCCCCTAAAGTTCTCTTTTAATGTGTTCAATTGAAATGAATAACTGAATGATATATTCAGTTAGGAATTCTGAAAGCCATTTTATATGGTACAGTGTAATAGTATTTCCTACCTTCCCACCTTTTTTTGTTGAGAGTTCTGTTCAACTGCCCTGTTTTGTGGAGTATAAAGAAGATTCAGCCAGCTTTCAAACTTGCCCATTCCTTCCTCCTTTATGAATTCGTTCATTTTAAAACTTCTCAATTTATCTCTAACATTCCCCTTTGAGAGTAAAGGTTTTCAATACATATATAATCTCTCTATATAATTAAGTATGTAGTATGCCTATGACAATTTACAAGAGTTTGAACATAATAATCATTCATTTTAAATATGCCTTCACATATGTAGTATATGTATTTTTTTATAAGTACTGTATACTGTTTTAACTTTACTGTAGTAAGTAGCATATGTATAAATTTAACATTAAGAAAATGACTGCATACAAAAAATTGTGCTGGAAAAATATGGTAGTATTTAGTCATTTATATGAGGGCTTTGGAGTCAGCCTTTGGGTTAATTGTCCAACTGGAATCTCGGTTTACTCATTTTAAAATGGAGACCATACCTACCTCCCAGGATGACAGATTGAGTTAAATCAGATAACATGAGCTAAGAGCATAGGACATTGTCAAGTAGATTGTTAAGACAAAAAAATTCTAGTTTTATTATAGACAAATAAATGACAAGACAAAATGGTGTTTTCTAATATGATTCTAGAAGCTTCTTTACAGGTTCTTTTAACTACGTAGAATAAATATCTCTCTAATGTAAATGCTTTGTTGTTCTTATAATATACTGGTAAAAATGACATTATTTCAAGTACCAAATAGTATCACAGAGAGGAGATAGACAGAGAGAGAGATAAAGGGAGAGAGGGAGAGAGAGAGAGCGTGAGAGCGAGAGAGAGAGACAGAGAGTCCTCCTCCTCTCTGCTGCAGCAAAACCTTGGCCAAAGACATCAAAAGCATAAACAATGCCAAGGCTGGGAGAGTCGTATTTAGGAAGCATCCATAAGCAAAGCCTATGCTGCAGGTTGACACTGCCCCCTACATGAGAAAAGTGAAGGGGACATTTCAGAAAATCTTTCCATCTTACTCTAAATCTTGAAAAAATCTTTTTCCATAGAATCTGAAGAAACATCTAAACATACTTCATTTTCTTTTTCACCCGCTCTACTTAGTTATTATCAACTAAAAACATACAATAAACATTTTGTTTAATCACAGAAAGTACTGTCTGTTTTACAGTGTGTCATATCACAAAAGACCAAAACAAATAAAATTGGAGAAAATTCCAATCCATTCATTTATCTAGCTAATTAATAAGAATTTACTGAACTCCTCCTATAGCCCAGCACTATGTACTAAAAACATGAGTGAAAAACAATTCGGAAAAAATTAATTAAGGTCCAAGAATGATTAGTTAGAAACAATGCTGCAGATGCCCGACTTTCTTAGAGTTCTATAGTCCAACTCTGTTTGGGTTTGACTCCCTAGCAGAAGGTGTGGATCAGCTGGTTTTCATCACACACAGTCCGCCAGCATACCACAGAGGAGTTTCAAAATGGGTCCACAAAATGTAGGCTCTAAGAGCCACGTGGTTATGTCACATGCTGCTTCTTCGGCACCCAAATTGCAACAGAGCTCATTCGTTTCTACTGGCAACGTGTTGCAGATATTTTTTTCAGAAGTTGAATAATAATTTCATCTTTTTCTAATCTGTATAAATATCCTAAAGCTCCAAATGAATATAACAAGTTGTTAAATGAGTCTGAAGTTGAGGAAACAGACCACAAAATATAGGCTGCATGGATTATCAAAAACATACCAAATAGAACCTTTCACAAAACATGAGATGCTCCATTTACTTTGAGTGAAACCTGAAAAGAAAAATGGTCTCAAGTGTCTTACAGTACCCAGAAGGAGCAGTATTGTTTGGGGTTTCATGTATGATTCTACTGAATCATTTTTGAGGAAAAAGGCAATATAATTTCATCTTTCTCCAGGACTAACCTACGAGAAGGTGTTCAGTATCTGAAAGGACGACGTTTCCTATTAGAGCCCACACTCATTTATATTAACAAATTCATCCTCCTTTTCAAAAATCTTGTGTGATGCTGCCAATGCTCGGTGAGGTTGCGGACAGCGTCACCTGTCCCTTCCCTCTCTGCCACCATAATGCCCCCCAGCAGCAGGGCTCTTGAGAAATGCTCATGGAATGAATAGATCAAGGTTCTCATGATTACACAGAGAAAATTAACCAAGCACAATTCATTGTTACAAATATCCCAACCCCTAGGTGTACATTCACATGTATTTAGGGGTCAGCAGTTGAGCACTGACCATTTTTAAGTGTATGAAAATAACAAAGCTAAGTTGACTAAGATGTGTTCTGGATAGTTTTGAGGAGAAATCCCACATGGATACCCACGGAAGGTTGAAAAGGTATTATTGATCTTTTCAGCAAGGGAGAAAATGTCTTCCATTTTTAAAAAGGCAAATTATACATAAAGGATTTATTCACATCAACACATGCTGAAGTCAAAGATTATGTTAAAGAATTAAAGAAAAGGTAATATCCATAACTGCCCTCCTGAGTCAATATCTATCTTAAAACCGAATTTTAAAATTAATATTTTTCATGTTAAGGCATGAGGCCCAGGATCAATGATTCAACTGTTTCTGTGGCAAAGATGAAGGATCTGTTTCTAAGCTGGAGATTCCAAATAAAGCACAGGTAAAATCAGTTCTTTTAGGAGCTGACAGTCTCAGCGTTTAGGTATATCCATTGTTGGAGACAAAAACACCAGGGAAGAAGTTGCAATATTTTATTTGTAAAACCCAACAATACTGAGTCATTCCTGGGCTTTTGCCTCTACTGCTTGCTCATTCTGCCCGGAAAGGGCGAGCCACTTCATTTACCCATTAAACAAAATCACTTATCAATAAGAAACCTTCAGATAAAAATCATTACCTGATATATTTCTCTTAAGTTCACATTTATACAATTTTAATGTAGATAAAGATTTTGGACTTTAAAAAACTATTATAATATATTGAAAATAAGCCAGGCATCTTAATATTTATTAATAACTTGTAACATAGGCAAAAGATATAATTTTTCAGAAAATTTCTAATCAAAATAGCCTGGGATATTGGTTTTATCTGCATAGGGTATTGCATATGCCACAGACAATGATCAATGTCAACTTATGGATAAAAGACAGAAAATAAAGAGATTAACTGAAATAAAAACATTCCAATTCTTCCCTGATTTTCTCTCATTTAAACAGCTAAATAAAACAAGTAGTACCTTTTTAATTTTCTGAATGAGTAGTTTCCAGTCAATGCTTCCTCAGTTAGAGATAAGCCGGAGAATCTACCAAAACAAAAGAAAAAAACCATATATACAGACTTGTTAACTAAATATCAAAAATTGCAACTCACCAGTAAGCAAACGCATTCTTTATATCCAGATAATGAATCTATGCTTTGATATCTGTAGTATAAGAAAAGCAGTACCTGAATTCTTAGGCACAATAATGAATTTTAAAGCATCTTACTCTGAAAGCACATAAGACAGATCCTTTGAAAAATGCATTAAAAATAAAACAAAATGAAAATACAAAGCCCCACACCATTACCAGCACGGAGGCAGCAGTCCTCCCCGGTCTAGCCCTCGAGAACTGCTGCAGAGTTCCTCTCCAGGAGCCTTATCCCCAGGCTGGCTCTCCGGCTTTCTAGCTCCAGACAGACGCAGTCTGCAAGCCACCAGCTCGTGTCTGTGTGCGTCGGGAAAGGGAGGCTGCAAATTAGAAAAAGTCCCCGCAGTGGCGAAAAGGAAAATAAGGCGAGTGGGAGAGGGAGCGAGAGCTCCCTACCCTCAGAATTTTCGAGAATGATGACAAGCCACTGAGCTCCGCCATCATTCACTGACAATAGGATGCAGCCCTGGCTTCCGATCTAGTGATTTGCCCCAGAGGCTCCTGGTACCAAATGCCTGACAGGCATTTTAATTGCTTCCATCCAAGTGTGTCCCCAGGAGCAGTCTATAAGCCTATGAATGTCATCATCTGGTCTCCTTTGTGTGAATGCCAGGCACGCACATCACACACACACACACACACACACACACACACACACAGAGTACTTAAATGCAGACAATCTCAGGCATGTAAGATTACAAACAAGTTAAGCTACGCAAACTGAACATGAATAAATGATAGTTTTAATTAGAGAATTTTTACTATTTGCATGAAGGACACCAGCGTCTTATGTTTTGTCACTGGCAGACAGTAATGACATTTTAAAAACTGTTACATATCACTTAATCATATTCAAAATATAAAATGCTTCTTTGTATTCCAAATACAAATAAGAAATGCACACACTAATGTGTATTTTCCTGTAGACAGGTCGATTCCCTTTTATGTATGGTAAGTATGTACTTGGTAATATTTACAAAGGAGTAAGGACAAAACAAAATAAAAGATTAGGAAGCTAAGGGCTGATATGTATTGTGGTGAGCAATCCATTTTATTCTGCTTCCATCCAAAAGCAAAAGGAGGTGCCAACCAGTTTGAGTATTGGGACTCAGCAGTCCCTAGGGGTCCAGGCAGAGAATTGAATCTTTCGCATTATCAGTATCCCTTTCATGTCAGTAACTGAAATTAACAGTTGAATGTCCCTGTTTTATGATGCCCCTTATGTAGGGAGGTTAAGTGTAGAGTAATTCCCTGCATATATTTCTGGAGAAAAGCAAGAAGAGAAATGTTAATAAGTAAATTAATTTTTATGGCATTGTTAGTGCCCTGTACCAGTGAATAGGGTAAAATTCGATGTGCACCAAAAGGGCCGGCTGCACGGGGAGAGAGTATCACCATGGTTACCGGCAACAGAAAGTAAAGGGGAAAAAAATAAGGTGACCGGAGAGCAGAGGGAAGAAAACCACAGTAGAGGAAATTGAGAGACAAAAATCTCATGCTTTGTTCTTTTCTTTCTTGAAAGAACCATCTCTGTCAGTTTTACATTATATTTTGAATTTCTTAAAATGAATTTCAGGTCAGCAGCTAATTTCACCTTCATAAATATTCAAATTTGGGGTTTTTTGGTATGAGGTAGATCCCGCTTCTCTTTGCTGCTGTACATACACTGGATGTGTGGAGCCCACACTCAGCTTGTTCCACACCCTTTGTTTCACAGGTCACAGAGCTGAGGCCCAGGGAGTGGGAACAACATCACAAATCAGGCCCGGTTTCCTGACTGTCCACTGCCTGTCCTTGCAACCCAGGAACTCCTTTCTCTCCTCTGTCCTCATACTCGCTGCAGACAAACAGACTCCAGACAGATCCTTTGTCTTTTACTTTGTAAACCTTTCATTTGCTAAAGCAGTAATCTTTCTCTTTAAAACACATTGCAATCATCCTGCGAACCAGCTTAGCTTCAGATGGTGCTGGACTGTACTTGAGGTCTGCAAAACCTGGGGTAATTATGTCAACAGCTTTTCTTTTCTTTCATTTCCACTGTGGCAATCAGATAAATCGAGCATAATTGCCTTTCTGTAAACCTATCTTGTGGAGCCTGGATTCAATTGTCATATATGAGGTACTCCATCAGCACTGGCCTCATTTTTTATGCAAGCATGAAATTGCACAGACATATTGAACAACTCTTCCCAAGATTCTTCTAGACGTAGACACTGAAGCCGGAAAATTGAAAGCTCAGGTAAAACGGGAGTGTGGGGGCGGGGGGGGATTCAAAAGCAACCACTGGAGGGCGCACTATTTACTAAAATGGTTTGAACCACCCCATAAAAACTGTGGCTACTGCTTTGACCTTGGTTTTCTATTGTTTTTACCTCTGTTTTCTATTATTTTTTCAGGCTTGGAGCATGACTCAATCTTAAAGCATGTAATTAGTGTTCACCAGACCCTGGGTTCAATCCCCATCACCAAAACGAAGAGAAATTTTTAAAAACCCCTTCTTCTCTCCCCCAGTCAGTTCTTGATTTAATGCTAATTCATCTACAGATAGAGTCATATTTTAAAAATTTTTTCTATAATACATTGGCTGCTGCCACCACCACCCTCTTTCTGCACCTTGGCTAAAAGATGAACAGCTCACATGAGGCACACGTGGTTGCCATTGGCAATGACTATGAGAGATTTTACAACAGTGAATCCTACAAACAGGTTGGGATTCCTTTCCCTAAAATGTGTCCTTTTAAATATGATCTCTGTAAAGTATCTGTTTTTCTTCAGTGATTTTGGACAATAAGTTTATTTCTCACAGTGAATGTTTCACTTTCTTGTCATCTGTTCTTTGTGAGAGTCATTTAGTATTTGGGGGCACCCGGTTCAATACATGCAAATGAATGAATACATTCTTATTTTTAAAATTTGTTTCCGATACAAAGTAAGCACTATGTGTTAGATGTAATTCTTGCCCTGCAGTATATCATATTCTAAAAAAACCCAAGATGACAAATAATTGAGAGGCTTCTGTGCTTTGGGGGATTTTCATATTTATGTGAAGGATCCACTGCTGTCTGCTTTCTTTGCACTTCCCTTCTCAGACCTGGCTTCGCAGCATCCTGCAGTTTCTTGTAGCCAGTTGCGGTGGGACACATGTACACTTCAGATACCTGGCAGGTCCTGTGGCTGGGAAACCAAGGGAAGCATCATTTCCTGCTCAAGCAACTGCAGCACCAGTAGAAGGAACACAGAGTAAGAAAGGCATCCTCAGAGCGTCGGCCTCCCAGCCGGGGCCTTCCCGAAATCGCCCTTCGCACAGCCCATCTCTTCCTGCTTCATTTCCCATAGGGCTTATCTTTCCATAAATTATCCTTTAAATTATGTTGACTATTTATTACCTATTTCTTTCTGCTAGTTCCACGAGAGCAGTCTGGAGCAAATGTTTGGAGCTCTGATGGACCCAACCCTCTGAAAATGGTACCTACGGCATTGTGGTAACTCAAAAGGATTTTTAAAAAGAGTGAGTGGGAAAATGACATTAGTGGATTAATCGGAGAGTTTAAACGTAAGAACAGCTTTCGTATTCCTTGTGGATTTCCCTCTTTTATATATTAAGTCTTCCTTATGAATACTGTCTTTTATTTGTGCCATAAACCACGCTGCCACAGAATCAGTATTTTTTAAAAATAGTTTCCACTGTTAAATAAAAATGTATTTAAAATAGGGATTTTTCTCCTACTTTCTTTACAGTCTGCAAAGTACCTACCATGAGGTTATCAGCTCTTCAATACTGAGGAAGAGCTTGTTTGCCTGCTGGTTGTGGTAAAATATGCTAAACTGGAATTTTAGATCTTAAATCTAAAATTAGAATAATCAACTAACGCTGCCTCAGTATAGAAATACTTTGGGATTGTTTTTTTAAAACATTGGACTCAATACTATAATATATAGTTCAAAATTAATAGAAATAATAATTACACTTTCATGTAGCATGCTTGAGTTTGAATTATTCTAATAGGCAGATGCAAGTGCTTTGCAAAATTAGTACACACTCAAATTCACTAAACTTTGTCTTGCTTATTTAATATATATGTGTCTTCCTTCAACAAAGTTGGTCCACAAAAGGATGCTGTACTTTAAAAAGAAAGGAAGTCAATAAGTAGCAGCGTTAATTATGTGAAATGCTGGAATTATATTACTTTTTACCTATAAAATGGCAATTGCACAAAGTTCAACTCAGTAGTACATAGGAGCTATAAAGGACTGCAGCACTGAGCAGGGCAAGTTGAACAGGACAACTCCTGCAGCTATTGTAGCATGTACATAGTTTTGCCATGTTAGGACCTAACACCAGGGCTCACTCACTCTGGGCAAATATTCTACTGCATCCTGAGCTACCCCTCCAGCCCTGACTGTAGCATTATTACCAATAGCTGAGATATGGAAACAAACTGTCCTGTCTGTTTCTCGATGACGGAGTAATATTCCACCCTACAAGAAGAATGAGTCCTTGCCATGTGCCCCAGTGTGGATGAACCTGGGGGACATGACGTTCACTGAAACAAGCACAGAAAGAAAAATACTGCTTGACCTTACTTATATGTGGAATCTTTTTTAAAAATGGAATATACAGAGATACAGGAAAATATTGCTGGGCACAGAGTGGAGGTGGGCAGGCGGATGGGGTGAGGTCAGGAAGAAAAGAAGAGTAGTAGGTCAGAGGGTACAAAGCATCAAGTGCACAAGAGGGACAAGAGTAGAGGCTTCCCGTGCAACCTGAGGACTGCAGTACTAAAGATGTACTATGCAAACTCACACTGTAGCCCAAAACTGTACATTGTGATGTGTGACACAAAAATAATATTAATAATTGCAACTATGGTAAACCCACACAACAGAAGATTCTTTGGCCATAAAAAATGACATTTTGACACGTGCTTAACCTGAATGACCCTCAAAGACGTTATGGTAAGCGAGAAGAAGGCATTTACAAAAAGCCATGCATTGTGTAATCCCATTTATATGAAATGCCTAAAACAGTCAAGATGATAGAAACACAAAGTCTATTAGTAGCTGCAGAGGCTGGACAGGAAATAGTGAAGGGGGCCTGGGGTTTCTTCAGTGGGTTTGGGTTTTTTCCCTGGGGGTTTGACTGTAGGGTTCTGAAATGAGATAATAATGAATGTTGCTCAACTGTGAATACACTTAAATTCATCAAATTGTCCATTTTAAAAGGATGAATTTCAGGCCAAGTGAACATCCATCCACCCATCCAATTCTATGGCTCCAAAGTAAAATATGACTAGTTCAAGCTCAGTCTGCTGCCCCTTCTAGATTATCACAAAATATTAGAAGCATTGTTCCAAAAGCTGTTGAGATTTTGAAGGTCATGAAGCTTTTTTTTTTTTTTTTTCCGGTACCGGGGATCGAACTCAGGACCTTGCGCTTGCCAGGCAAGTGCTTATGCCACTGAGCTATACCCCCAGCCCAAGGTCATGAAGCTTTTCGACTTATTGAGGATCAGAAAATAAATCCTAAAAAGAAATGTTTCCTTTAGTAGTAGGTCTCTAGATAGCAATTGAAATATTGGTTTTTTTTTTTTTTTAAAACAGTAGAATGTATTGCCATGGTAACATTAATAAAAGACACAGGCTGAGAAGGATGTCTGTGATGAAGAGCTGGTTGGGAATTAAAAGGAAGTCATTAAACACAAAACACTTAAATGTATGTAAATCTCTCACATAGTTTTCTTAATAATAACCATCCACAAAGTTTAGTTACCAATTATGGAAAACAAAATAATCAATCAAAAGATCGAGAAACTCATGCACAGGATTCTGACAGTTGATGGACAAATTTCTAACTGAAGTTCAAAAATTTTACTCCTCAAGTAGAATCCTGAGTCACTTGCTTTCTGCCCCGAGTTCATTTTCTTATGATTGGAGGCAGACTACACAAATGATTATTAACTTATTGTGAATTTAAACTTTTGTTTATCTTTACTAGCATTATGCCACTGAACATGATTTTTTACTTATTTAAAGCTGAGAAGTACACTGATAACACCTAGGCTCCAAATCTGATTTATCTGCCCTCTTTATTTTAACCACCTCTTACTCTTATAGCCCAGTAGTAAATAAGTTCAGCCCAAACATTCAGTATCTCTACTGAATACAGATGCAGAAGGAGTCAGAAGTAAAACTTGTCTATAAAGACACAAAGAGCAAGCTGACATCCGGATCACTTACGGGTGGTCATCTGACATCTCTACTGTGCTTTTGATTAGATTTGGTTTGCAGCAGGAGAGACGAATTTCAGAACATTTGCATTTCACTGGAGAATTCTGAGCAGTGGCTTTAAAAATAATATAAATGTTTTTCTTTATCTCACCAGTGTTTTTATTTATATTTCAAAGACAAACCCATAGGATGATGGAAAAGGAGAAAGCGTGGCGAAGTTTCTCTTGTGGTCAGGGCTCCTAGTCTGGCTGCGGTGCAGTGAAAGAGCTAGCTCAAAACTGATTAAGTGGCTGAACCCAAAGTTCTGTTCTTCTCACATACTTTCCCTAAAATAAACAGAACTAAACTTTTTAGAAAGTCCTTTTTAAAGAAATGACATGAACTATAATAATGTGAAATAATTATTACTTCAATCCATCAAGTCATAATTTCATTATACTTTAAAAACTATGTTGGGAATAAAATGCTCTTCAGAGGGTTGAAAAGAAAACTATCATTGTAGACCAAGTGGAACTCTCGCATTGCTGGTGGGAGTGTCAGCGAATGCAACCCCTTGGAAAACCATTTGGCCACATCTAGTAACACTAACTGTGTGTATGCCCTAGGACCTATCCAGCAACTGCACTTGTGTCTAGATACCTGAGAGAAACGAGTATATATATCTACCCAAACATACTTACAAATTCCATTTGTATGAAGCTCAAGAACAAATCAAACTAATACTTAGAAGTCGAAGTACCATCTACCCCTGTGGTGAACAGGATGAGCATGGCATTTACTGAGAAGAGTCTGACATCTTCCTCACCTGGGCGGTAGTGAATAGGAATAAAGACGTGTGCACTCTGGTATGCTGTACTCAATAATTACAACAACTGGAATAAGTAATATGCTATCGTGGGGCTAGAAACTCTGTTTATGATATGCCTTAGAAGCTGTAGTGAATATTATTCAAATGGGTTGTGGTATGACCAGATATTTTACAAATACGCCTTGTAACTGTGACTTCATAAAGGAAATCCATACGATGACTATGTGTGTATTAAATAAAAACACTGTAAAGGTACAATTTCCTGAGTAAGGAAAGTTGATTTTACATACTATGAATAAAAAATAAAAACAAACCAATAAATGTGTATTTCAGGAACATATCAACTAGTAAAAGTACTTGTAGCAATTTTTATTGAATTACACTGTTAGGACAAAATAATAGACATGGTGCTTCTTTCTCTTTTGTGGCAGGGGTGAGATGGGGTCTGGCTAAATTGTTCGGGCTGGTATTGCACTCACTGTGCAGTCCAGGCTGGTTTCAACCTTGAGGTCCTCCTAGCTCCCCTCCTGAGTGCTGGGGTTACAGGCATGTGCAGCCACACTGACTAAAACGCTTTCAATTCATTCCTTTCACAAGAATCCCTTGCCCATCAGTGCCCTCCATACTTGCTAGTTTATTTCAGGATTCATCTTCCTTTCCAACCCAAGCTTACACTTCCTCCTTGGTCTATTTAAAGTTCTGAATCTTTCATAAGGGGTTCCAAAATTTTCACAGCACATAATGCCACAAAAGCTCTTTCCTTTCTCAGACTCACACACACACACATTTAAAAAATACTGTAATAGATATTATATATGGCCTTGGGATGATTTTTGATTATTTATATTCATTTATTTAGTCTAATATGGACCAATTTGAAAGATACGACATAATTCTGACACAGTATAAGTAGTGAAGTATCCATAATGTGCCAGCTTCTCTGAGTACATTATTTTCTTCAACAATTCTGAGAGTTGCACACCTGCATGTCATAACTGATGAAAGAGGCCCAATCAGCTTTAGTAAGGTGCTCAGGACACACTGCTGATAAGTAGTAATGAAATTCAATCCCTGCACTTCTGAGCCAATTAGTTTGTAACTCAGCCTAACACTTATAAGGTATCAGAGGAAGAAGAGATAGACAGAAAACTAAGAATTTTCCATTTACATTTACAAGGTATCAGAAGCAGAAGAGAAAAATATTAAATACAGAATTAAGAATTTTCCAATTCAAAACACACTACATACTATGTAAATAGGCTGTGCATAAAATATAGGACTGGAAATACAGATGTTTTGCTTTCAAGAATCAATTCAGATTTAAATAATATACCTGTGAACAGCATTTCTGTAGCTGAGGAAGACAGTATATTTTTATTTTCAATTCTTCTGGTCTATGTTTTTTTTTTTTTTTTGCAGTACTGGGAATCAAACTCAGGACCTTGCGCTTATAAGGTAGGCACTCATCCCACTGAGCTATATCCCCAGCCTCTCTTCTGGTCTACTCCTGATAGAGATTAGGCATGAGTGAGGAATATATTCACCTCTTAAAGAATGTCATTATCTGATAATCTGGACTCCACTATGCTTGGTTTTAAACATCATGTTCAATTTAATCTATATTTTTGAAGTATAGGCAGTAATAGTGCATCTTAACAATCATTGCCTTCATTTCACTGTATCAAGTTAAAAATCATCTGGTAACATTAATCTTAAATTTCACATCAGAGAATATTGTATCACTATCATGCTACGTAATCCCCAGGTTGTGTAAGTTCAAGCTTTTTATGATTAGATTTCAGGTGTGGAATACTTTTCTTCTGAGTAACTCTATACTCTCCATCAAGTTTTCCATTAAATATCACCTGCTCCATATGGATTCTTTTGACCATTTTTACTTAATAATGCAATGTGTAATTTGCACTCCCAGTTCTCTGTTCTTTTTTGGTTAATACTTTCCACTAGTCTACTATGCAATTGGTGCACTTTGCTTATTACTTATTTTATGTCTCTCCTCTTGCAAACTTCATGAAGACAGATCCTTTACCTGTTTTGTTAAATGATAAAGTGCACAGAACTGGGCCTGGTGCATAACTGATATGTAATGCATATCCAATAAAATGACTGAAATTAAAAAATAAAAGTCATATAAAGAGCATGACTTTGCTGCCAAATCATTTTAAATCTGAGCTCAGTTCAGAACTCACAAGATGGAACATGTGCTGTAAGCATTTCTTTTCATTTGGATCTTGGATAATAATTTACACAAAGTTTTTGGCTTTCCATCTTTGGCATGGTTACGGCCATTTTGAGTACATTTCTTGGTTTGGGTCTTTAAAGACAGACATTTATTTATCTACTTATTTACTTTTACACAAATTGGTCTAGCAGTTTCTTTTTATCTGCTTGTGAATCCTTAGTCATAACTTGCAAATGTATTTCCATCTTTCCGGTAACCTAAAAGTGAACACAAACTGATTTCCTTCACTACTGGAGATAAGGTCAGGGTGTAGTCAAATCCTATTTGTGAGAGAAACAGGCAAGCCATCAAGGCAAACTAGTGTGGAAAATTTCTTACTAGATAAAATTTTCATTTATTAGTGGGTCTAGTACAACCTTCTTTATGAGTCATGAATTTCTTGGCTGATCTTCCTAGGTGCGGGGAATGAACCTTCACTTTATCAAGTCTTTGCAAGTGGGGCTATTAGAGTTTAACACAAGACTGAATGATGGAACACATTCAAATATAAAACCAAATACTACATAGCACGGCATGAGCTCTACATACCTGACTTCTTATTGAAAACTGCTAAGTGGAGTTATTTTATTGCTTTCTAAGCTTTGAAGATGAATATATTTTCACATTCCCATATCTTGACATCGCTTCAGTTTTAGCAACACAGAACTGGACAGCGAGCAGTCAAGCAGTACTTGCACAGTCAGCGAGCACCACAGCATGGAATGAAATTGTCTTTAACTTTCTCATTACTGGGTTACTTTGCAAAGGTTGCCTGTCAGAGTTGCTACAGCGTATCCTTCGATGCTGAATATTTCCTTTACACACTGAAAGATACCTGTCGTGACAGTTTAATAAGTGCCGTACCATATGCAGCAGGTTTTCTGAAAATGTATGTATTAATTTATTTCATTAAAAGCTGAAATCTGCATTCCCAAAATGTATAAAGTTCATACTTCTTCTTACTGTTCAGGAGACAAAATATTAGGGTAATGGCAATTATGAATTGCATAGGTAGTTTTCTTTTTATGTGGTACTAAAAATGAAAGCCAGGGATGCTGTACCAGTGAGCTATAGAACCAGTGCTCTATTTCATTTTTACCATTTTATTTTTGAGCCAGTCTTCTACGTAGCCCAGGGTGGCCTGAAACCTGCAGTTCTTCTCTTCAGCCTCCAGAGTAGCGAAGAATACAGACAAGCACCCACCACACCCGGATACCTTTGTGATTTGTTAGTCCCTATCTTTTCTCCTCCTCTAGTCTTGTCTCAGGGATCCACCTGAGATAAAGAGAGAATTATAGTTACACAAAGATTTATTGATATTTTAAACAAAACAGAACTACAACTCCCTTCAAAGGCATTCAGTGGTACATCTAAATGTATGATAATGATCTAAATGGTCATATCTGTTAAAATTAAAGTATAGATGGAAAATATAAAATTCCTCATATGAGAAGAAAGAGGAACTTTGAAGACAACTGGGATTACTCTATCTATTAAGGTTTCATGTTTCATTCTATTGCTACTTTTTGTAAGTTACAAGGAATTCTAGGTTAAAAAAACCCTACTGACTTTTAAAAAAAGATCACAGATGATCAACGTCTATATATGAATATTCCCTCTCAACACTATCATTAAATTGGTTAGAAAGATTCAGTATGTGAATTTATATTTCATTTATGCTGTCATTTCCATTGCTTCATATTTTTTTTTCCATTTTGGCTATTATAGCAAAAATGTAACTGAGGCAATAATATGTTTTATTTACTACTTTTAAAACATCAACAACTTTTCCTAGGTATTATCGTCTACTTTGAATTATATTGTACGTAAAGGACAAAAATAATGCAAGCGGCTGGGCAAACCAATCTGCTTGGGCGACTTCTCTGTTCCCAGAGCCGCTCTCTTTTTTTCTTAGACTCTCATATTCTTACGCTTTGTTTCCACTCTCTTTGCTTTTCTACCCCTTCCCAATTCTTCCTTCTTTTTACACCAACATCATGAGGAACATGCACAAAAAAACAGGCCAGAAAAACCCAGGCAAATACTAAGAGGTCATTTACACAGGCTTTCTTCTACACAGGTCTTGTATGTTAGTTGAGGGCCAAATCCGGGTGTTTTACATCATTTTCTCATTCTCTAATAACGATAGTATTTTTACACTGTACATTATAAGTAACATTAATTTGATTTGTGGAGGTTAACCTGGAAAAAAATGGAATGAGAAGTGAGTAGAAAAGCGGTCATTGTGCACAGCACTTCAGCATTGTGCTTACTTATTTTTCATCTAATTGAGCTAAAAAAGTAAGGACAATCACATGCTCAGCTCCTTGGTATTTTCTTCTGCAACACATGGGAGTATATCTGTGCTATATTGGAGAAAAGCTACAGGCCTCAACCACAGGTTTTTCTAGAGGGCAAAGTCTTCCTATCATCTTTTTATAATTTCTTATTATAACTTGGGGTTGTTCAATCAGTATATGATCGACAGACAGGCTGGTGAGAGAGGGGGACGTGGAGCTTGCATTCAGAAACACACGAAGAGCGCATAAAGGAAAAGCCTTGAGAAATCGGCACTCATGACGCTCAGGCTAAAGGCAAGTGCAATAAAAGAAATTCACTGTATGACAAAGAAAACTAAGAAGGGGAGTTACGAGGATGACAAGGCAAAAAGAAACTTCAGGTACAACGTCTGAAGAGAAGGAAGTAAGCAGAAACTGCTGGTGCATTAGGAGCTGAGACACACAAGAGGCAAAGCAAAATAAGGAAGACTGGTGGAGAAGGGCTGGAGAATCAAGAGCTTTGGAAACCAATCGAGTTTCACTTATAAACCCGGGAGCCCGACTGGCGGGTGAAGCAGGCTGAGGCTCTTGAAAGATCTTATTGAGTGGCTGCTATTGCTGAATGCCCAGCTGCATCTGAATGAGAGGAGTTCTAAACAGGAACATTGTTCTAAGGCAATCCTGAGTTTCACGTGCCCTCCACGACAGCCTTATAAATCCTGCACAGAATCAATATCCAACAACCCCCTGCAGTCAGCGTTGCTCCAGGATGCTAGATACAAGTCCTTGACCTAGAATATCTTAATTTGGACATTGACCCTGCATCTAGGACTCACAGGTACTGATGATGTGCAGATGAGTTTGGTTTGGTCTCATCAACAGCATAAATAACTGCATCCTCCCCTAGGATTATGGAAAGAGAGAATGTTACCCTCAGTATGCCTCTGGTCTTCAGATGCAGCCAGTAGGTGCTGAGTAAAAGAGACAAAAAGTATGTCACCACCACTGGCAGGCTGGAGGTATTATTTATGTTAAATGTTTGGTTGCTTAAATAAAAACATCTTTGCTTAGAATAACTTTCTTTTCAGATGTCTGTGCACCAGACAAGAGATTCAAAGGTGACAACATTTGGATCCAGAGACTCTGATACTAACATGGCACACAGACAAACAACAGGAAAAAGAACTCTTTAATTTGACTTTTAGTTGAGTGCATATTTCATTGCAAAATGGTGTCTTTTGACAACAAACACATGTTTGGACTTGTGGCTTTCTATGATCCATCCTAATAACTTCTGTTGTTTAACAAAAAGCTAATAGTCCCAGAGAGAAAGATCATAAAATTATATGTCAAATATGAGAAAAAGAGAAGCAACTTTGGATTATTTGCCTGATTTTTTTTTTAAATTATAAATCATAGCTAGAAAGAGCTAATTAGAAGAAAGCCAGACATAACTCCTTGCATAATATTACTTAAAGACATTTTCCACTGAGTTTGTTATTCGTCCCTATATATGTTATATAGTCAGTATGAAGCATCATCAATGAACAAGTGTTTAAAATTCAGACTTAAACAGATTCAGTAGCAAGAGTATTCATGAGGACTGATCACAAGTGCACGGGTTAAGAAGTGAGCCCACAGGAAGGGTCTAACTTCTTGTGACAGAGCTGAACTCGACTGGGATGCTCGCAGCAGGGGGCCTGGAGAAGGCCAATGTGGCAGGAAGAGCCCTGGTGTTCCATGCATTCTTCCAAAATCCTGAACTCAGGGAGCATAGGACCCTGCTGAAAGGCACAAACAGAATGGCACCTCTACCGGAGACAGACAGACAGTAAGCATGCTGCAGTGAGGCCGTGTGGGGAGAGGGAGGGACAGCTCAGCAGTAGAAGGGAACTTGTTACTGTAACATGAAGCAAGAAAAGGGACTTCCACGGTCTAATGATCATGGGCCTCAAAAGTGAGGATTCTGTATTGTTCTTATGCTATTTTGTAAATGGATGTCTGTTTGTTAATATGTTTTCTTCCTTTATTTTTAAAATAAAAAAAAAGTGAGGATTATGAGAGCTCCGTTCTTTGAGCTCATAGAAAGGCCAGGAAGTCAAAGCTGACGGCATCACTCCCAGCACCATCTACCAGGAAGAGGCTGTGACACTGGAGACTACACTGTGGCTCAGGTCTATTTTTCAACTATACAGAGCTGTTGCCAAGTGCAGCGTCTGGGCCTTACCTCTGTGGGATTCAACTCAAGAGTAGAGAGGTGACCAACGTGTCTGCTTTGTAGATTTAACTGCCCAGGTGATTCAGATACCATCAGTTCTTGGAACACAGTTTAAAAGCCAGAAGCACTGCGATAAATCATTTCTTCACCAACCAGAAAGGCATTTGTCTCTAGTGTCAGTGAAACCAACAGAGGGTTTCGAAGTGTGGGGTGCAAGTGAATATAAACGTACAAAGAATGAAATATAGTGATTTGCATCAGAACAAAATATAGTGAATTACATCGGTACATAACCTAAGGTTTTATTAAAATTCAGAATTCATTTTTAAAGAACATGACATTTCATAATTTCCCCATATTTTCTATTCATTTTTCCTTCTTTGTTAGCTCATTGTTATTAGCTACAATCAGTAATAAAAAGTAAAATCTAGAAAAAATGCTCTAATCAAACAGATTTTAAGATTACCTGACCTTTATTTCACACTATTAAGAGACAAATGAATATACAAAGAACTCCAAGATTGTATTTATGAAATGTACTTTTAAGTAGAACCTAGGAGTATTGGTCATGAAATTATAAGGTTGCCTTCACCATTCTTCTTTCTAGTTACTTAATGCAAGTTTTGTACTTCCTGCTTGGGAACAGAGTCGCATTCCAGTGAATAGGTACTCTTGTGATTTATGTGCTGCAGGTGAAAGGGGAAATGATATTTTACTTTTTAAAATTACAGAATACTGAATAGCATTAAATGGAACCTTGGACATTATGATAAATTCCAAAACATAATATTCACAAACACCTATGCATGCATGTTTGTTTTGCAGTTAAAGCACTTTTTCTACAGGACATCTCCAGTAAAGACTACTAAGTAAAATTATTTTAGATTTTTTGGAATAGTTTTCATTTGGAAAATTCATCTCAGTTTTTTTAATTTTGGGAACACCTGCTCATGCTTCATGACTCCGATGTGTAAGGAATTCCTTAGTTTTTTTAAAGTTTCTACCCCACCATATGTTCCAGTGTGACATTTGTTTACATAATGCTCTGTCTAACCTAGAGTACAGTGAGTCACTTAAAAAGAGTATCTCACTATGTTCATGTATCTCTAGCACATAGAGGATGGCCTGGCCACAGTATCTTTTAGTGTCTTGAGTTGGTTTATGTATTGTTTTGTTTTGTATTTTGTTTCCTGTCTTTTTGAGACAGGGTCTTGCTGTGTAGTTCAGACTGGTCTTGAGCTCACTTTGTAGTCCAGGTTGGTCTCAGACTTGCAACAATTCTGCTGCCTCAGCCCCCCAAGTGCTTGGATTACAGGCATGCAACACCATGCCTGGCTATCTTGAGTTGTTTAATCTGCTAACACTGAGAACTGCACAAGTCTTAAAAACATCAAATCTATAAGGAGGGAAATTAAACAAATGACAAACTAAAATTGGAAAATACATTTTGAACATGGAGTAACGTTTGATCTATTTGTTGACCAGATTATTTTTAAATTTTCAAATATTGATGAGAAGTGGTAATGTTTTGTAAGCATTTCTATTTAGACCTATGTACCAATGAAGTCTACGAGCTTTTTGAATGCTTAGTCCTTGCTCATACTGCATTATTCACCTCACCTGTATTAACAGGATCTTCTGAGGACAGTTGCATTCTCACTTCCACTTTAGGGGTGGACAGGCGGAGGCACAGAGGTTGGGTTAATTTCTCCCAGGACAAGCTACTAGCAAACTAAAGAGCCTTGTGACCTAGACAGTTGGACCGGAGCTTCTCTAGGAGCTTAGATTTTCCCACATGTGTTTTGAATTCCTAAGGGAATAGTCCCTCTGTTCAGTGTTGGCAAAAGAGAACTTCCCAAAGCAACTCAGATAGTACTCTCCCAAACTCCATCACCTGCCTGGCCTGACACAGCCTGCCAGTACACATGTAGGCGTTTTATACACATTCACCTGAATTTCATACAAAACCAAAATACAGGCAAAGAAGGCACATTCTGACATAGATCAGACACATGCAAGTCCTTTGTTCCTTCCTACTGGCTTGTCTGGCTTCGTATGAAAAGAAAGCTTGTAAAACCCTTTGGTTGTGTGTGTGTGTGTGTGTGTGTGTGTGTGTGTGTGTCTTTCTTAGTCTATTCTCATCCCTACTTTGCCCCCAGGGGCAATAGAAATAGTTTTGGCACAGTTCAAAGACAAAAGCTGCGGTTTCCTAGACACCTGGGCTATTGCTTTTCTCCCCTACAATTAAGAAGATGCTAAGTACCACCTGCTTGTTCCTTTCTGTCCCTGGCCCGATGATGACCTACGGCTATAGATAGGGAAGTACGTTTTAAGTAGAGAGTGTAGTGGCGACATAGCACAAGCAGGAAAGCCTGGAAATGTAAACAAATTATATTTATGGTATACATTAAAAATGTAAAAGAAAACAGGTACACTCTTTATGTGTACTAAATTCACATTAAGCAAAACCCATGGAAATCCACTTGCTCTCAGGGAAACCCCAATGTGCCTAGCAGTCAGTGTGGAGGAACTGTCTTTGGGATCCACCCAGTGTACTGTTGGAGCGCACTGCTGAGTGTTTCTGGGTGCATCGTGGAGGAGCGGCCCTGGGCCTGGATCTGTTCTGTCTCTTTCCTCTCTGGCTCTGTTCCTCTGTTCTGCTTCCAGAACTGAGCCATGAGCTAGCAGCTTTGCTCCCTCAGACACTGCGATGTGCTTGTTTTGGAGCCAGTAGATCAGCAACTAGTGCCCCTCAAATGATGGACAAAGGTAAACTGTTCTTCCCCTAAGTTTTAGGCAGGAGGTACTGGGTACAGCAATGAGAAAGTTCACTACTACAATGTCAAGACAAACATTCCTTAAATTTGATACAGGTCCCACACTCTTCATGGAATATAACAGAAGTTACATATTCACAGTTTTTTCAATTTGAAATTCTCAGAATTGTTTAGAACCTACTAAATAAATGAAAGGAAGGCAAATGGAAGAAAACTGCACCTTTATTTAGTTGTTTTTCAGATAAATGTTTCAGTTTTGAAAAGATAATCTACCTAGAAAATAAAATATTTCATTCTTTCCTTCACGGTATTGAGTAACAAAGCAATGTAAGGAAGGGTGGGGATGTAGCACACAGCCTGTGCATCTGTCCAGTGCATCCTCCTACAGCTACATGACAAGGACTCACATTGTGCTGGACAGTGCCTACTATTTATTCCCTCTGCCCTCACACATGTGTGTGCCTCCTACTTACTCTCTAAACACAGAGAGTCATGTTGGTGCTCAGACAGGCTGAATGCTTGTCTGACAACACTAGTAACAATCATGACAGTGCAGCGTTTTCTACTTTATGTGGGACTCACACCAATTACTTCATTTTGTTCTGGAAGCAACAGCGTCTTGGTCTTGGGTTTCTAAACACCATTTATCTCTAAAAGGAACCAGAAGTCCTTAACAAAAAATTGCCTGAGCTCAGGTTTGCGACATGGAATGTACAAAGAGTCCTTGCACATTCTGTTGTGCCAGAAAGCAGGAAAGTGCTAAGGCCTAATGAGTATGGCCCGAAGGACACTGTTGCTGTCTTGGAGAAGTTCCCAGAGGCTGAATCTGAGACAATTTGGGCTTAAATATACTATTGGTGCTGTTAGATTATAAGACATAGAACAAAAAAGAATCTGTGAGTTTATAGGGGAACTATAACAAGGCAAGTGTGGGGAGACCTAAGAAGCAGAAGAGTGGGAAAGAAGTCTTTAGAAGAATGCTAGTTGATAAAAATATAGTAAACATTTAAAAATCATCATTGCATCCACCAGTAAAACAATGGATTCAGTAACAATCACCAGTGTGTGCTGCAACTATTGGGTGCGAGGATGTTGAGAAACAAGATACTCCCACATCATAGTGTTTCCACAAAGACTTTCTCCATTGCAGATTGAGAAAGTTATGGAGCCAGGTCCACTAGGCTAGATTAAGGGACTCCTGGGGAAGTAAGTGAATCATGGGGCTGCCATATTCATCAGTGGACTAACAGGAGACATTCATAGCTGAAAGTGCTATTAGGAAGCACGGTCAGGCAGAGAGCAGGCATGCGTGGCTTTGGAGGCCAATCTAGTACGCTTCCCCTGTGCTCTGCTTACTGGCCCTCATGAAATGACCAGCCTGGTTCCAGCACACCCTCTACCATGATAGTCTTGGTTTGGAGTCAGCTTACCATGAATCAAATATACCTGTCCTCCCTTTAGCTAAGAATGTCAGGCAGTTGTCCTAGCAATGGGAAAACTGATTGTTAGAAAGTCCTCACTATCATCTATTTCGTTTTTTTCCAGAATATATATTATGAACTTTACCTGGAGGGAGAAAATAGAAAGTTACATAACTTGATTTATTCTGTAAAATGCCTGGCCTGGGAATTGCTGGGAACACTAATGTCAGCAGAAACAGGAAAGATTAAAGGAGAATAAATAAACATAGCCTTGATTTATTAAACTAAATTGTAAAAAATAACAAGGAATATGTTGGGAGACAATTAGAGAAATTAGTGAATTATATGTTATATGATATTTATGAACAAACATATTCTTTTGTTCTCATAATGGTATCGTGGTGATGAGAATTCCTTGGTCTTTAATGCTATATGATGAAATGTTTAGAACTGAAGTGTCATGACATCTGTGAGTTATTTGCAAATGGTTCAGAAGAAAAAAGAAGCAGGTATGGTGGTGCATGGCTGTAATTCCAGCACTCGGGAGGCTGAGGCAAAAGGATTGTCATGAGTTCAGGCCAGGCTTGGCTAAATATGGAGTTCAAGGTCAGCCTGAACTACATAGTGAGACCCTGCCTCAAAAAAAAGTGTGTGTGTGTATGTGTGTGTGTGTGCGCACGCATCTATATGTTTGTGTGTCAGTATCTGTGTCAGTGTCTAGGTGTGCGCATGTGCCTGTGCCTGTACAAGGGTGGGGTAAGGGGTATCAAGTTGATATTGGCGCCAGTGTTTGGTCTCTGTGTCCCTCTCCAGGCAGTAGAGGGCAGAATTGCAGCATTTAACCATGTGCTAGACACCATGCTAAGCACTTTGCAAAGCTCACACAGTACAAATCAGGCAGTTACTGCAACTACCGGCATTTCACAGGTCATGAAACTGAGGGACAGAGGCTGACCACAAACTTTAACCAATAAATGAAAAATTAAGAGACTAATCATTTAAGAGCCACAGGCCATCAAAAGAAACAATGAGTCAAACAATGTTCTCTTTCCATTCTATTTTGATGCAGAAAATCTAAGTTTTTCAGTACCAACACTATTCATGGAATAGTTAGAACACAACCACTGGACTGTCTGCTGATGAATGCTGTGACACTCCCAGAAGCTGGGAGTGTGACTAGTTTTTGTAACTTATGCCTGTGTGAAGGATGGAAGTGGAGTACTGACGTTACCCAGCTTGCAAAGATATTAAATATTACTTTGGTTTTCTGACCAGACCATAGGAATCTATTTTACTCACAATGTGTTTGAATCGAGCTTTTTGCTAGCACTTCGCCTAGAATACTCTTAGCTTAACAAATGCTGAATGGATGAGTAAAAGAGAGAAGCTTGAGTTGTAGAGAAACAGAACTGAGTTTCTGTTTGATGCCTAAAACTTACAGAAAGCTTGTTTATTACTAAAAAACTACAACTTGCAATCCTGTATGTCATCAGTGCTAATTTACCTTACTCCCTGTCCAATCACAGACTTCAGTAAAGAACTCCATTCAGGGTTTTCCATCTTCTCAGAATCTTCTAACAAAAAATTTCCCAGCTCACAGCCTCCATTAAAACTGTCCTCACCCCTAGAAGATTCTACCCAGGTTGTTAAAAAATTGAACAACTCACTGAACTGAATAAATGTTTGGCATCATCTTTCTCATTGCTTGCGTTTTTAAGCGAGTTATATCTTTCTTTAGCAGATGAATTCTGCCAAAGGAATGCACATGGTTGAACTCTAGACAGTAACACAGAAACAAATGTACAAGCTAAACAAATAAGCAAAAAGCAGTTCTCAAGTTAGAAAAGAATGGTTTTGTGGGATTATGAAAAGCACAGACTCTTGCCATCTTCCTGTATGAAATAGGTGTTATTTTCTAATTATTTGGTTAGAAGCTCAGTGAGACAGCACTGTGGTATATCTGCCCATTCACTGGTTAACCTTAATTTTTTTTGTGATACATGGAATGCTCCTGAAACATGACCATAAGTACATAAATAGATAACTGCATACATATAAATGATATTAGACAATTATTACCTGTGGACTCGGTTTACCTATTTGTCAAAATAAATCTAAGATTTTAACTGCAGAATAAGCTTTTAGATTTTCATTCTTCACTCTGCACATTCACCCCAGTGGCGTCCAGTGGCAGCCTGCAGGAGCCTTGTGGCCGGAGTGCTGCACTGAAGCCGGAGGGAACAGAATCAGACCAGGGATTCCTGCCAGAGACAACCTAACTGCCCTGTGCTGTGGGCTGAGCTAAGCCGCGGGGTGGTGGACAGCGTTCATATTCAAACTCCCCAAAGACTGGATTTGAGGGCTCCATGAAGATCGGAGCAAAAAAAAGGGGGGAGTCAGAACAAAAAGGTCATCTCTTGAGGAGGAAGTGTACATTTCTGTGGATGCCTCTGCTCTCAGGAGCTCCCACCATGCAACAAGGACCTTGACAGTGGTACCTAGAGACACTCCTTGGGTCCCTGCTCCCTGGTGTGTGCTAGAGTCAGATCCTGCCTCGCCCTGAGCAGAAGTGCACACCAGTTCCCAACACCGTGGGCAGTGACTGCAGCTTGAAAGTGGCCAAGGGGGAGATTTCAAACACAGAAACCATTTAAAGAGGGAAATAAAAGATACGTAACAGGAAATGGGGAGACAGATTTTTTGCAAATGAGAAGGTATCAAGAGACAGAGGGAGAGGAGAAGAAAGGGAAGAGAAATTAAAAAGCATGAAATGTGTTCTGTATGTATCAACCCTGCACAATGAATATAACCATCGTGTACTGCAGACATGTCCTAGGAACTAACAGTTTTTAACAATGGAAAAAATAAGCATAGACACCAGCTAACTCTATAAATTTTTCTTACTTCCCCCACTGCCCTTGAAAGCCAGCTTGTCCACATAGCATGATCACTCAGAAAGTTGTCAACGCTCCTCCTCTTCTTTGGTGTCATACACTTCTTTAGGCAGTAGTGACATCCCTACATACTCAGTCATGTAATATAGGAGCAACAGGCACATGGAAAAATAATAGAGGCAAAACCCAGAACAGTGACCAGAAGTCACTGATTGGACTGAGCCCTTGCATCAAAAATGGCTATTACTTATGACGTCTATCGCTATTAGTAGGGAGTGGGATTGATCACAGCAACAAGGCAGTTGTTCTCATTTTAACATCAATGGATTGTTTACCAGGCACTTTTGTATACGTGACCTCAAATGTTCATCATGGGAGTCTTGTAAGGGTACTGGGCTTAGAAATTAAAATTCTCATACATGCATTCAGAAACTCAAACTTTGGTTTATGGATAAGAAAAAACACCAGAAGTTGTGTTTCATAATTTCCAGTACAAGGCTATTCTCTCTATTCCATACTGCTTTTGAAAATATATATTTTTAAAATTTCATTTTAGAGCGCTTGTTTGGAGGTTCTAGCAGGGGAGCGCAGCTACTCGTATACCCTTGACCAAAGGAATGGTCTTCCTCTATTGGGGGTGGTCATCCTCTTCGACCGAACGCGCAGCTTCAGGAGGGACGACATGGAGTGTTGAGGGAGGAAGGGGACACTCGCCTAGCCAGCCAGATCAGCCAAATCAACCCTGGCGATCAGTGGGGTGACAGATGTCGCAGTCAGATTGCCCTCACATCCTAAAATTTTATTTTAAAACAATTTTTTCTGGCTTCATCTATGTTGTGTCAAATAACAGGATTTCCTTCCTTTTTATGGCTGACTTGTATCCCATGATGCACATGTACCACTCTTTTCTTTCCTTTATTTAGGACAGTCCAGGATGCAGCCCAAGGCTTTGTATATACTAATACTCTACCACTGAACTACACTCCCAGTCCTCTTTATATTACTATAACTCAAATTGTGGGTTCTCTGACTGTGTTTGCTAGATGCCTGAAAAGTCTCCAAATTGAATTAATTTTATTTTTTATAATTTAAAAAATACCTATTTTAAAAACAAATCTTAGTCATACACATAATAGGATTTATAAAAGAAGAGTTTATATAGGAAATGATGGCAGAAACAGAACTGCAGAAAAGTTTAGAGGCATTAGACTGCTTCCTTTACTCTAAATTCTAGTATCATTTAAAACATAAATTCAACATTATTTAAGTATATTATGCTCCTGGCACTGTGCTAAGTCTGTCTCTAAACCCCAATGTTTTAAAAATAGAAGTTGACAGAATGAATGCAGGAAGTCATTTCAGAAAGAGTTCCCAGTGGCTGGGAGATAGTTTTGTTCCTAGCAGGTTAGGGCCTGGCAACTTTACAGCAAACAAGAAAAGTAAAAAGGGCTAAGTCTTTCTATAACTACACCTTATCCTACTATAGATATTTTGTTTGGAAGAGTTCCTACCCATATTCACAGCAAAGAAAAAACTAGAGTATTTCCTGTTAATAAACAACATGAACTAGCTTTGTAAAGAACCCAAGGCTTTCGATTCCATCACAGAAATAATTCATTACATCAAAGAAAGTATTTATTCACTTAAAACTATTTTATTTCACTGACAATATGGCATACTGAATGGTGTGTGGCTTTCAGATATCTTAAATAGGAGTTCCACTATTTTCTGCCTGTAAAACCTTAGGAAAGTGAGGCAATGTAGACTTAATAAATCCTTACCTCACAAGATCACCTTGAGGCATTCATTATTAGATGTGTACAAAGTAGCTGCATCACATGCACTCTGAAAAGTTAGGCCTGCTTTTCTTTCTGGGGTGGTGGTGGTCTCAATGTGTAGTTTAGGCTAACCTTGAACTCAGGATGGCCTGGAATTCATAGTGATCCTCCTGCCTCAGCACCCCCTGTGCTAGGATTACAGGCCTGTTCCACCGCACCCTGCTAGTCCTCTTTCTTACTTGATGAGACCACCCTCTGGTTTCTCTGAAAGGAAATCATTTACAACTTCCACGGTGAGAGCCTTGCAGAGTATGCAAACGTATTCAAATCACAGGTGCTGTCTTTAACAGACTGCCAAGCTTTAAAATGGAAATCTTTTCTCAAACCAAACAAAGTAAATGGCATTATGCATTTTACAAGCATTAACTCTGTATGTGATGAAACTATCAAAATATCTTCTAAAACAGAAGAGTACTCAAGACTTCTTCGGGCTTTATGCAGGGACTTAAGTTCATTTCTAAAAAATCACATTTGAGTGATTATGAAACTTGCCCTCCCAAGTGAATGGGATGGGTTTAATTTTAGAGTGAATAATGCAATATAAAAGAATGTCTCCCAAGAGAATATTTTTCCATGATGCCTTTAAATAGAAAGAAATGGGAACTGATACATGAAGCTGGTAAAAGTCATTGATAAAAATAAAGACAGAGGAAGAAGTGCACTCCCAAAACCTCACTTTTTCTTACTGGGGTGACACTTTTGAACAGACACCTGTGTGCTGTCCACTTCTAAAAAACAACAAGCAAGTCTCACATTTTTTGGTAGACCGCAGTGGTCCATTAACTAAAGGTAGGTTGTAGTTTTTTCCGTTCTGTCCTGTAATTTTGTAGTCAATCAAATATTTTCTTCCTATGGTAATAGAGAGTTAATGTCACAGTGACATGGGATCTTTCACAAGTGGTCTTTGATGTCTAACAGCACTGACACCATTTATCTTTCTCAGATTAGGTTTTAGTTGAACATTACATTATACATTCTTGTATCAAAACATGGCATGGTAACACCTAAATATGTATAATTTTTGTGTTCCTATGTGTCAGTTAAAAAGTTAAACAATAGAACTTTTACAAATGAGAAAGCGACCAAGAGAGGGAGGGGAAGGTCAGAAAGGAAGGGGACAGAAAAAGAACTGGGATGCATTGTGTACATGATGCGACACTCCACAGTGAATTTGGTCATTATGTGCCACATAGGTATGAATAAAAATACAATAATGAAAAGAAGAAGAAAATTGAAACACATATAATAGGACAAGGAAGATGCGCAGTGATCAGAGTGATCTTTATGTGACCAGAGTAACCTAGTGTGGGCATCAACTCTGATGTAAGCTGTGTACACAACTGACCATCCATCCTAGAGGAACTGAGATCTGACTAAACTTTGAGAAGTTTTAATTACCGGATTATATTAAATCTAGTGAGAGTACATTATAAGAGTGGTGACAAGTAGGAAGTGTTTCCAGAAATATTTAATCCATGACCAAACCACTTCTATTCTTGGGTTTTTCTGACTATCACGACTGTTAGAGCCTTTAGTTAACTGCAATAACTAACCTTGGTGACTTGTTAATCATCTATAAATGGATTCTTGAAACTGTTCCTGAAGATGCAGCTATATCTGGTTAACTCTAGCTTGGTAATTAAGAACTATGATCTGGAAGGCCATTCCACACTCATAATCAGTATCTCAGAATCAGAGAAAAGACCCAGGGTAGGAATTTGAAGCAGAGAAATCAACTATCCTTGTGAAAAATGTGCAGTGAATTTTTTATTTTTTTAAGGTTTTTAACTGACTTTTCTAGATTGACCTAATAGTATATTTTAATACAACATTCATTCTCTTCTACTACTAAAATTTAGAGTAAATATTACTTTATGAAAGTGTACACATTTCTGTAACTGTAAGCACATGAACTAATAATTATGGTACAGAATTAAAACCTTTTCCATAAAATATATACTATGAACAGCTTCAATGTTCGAGTATGGTTTGATGGCCTCAGAAGAGAGATCAAGATGCTGGGTTAAAATGTGGCATTACATTAAGTATATTAATGCAATAGCAATCACATTGTAAACATTTCCACTGTAAAATCCAAGGTTGACTAATTTGCCTCTAATTCAACTTCCACTAGAGTTGACACCAGTGGAGTAACAAGATGCTTGCTTACGTTCTCTAAGCTATTAAAAATGCCTTTTAAAATTATGGGATGGCCTACCAACAGATTATATTGGCTCTTTGTATTATTCATGAACCAGTAATTATTCTGTCTTTTGAAGTATCAAAAAGTCAAAAGTTATTATTAAAAATTGTCCAGGTAGCTTCCTTTATAGAACGCCAATGGCAAAATAGGCAATTAAGATCAGCTTGGCTTTGTTCACCACCAGTTGTAAAGATGCAGAAACCCGTCATTCCCAGAGGGTCAGAATGAGAAGCTCAGTATTCTGGAGCTGCTCTTAAGTGTTTAATAAGGCAGAAACTGGAACGGATGTGCCACACACCAGTATACATTACCACAAAGCAATGGCTAAATTTTCTTGTAAAATAGCTTTCAGCTGGTCTATTCAGCAGAGTCCTGTTACAGCTAAAAAGAGCATCTAACTTTGCCATGAAAATAGCAGACTCCAGAATATACAGTAGCTTCAGAGAAGAAAACAATATGCATCAAGAAGTTTTCTGACAGATTTGAATCTGCATCAGATTTTGCAAAGGCCAAAGAAATAGAGAATATCTTTTTTTAATTTTTTTTTCCCTAAGACATATCAATATACTGTAAGTTTCTAATCATCTCTTAAATGCTATTAAGATTGACTTTAAGGAATAATAACACAGTACAAGAGAGGATTTCAAAAAAAAAAAAAAAAAAAAAAGAGAGGATTTCAGTGAACACTTGATTGCTTAATGAAATAGTGTAGCATGGTAGAGTGGAAGCCAGTAGAACCAGGGGTTAGGAACATTTTCTCTGCAGTTAGCTGAAATCTATGTAGGTCAATCCTGAGGAAAAGACTGGCTTTTTCATTGCTTAAAGGCAGATATGACAACTAATGTTCATTGTCTACTCAACCACGATTTCCTCAGCCCAGTGATTGGTTTAGGAGGGGGAAAATGATCCAGCTCTGGCTAATAAAATATAAGAGAAAATCTTCTAGAAAGAGCCTTTCTTCTTAAATCAAAACACAAATTATCACCAATCTAGACCATTCTGTTTTTCCTGTCTGAAATACAAATATGATTCCTAAAGGTGTAGCAGTCATCTGTGACAATGAGGCAAAATGTATATTTGTTTTTAAAAAGGCAACATTCAAAAACACATAGAAAGACATAAGGATGCTAGGTCTCTACTGGCACCCTTGAAGAAATGATTGTGTTTCTGATTAATATATTTCTGATATTTTGTACTTTTGTCATTTCTATGAAAAATCTTCATGTTTGTTAACATGATTCATAAACTTATACATAGGCTCAGCTAAGAGCCTAAGTCTTCTTATTTAGGTAAGAAAAAAAATGTAGAAAAGAGTTACAATATTTGTGTAGTGGCAGGAAAAGGACCATCAAATACATAGCTAGAAAGGCTGTCATGTTAATGGACCCCTGAATGTTAATTGTACTTAAAGAAATACATTTATGAAACTCATTTTCCTTACCAAAGGTGAGTGATGATTTCCTTGTTGAACTGCCTTAGGAATTTTGTTACAATAATGTACACGTGGTTAAAACACTTGGGAAATATTTTCCTACTGATGCTTGGATCTCAAAGTTTAATTTAGGGCAGAATGCTAAATAATTTATATGCCTAGATAAACTGAAGTTATCAGAACATTTTGGATCTAGCTGACAAACATCATTCAATGTGTTTGTAGAGCTCTTTGAGAAGGGCACTATATCAATGTTCAAGAGTTGAGTAAAACAATGGGAACAGATGATGTCTTGTGTTCTCGTTTCTTTCCTTTATTCTGTTTAAAGATTGTGGGACACTTTTGGTAAGAAGAATGACCATACTCTACTGTTTGGTAATGTGAAAGAATTCTTGTCTTCCAACCCATTGAAATATTTCTTCAGACAGTAGGAATGTAGTATCTCACATTTAATAATAATCATAATTGTCGTGAAAATTACTGCAACAACTAATCCTTATTTTAATTTCATGGTGTTAAATTTTTTCCATGGAGTTCCCATTTAAGCCCTACTACAGCCACTGTTTTCACAGCCACTGCATGGCTGGTGGTCTTATTTTCCTGCCTCATAGGAGGAACTGAAACACAGGGACGTAAGGGAAGAAGCACACAGCAAGTGAGTGGATCAGCAGGAACTGAGCCCAGGTCATGTGACTTCAGAAGCTTCCACATCAGTACAACATACAACACTGTTATTACCAGTGCCACTGTTATTTTTGCCTCCTGATCTTTCAACGTTTAAGACAACCTGGCATTTTAAGCATTGCTATAGCTTGAAGATCTAATTATTTGGCATTTACTTACTAGACCACAAAACAGCCCTTGGTGTAGAACTTAGAATGTGCCAGAGACCTTCCAGCGCCAGTTCCTTGACAAAGTCATGACTGACAGCGGGTATCTGCAAAGCAGAGCCCGCATAGGACGGGTGTGTGACTGCTCTCTACTCTCTCTTAATCATAGCTGTCCAGATAGTCATTGTGCTATTGATAAAGGATGGTTGGGGCCTGAAGGATCAGAACTGAAAGTAGTTAAGGAATCAGAGCCCAGGATGAAAGGCACCTCTTCAGGGTTAAATGGAAAAGTAAAAGCCACCACAGAGATTTGCATCAGTCCCCTACCTCTTGTGTGGCAACGTTCACCTGCTGGAACGGGAGGGGAGCACAGCATGGGCCTCAGTGCCTAGGAAAACATCAGGCGAATGCCCGGTGTGTGCTGGACTGGCACTAGATGGAGATATTGTAAATGTGGGTCCTGTTGTCCAGTAGACAAGTGAACAGTTCTGTGAAAAACCATACCTAATCAAGAGCACCTAGTGATTGATCTTTTTGCTTCCTTTTATGTGCTTTAGAAAAGTTGCTTTCCTGCTAGGGCTTCAGCCAGATGGTCGATCAACCATGTCTAAATCTGTAACTAAAATAGAAACCTCATTGTATCTAAGAGTTTCATATGTAATTGCAAAAGTATACAATGAAGCAAAAACATTTTCCTGTGTCAGAGAGGCCTTGCTCCCCTGTCCTCCCAGAAGGACCTCCGGTGTCCATGCTGTCTCTTTGCCCGTGACTTTCCCTCCTGCGGAATCTGCTGGACCTGCTGCAGCCAGACCACGACAAGAATGGAAGGAGGTGGGCCTGGGACTCGCACCGTGGGAAAACACATGGATTGTTTATAATTCACAAAAATGCTATGTTTGTTTTCTTTTGCAGGGAGGTGGCGCAATGTGAAGGTCGTGCGGGGAGAAGTAGAATGCCAGCTCCTCTCAACCAACCGACAGCTCCAAAGTCTGCTCTCCTCGGGGTCCTGCTTCCAGGGCCATCTATGGCTCTTCACATGTGCCCCGCGCCAGACAGTGTGATTATTTCGGGTGTGATACACTTTACAGCTTGTTTGTTTGGTTTTGGCTTTCCAGTGTCGGGTGGAAGTTAGGGGCTCATGCCTGCAGCAAAGTGCACGCTGCCCGTGAGCTACAGTCTCCAGACCAGTGCGATGCCTTTGAAAGAAGTATGCACCAAAGCCAGTTAATATGAAATTTAAAGTATATGGAATTGTCTTCATAGTTACACACGTAAAATGAGAGTTTTAACTATTTTACTTCCAAATACATATATATCAAATATACTTTTTGAAAAATAATTTCTTTGACATATTGGAAATGTATAACGTGTATTTCACACTTATTTTTCTGGTCACTGCACTATTTACAACATATATTTTATTTTATTTTAGTTTTTTAATGTGAAATTTCTCTTTTTAATTCATTTTAAAAATGAAAGAAGGAAAACATATTAACAGACAGACATCCATTTACAAAATAGAGTAAGAACAATACAAGCAATACAGAGTTACAGACAAAGTAGCAGGAAATTAACAATGGTTGTTGTATCACCTAAATTTTATATTTTTTCAATCTTCTTGTTTTATTTAAAGATACAACCAATAGAAAACAAGAGGGAGAGTTTCGGTTAGCTAATTCTTAAATCTGGATTTTTTGAGAATTTAACACAATTATTTTACAGAAATGACCCCCAATCAGGCCTAACTAAGTCATGCATGCCTGATTCTTCATTTCATTTTAAGCAATATATGGCCTTTTGAAATGCAGATTTTATATTGTTTTATTTCTGAGGGACAATGAACCAACTTTGGGAGCTCTCTGAATCCTAGGATCTGCACTCAAACACTTAACATTGTCTCATTTACTTTCCACAGCTACTCTTTATGACGTTCTTTAGCTTGTAGATGAGGCAATTAAAGCTCAAAGAAATGAGAAAAGCCATATATCAGAAGTAAGGGGCAGCTTAAACTGAAATTCATTTTTATCTGATGCAATGGACCAAGTTTTTTTCTCAGTGACAACACTGATGATACATGACAACAAAATTGTGCATACCTCCCATACACAGTTTGTGTCACTGAATGTGTATGCATCATAGGCCAGCTTTCCGCTGCTGCAGTGAAATACCCGACATACTCAATGTAAAGAGGAAATGTTTCATTTGGATCATGGTTCCAGAGGTCAGCTGGCTCCAGGGGAGAAACGTCATGGCAGTGGGCCATGGCACAGGAAGAATATTCACCTTACGGTGGTCAGAAGCAGAGAGACTGGGAAAGAGCCAGTGACAGGAAGGGACAAGGCCTAGGATATACTTTCCCAGGCTATACCTACGTCCTCCAAGTGGTGTCTACCACCTGCCTAACTCACACATGCAGCTATCAACTCATTACCAATCAGGGTTAATTACTTCCCAACAGCTTTGAACCTGTGACCCTTGGGGAGAGTATTTTTTCACCCAAACCATAACAGCACAGAAATGTGTAAACATGTATATACACAGTGTACACCTACATGCAGATATAGTTTACACATATGTATGTATAAACGCACCCATACACATGTAAAATGAATGTGACTAGAAATTATAATAAAAGTTTCATTTACTGTTTGTTAAGTATAATCTGGTATTATATGGACATTTAATTCAGTACTATTGGGCTGGGGATATAGCTCAGTGGAATAAGCGCTTGCCTAGCAAGCGCAGGGTCCTGAGCTCAATCCCCAGTACTGAAAAAAAAAAAAAAATTCAGTACTATTCATTTTCTCACATTCAAACTAAAATTTATAATGTAACTACAGTTTTTGTGTCATAAAGATCTGGAACTTCAGCTAAATTATTTTTCTTTTTAATTGGGAGCTTATATTGTAACAAAAAAATATTGCAGCAGTTTTGTCTCCTGAAAACATGTTGTTTTAAATTTTTTATCCTTGTTTACTCATACAGAAGAAAAGCCATGATTCATTCTCATACGAGACATGCTCTCTGGTTAATAAACTACCAGCCATGTAACTTGACTTAATAATGGGATAACACTGTCAGCTGCATTGCAACCAACACTGTGGCCATTGCATCAACTGATCAATATCTATTCAAAAATCTAAAATATAAAGTAAAAGAAAAAGCAGCACTTGAGAATAATAATTATCTTCCTTATGAATTTTCCTAGGATTTGCATATCATATCTAATTTAGAAAGTAAGTAGTACAGCTTTAGTAGATTTGTGAAAGTGGGTCAAAAGATAGATTTCATGTCCAAGCAGTCAGTATGAGGCAGCATCTATTAAAGCCTTAAAGTGTAAACAAGATGGTCAAATGTAAAACAAGATTGTGCACCTCAAAGGACACTTACAAATACTTTTGGTAATTTGTTGAGCACATACATGAACTATGATCAAAATATACAGGGAGCATTTAAAAAATTTTTAAAGTTTATTATAGTGAAGGATACACTATCATTAAGTCTCCTCAAAGACTTCCTCTCCCTTGGAGCTCCCATTCCTTATATGTGATGAGTTATTCCCATTTTACAGAAGGAAATCCATGACTTTAGAGGTGAAATGATTACTCAGAGTTGCTTTCCTCAGAGCTGGCACGAGCAGTGATCTGGGAAGATCTGGGACACTGATAAAGAGACCAAAGGAACTAGGTCCAAAAATCTTACATAAAATACTAACACAATTGTTTTAAAGCCCTTGAACTTGTAGAAATAAAATTGTCCCACAGACAGACAGTCCTTCCACAGTCAAGGTGAAAAACTATTATTCTTCCTCTCCACTCTAAAGAAAAACTCCTCCCCTAATGTTTTTCTATGCCTCTCATTTTCAAGATTCTTTGATGTTGTTGGAAGAGAAAACTAAAAGAAAAAAGAGGGGAAAAGCAAAGAAAAGGGAAAGAAAGAAAGAAAAACAGGAAGGTTTAGAAAGAATATAATCCTAGGATGAAAGCTGATGGACAGAAAGGCCTCATGTGTTAATGACACAATTGTTATTTCTGCAACAATCACAAAATAAAATCTGATCTCGCATTTTCATGTGATTCTAAAGCAGAATGTCAACAATCTGTTTTCTGCAGAAGGCTACATTGACTGAAAAATGTTACCATTCTAGGGCACCCATAAAATATTTAATGTATGTTTGGCATGTAAAGAAATTTGAAACAATCTTAAAATATAAGCAAATGCAAAATAGTTTTAAATGTTTTCAAAATGCTGTTTTACCTACCATATTAGTTTGAAGCAGCATTTATTGAGCACTAGGAAAAGTTTGGAATTCATTTATGACTACTACAATCCATTACAAAATCAGTATGTCCAGTGTATTTACATCATCACCAAGCAGGACTTATCACAGTCTCATACCATTAAATGATGGTAAATATAGCTCACTGTATTTTTATTAAATTTTCTATATCCATGGTTTAATGATGTTGTCATTTTACTCTAAAATAATTGCTTTCTTGCAAAACAACCCATCAAAAGCAACCCATCCTATGTTGTGAGTTCCAGGTTCACTTTTAGGTAAAAGATAGGGTGAATAAAAGGAATTATAATAAAGAAGAGTTAAGTGAAAACACCTTAGATTTTGGAATCACACAAACCTGGTTAGGAATGGTGGCTTTCTGACACATGAATTGCATATTCTGGCATGAACTGCTTAGTCTCTCTAGCCCCGATGTCACAGGGGAACTATAACACCTATTTCTCAAAATTGATGAAAATACCCATAAGAAAACCAGCAGAGCTTCCTTCCAGAGACTATATCAATTATTGGAAGTGATGAAGAATAAGAAAGATTCCACACTTTTTGAGACACACAGATTTCTTCTTACTCTACTTCCTACTCTAATTGTTTCTGAAATTGTAGCAGACACTCAAAATTTCCCTAGTAAATTCCAAATAAAAATGAAGATCAAGTGAAGCTTTACCTCATTCTCCAAGATAAACAGATGCTTGCCATGCCAAATTTTTAATTTGAAAACTAATATACAATCAATTTTAACTAAGTAATGACTCACTGAAATAAAAAATATATTTCCAATCTAATGTGATTTTATCTATAGCTGGGAGACTCATGAACAAAGAAAGTAATACAATTAAAAAGAAAATCTAGAGTTTCTCCATTGAAACTATATTACGATAAAATGGTTCAATAACCCAAAAGTCTCACCCGATCTTTATAAAAGATGAATTGTATGATTTTTGGGGTGACACTTTAGAAATTATATATATGTATATATGTGTTATATATATATAACACATATATCTGGATATGCCTACATATATTTACATTTAATAAATTAAAAATATTTTCAGTTGCCTTTTCCCCATATATAATGATAAAATAGTACAAATTTGTTATGAAAACTTTATGTAAGATTCATTTGTTTACTTATTGAAACCACATAAACTCTGTACCATTTAGAAGAGTAGATTTGTCCTAGGATCTATCATGGGCAGTGAGATCACATTTAGGTACAGCAGAAACACATAGGAAACACTTTTGTTCTGTGATTATTGGTTTGAGGAAAGGTTCTATCAAATTTTAAGGAAAATTAAAAAGGTATATTATAAAATAATACATGCTAATTTGTATGATCCATTCCTGGGTATTTTTTTTGTTAAAGATTAATAAAAGCAATGTCACTTTAGCAAATAAAAGTATTAACATCCTTTATGCTCATGTTATTGATGAAACTGATTGTTTTGTTGTCAAGCTATAGCCCTAAACAAAGCAGAGTATCTAATATACTTCAGAGATACATCAAGGATTTTAAAAATAGATTTGCTATTGATAGTATATACTTGATTCATTGTCCACTTTAGGATCACTTGGAAAAACACAAAATACAACCCCCTCCCCATTGTAAATTCCACTCAGAGTATTTACACATACAAATGACTAACATGTTCAGCGATGAAACTGGTTTGGTGCAACCAGTAGCGTGAAACCAG